>WOFM01000567.1:0-22072 GCA_011428145.1 Ericerus pela | reverse complement strand
GAAAGGGAAGGAGAAGGAGAACCTTCTCCGTCGGCTGATGAGAGCTGACTGAGTTCCTTCTTCAATTGTTGGCGGGTATGCCAACGTTTGAAGAAGGGGCGTGGTTAGGGAAAATCAGCTGGTAAGAGCCGATTGGTTGTTTCCGAGCTAGTCGGAAGCGGGTGGGGAAGGAGGTGATGGTTCCTTCCCCCGTCGACGGTAAACGTCAACAACAAAAACAATACTTACGTCGGAGGTCACCACTTGTGGGTGTGTGCGTATATATACACGACACCACACAAACACCAATCTGGTCGGTTGCGTAATATACGTAGCAGTATGTGCGGGCCGAGCCCAGTAAACAATTAAGCTATATAGACGAAATATATAGCCGTGAGCGCAAAAAGGTTGTTTGCGGGTTTTACCCCGCTGGCCCGCTAGGTGGTCGACGAGTGTGTAAGACACACTCGTTCGTCATCGGCCACCCGTCGCCACAATAATTATACGAAATGTCAATATAAAACAAATTACTAAATTAACGACTTAAAACTGTAAATTGGTCATTACACAAAAATGACAAAAGTCAACAACAACAAAAATTACAATGTGAAAAAATATTAACATATATGGTAAACGTATACAAAAAGTTACAACAATTTTAACATCTCACAAAACATAACAAATTTAGGCCTCAGGCAGCCCTTCGTGAAAACGTCACCCAACTGTCGCGAAGTTGGTACGTACGAATATTTAAAGTCTACATTTACATGATCGCATACAAAATGGTACTTTACATCTACGTGCTTAGACCTGCGAGTATTCTATTTACCCGAATGCAAGAGCGCCAAGCAACTCTGATTATCCTCATAAATCGTGGCCTTGTCTTTAACTTGAATGCAAAAATCAGTTAACAAATATCTAAACCAAATAGATTTAGTAGTGGCGTCTCATATGGCGATAAGCTCACTCTCAGTGCTAGACAACGCTACAGTTGGCTGCTTTTTGCTGGACCAGGACACCAGCGAGCCATAGACAAAGACACAATATTCAGAGATTGACCATCTTGTAGCCACACAATTACCCCAATCGGCATCTGAATATGTTTCTATAACATTGTTATTATTATTATGTTCGTTTGTAAATGTTAGTTTCTTATCCTTTGTGGTTACTAAATATTTAAGAACCCGTAGTAAATACCTAAAATGTTCATCAGTAGCATGACTGGAAAATTGGCTAAAATACGATATTGCAAAGCAAATATCAGGCCGTGACCCTAGCATTAGGTACATTAGACATCCCAAGAGCTGCTGGTAGTTGTTATTCAACACACTATCACACGCATTGAGATCCCTGTCCAATTGAAGTTTGGGGTTAATAGGTGTGTAGATAGGTGCACAATTTTCAACACTGAAACGCTTCGCAACAGTCTCAATGAGACCTCTCTGCTCAATTTCCAAATTGCTTTCGTCACGATTGTGATTAATGTTTAATCCTAGGTATTTATTAATTTTTCCCAGGTCTTTACATTTAAATCTTTTATTAATTTCCTTTTTAAAATATGTGACTAGTGTTTGATTATTAGAACTTATTATGACGTCATCGACGTATGTGAGTAGATATACTATAGAGTTATTATTTTTATTTGTGAAAATATATAAGCAGTCATCAGCCTTACTTTGCACGAAACCAAGAGATACAAGGAATTTGTTGAACAATTTGTTCCATACCTTAGGCAACTGCTTCAGACCATAAATCGACCTATTTAATTTTAATACATTATTGTGTTTATTTATCTGTGTTTCTATACCTTCTGGTATCTCAAGATATACATCTTCTGACAGAATACCATTCAGAAAGGCACTACATATGTCTATCTGTTCAATATAAAATTTTAATCTATTACTGATTGCCAACAGTGTCCTAACAATCGAAAGTTTCACCACCGGTGCATAAACTTCATCAAAGTTATATCCTTTCTTCTGCTGACACCCTCTGGCAACAAGTCTGGCCTTATACAGGACTTTATTATTATTATCATATTTTTTATTAAATATCCAGCGACATGTGATGGTGGGGGCGCCCTTTGGACGTTTGGTCACCTGCCAAGTCTGATTGGAATCAAGAGCTTTAATTTCATCTGAAATAGCTTCTTTCCACATCATACTGTCAGGTGCAACTATTGCCTCCTCAAACGTCAAAGGGATGCCATCCTCAGCAACATATATACAGTTTGCAATGCCATCACGATCAGTCGCCTCCTGTGGTAAACAATCCAAATTTAGATCCCGTCTACTTCTATATTTTCCAAGTTAGACTCTGTAATTTCATTAAAAATATTATCATCTTTTGTGTACTTATTACTATTATTATTCCCTATTTTATTTTCAAAGAACTCAACATCTCGTGACAAACGTATTTCTTTTGTATTCGTGTCTAATAATCTATATCCACAGGGTGAATACCCTACCATAACTAATTTCTCACTTTTGTTTTTAAATTTATTGGAATCATGTTTGAATGACAACATATATGCATCGCATCCAAACTTTTTCAATTTTGTATAATTATATTGTTCATCAAACCACCTCTCAAAGGGAACAAAATCCTTATTTGTGGGGCATCTATTCACTATATAGACAGAGCACAATATGGCTTCTGACCAATAGATCTTGTCAAGACAACTCTCGAATAACATTGTTCTCGCCCTCTCACAAAGTGTCCTGTTCATCCTCTCAGCCTTCCCATTCTGACGGGACAGCCACCAACTGTAGGTTCAAAAATTATTCCTTTCTCAGCACAATATGACTGGAAGGTTGTATTTGTGTATTCTGTGCCACGATCACAGCAGAGTCTTTTAACATTATATCCAAATTTATTTGAAACAATTTCGTGATATTCCCAAAATTTTGTGAACGCTTCCGTTTTACTCGTCAGTAGGTACATACAACAAAAATTGGAATAATCATCTATAAACGTCATAAAATACTTCACTCCTTTATATGAAGGAGGATTTATCGGACCACAGAAATCAGTATGTACCAATTCCAGAGGCTTTTTAGTTTTTCATTCATGCCACAGGAAAGGTTTGCGTCTCTGTTTCCCCATAACACAGGGTTCACACAACAATCTGCGGTTGGAGTCAACGTTCGGTATTAAACCTCTGTTTGACAACAACTTAACATCATTAACGTTCAAATGAGCAAGGCGCCTATGCCACACAGTCAGTGGGCTTGATTCATCCTCCAACGTCAGATTGCACGACTGACTTGACATTTTAAAAAAATCAATCGTATACAAATCTGAGTCCACGCTAACCCCAGTGGTTACAATTTTCCCACTACAGCGTTGGATGACCTCAACTGATTCCTCTCTAAACAGAGTATCAAAACCCAACTTGCTCATTTGTTTCACAGACAGCAGATTTTGTGGCAGCTCCCAAGCATACCTTACATTCTTTAATTCGATTATAATTCCATTCAACAATTTCAATTTCACTGTACCCACAGACGTGATGGAAAGCAAGACTCCCTTTTTTGCAACACAAATATTATGAGGATGAATTAATTCAATATAATCACTGAACAGGTTAATATCATTTATAATATGAATTGTGCATCCACTATCGACAACAAATGTGGTTCGAGGGATTAAATTATCATCTTTGTTAATCTCAAAATCATCAACTTTACTTTTATTATTATTATTAACTGTGAAACTAAAGCCCAATTCAGAGCATCCGTCATTAACATTATTATTATCGTTACACATTTGTGCAGAATTCCTATTAGAATTACCATTACGATCATCGGATCTACTAAAATTATTATTATTGTGATTGTGATTTTCTTGATTATTGTTATTCCTATTCTTAACAAAACAGTTACGAGCTATATGCCCAATTTTGTTGCAGAAATGACATTTGATCTTAGATTGACCACTATCATTACTACAATTACGACCACTATTATTAAAATTATTATTCTGTGAACCTAAATTGTGATTATTATTATTAAAATTTCGACCTTCAACATCAGAAGACGAATTGTGAAAATTATTATTATTATTGTGAACTCTTCCTCGATTAAAACCACGATTATTGTTTCGATTTTGAGACTGGCCACGATTGAAACGATTATTAAAATTACCAGAATTACGACCGACATTGTTATGGTTACCAAAGAACAGATTCTCTTCACCAGCAACAGGTACTGATGAAGGTTTTAGTGACACAGGATTCAGAGAATTACCTCTAACAGTCGACTTGCTATCCGAAGATAGTTCACGCTGGAAATTGTTCAGCCTCATGAACACTCCATCCCAGGTGACAACTTCTGCATCCTCCAGAACAACCTTGATTGGACAAAATTTGGCTGGCAGTGATCTCAGCAACACCAGGATAAACTGCTTCATGGTTGTCAGATCTCCCAGTTCGGTCAAGCGACGACATCGAGCACGAAAATCAAGAAGATACTTCTGCAAATCAGCACCAAAAACATACTGTTTAGCATACAATTCTCCTTTTAAGTCCATCAGCGTCTGGTCATTTCTGTTGTCAATTAAAGCAGTCAGCACATGAAACATCTCTTTTGCCATCGAGTACGTTTGTATCATCTCCAGGTATTCGTCAGTCATATTATTTGCAATCAGGAACATCGCCTTCGCATTTTCCTTTGACCAAGTATCTCCCCTATTACGAACAGTTGGTAAAGAATCAGTTATTATATTACCCAAACATTCCTTCGCCAACAACAGCTCCATCCGGAACTTCCAGGTTCTGCCATTTCACCCATTAAACGGTTCAATATTATTCAGCTTTCTAACTTCCATCTCGAAAACAGGTAACGATGATCAGTTGCACCGCAAACAGCAATTTCAGCAACTATCAGATGCGCCGACCAACGAATCAACTCGAACGAGATTACAGGAACAGCGAGAAGCGAACATATTAAAAGACGAAAAATAAATTAGCAGACATGGTTACTACTTGGGAGAAGCGATCAGGATTCGACAGCACAACATTGATGAATTATAACAATGGCGACCACGTTGACATCCAGGTAACTGGGCCCGTAACCTGTGAAGAAATAGGAATTATCAACTGGTCCAGCCAGACAAAAATGACGACGAAAGACTTTAACTGAACGATGACATCGAAAGAAGATCAGACACACATATTACAAACACATAAATAAAACACTAAATATTCACTTTTCACGAACTTTTATTTTCACACAAGATGGTGAAGATGTTAATTCATCAACGTTTGATGAGCGACAAGAGGCACACAAAAAATAGTATCACAGTTGGGTTTCAAACATAAAATCACAGATTACAAATAAGACTAAAAACAGTGTTACCACAACATATGATATGTGAGAATAATATGCTAACGTATAATATAATTTGCTATCATTCTCACATGTCTCTTCTTTCCTTGGAAGCCAACCTCACTTCAGGAATATCTTAACAAATTTGATTTGATTCGTGCCCACTCCTGTCCGGACCTACCTCTAATGACGAATGCTTGCTTTTTCATTTTTCAGTATTTAGAAGATGAAAAATATTTCAGGTCAGCTGATTTAATCACGTGTGATAAGCGAAATAGGCCTTTTAAGATTTTAATTTTGTTATCAATTGTCATTGATATTAAAATATTATTTACGTTCATCTATTTGGTAAATATGTGTTTTAATAAATTTAATAATTGTAGTGAAATTTGATTTTGTATCGTGGACGAAATATCGAAATTACAAATCTACAGTAATGTTATTTATCCATTAATACTGTTTTATCAATTCAACATAACGTTCTTGAGTTGCAAGGGTTACCGTGTCCAGTCAGTAAATTTGTAATTGAAACAATTTTCACGACTTCAGATCATTTTACATTATTAAGCCATGTAAGTTGTTTGTTTTCTTTCTTGTTTCTACACGTGTCTACTACTCAGACCTAACTTCTAGTTTTTAAATAAAACAATCCATAAAATTATGAACGATTTCAAAGCTTAGGTCTACACGCCCATTCTCGTGCTTTGCGAACTCAGTTGATACTGGATAGGATTCCTTCAATTTAAATGAATGTTAGAATATATATTTTGTTTCTTTTTTCTGCGTTTCGGTGCTTTTTTTTAAATTTAATTTCCTGACGATATCAATTATGCTTGAATCTTTTAACATTCTCACTTTCGAACGGAGTAAATCACTTCGTTCAATGTAACGTTTTTCCAATATCCTCCGAAAAACATCAAATATTTCCAGCTTGTTTTTTCGGTCTACCCGTTTCGTCCTCCTTATCATATTACTTCTGAATAATATTAGCTAACATGTCAGAATATGTATTTATTCCAAATATTAAATATCATATTTTCCGTTATATTTCTCTAACGAAAAATAATTTTATGCTTGATCTTTTGTTTCTCATGAAAATCTGATATATTAAATGAATTCTCCTGATAAATAAGATTTTGTAACTTTTGTCCCTTGTTATTTATTACCGATTAGTTTTGGTTTTTGATTAAAGGCCTAATAAAATTTAAGGTTACGGTTTATTATTTTGCTTCTGCACTTTTTTACTCTTGAACCTGTAATTTAAATGAAATTTTTGAGTACGAATCACGTGTAATTTATCAATCATACATATTATAAGATTCAAGGTTTTAAAAGAGAACTTTCAATTTGTGAACACTGAAATATAATTTTTCTTGGATGCATTTTTCTTTAGCACGAAAACGTGAAATGGGTACAGAAGATACGCAACAATTTTGTTTGCGGTGGCACAATTACCAAAGCTCATTGTTAGCAACATTGCCACAATTACTGGATGGAGATGATCTCACTGATGTTACGTTATGTGCTGGAAATAGGAGTTTGAAAGCTCATAGAGTTGTCTTATCAGCATGTAGCGAGTATTTCAAAGAACTATTCAAAGTATAAACTCTTCATTTTTTATCTGATGCTGAATTTAAATCTAATAAATTGAACTTCTCTAATATTTTTTCTGCTGTTTTTTTTTTTTTTTTATTATTTTTTTACAGGAACTTGGACCTAGTCATCATCCGGTAATTGTTCTACCGGGTGTTGAGTTTACAGACCTCTGTGCTCTAGTCACGTTCATGTATAGCGGAGAAGTGAATATATATGAATCGCAGTTAGCTAGTCTTCTATCAATGGCTGATGTGTTGCATATTAGGGGATTAGCAGATTTTTCTACTGTAATTATTTTCGTTCATTTAGTTACTGGATTATTTTTTCCTATCAAATTTATCACTTATTATTTCTTGTTCTTCAGACCCCAAATGTACCATCAAAACCATCGAAAAATAAAAGACCACGATTGAATGATGGACAAGATGTTGTTTCGAAACTGAAAACAAAGCCTTCATTATCTGAGTCAGAAGCGTTCACCGATTGGTCTATGCCGGTTAGCAGTGCTGATGTAAATCCAGAAAATACTGTTCAAGATTTGAGCAAACGTTTACCACCTGAAAATGATACTTATAGCAGTAATGCTAATAATAACAATAATATCAACAACAACAACAATCACAATAATAACAACAACAACAATACTAGTACGTTAGACGGAAACGTTGACTTTAAACGAGTTGATCACGGTCCCTACAAGCTGGAAAATGTTAGTAATTTTGGTTCAGAACCGTTCATCAATCCGGAAGATTCGGCTGCGCCCACTGATTTGACTCAAAGTGGTAAGAATACTTGATTAACTCTTTCAAATAATGAATCTTATCATTATAATTTTTAATGTTTTTGAAATGAATTCAATTTTGAGGGTGACCTTGATATTTAAAATGAAATATTTCAAGAAATATACTTTAGAAATATTTATTAAATGGATCTTATTTTTGCTGTATGGATTCCACTAAAAATTGTCGCGCATCAAAGACGGGTTACGTTAAAACAGTGGGAGGTCCAGAGTTTGAATGCGGAACACCCGGGCGTGATGCAGGTAGTATGGCGTAGCAATTTGTTCTAAAATTCCTATATCGAAAGCTGGGAGAAAGGTAGTTTATAGGAGACTGAGCCCCAGGCGCAAAACATCCAGTGCAAGAGAACGAACCTCCCAACCAGAATTTTCCAAATGTATTTTGATTTCAAAGGAGTAAATAATATGTTCCATATTTTTAGTTGCTTAAATTTTGTGTAAAAGACCGCGGTTTTTTCGAGGATGGATCTCTGGGCGAGGCGCGAAATGCCAAGTTTCTTTTGTATACTTCGTTGTTTCAATTTTGTTTTTCTTTATTTGAAATTTTCGGTGAGATTTCTTACCTATTTCCGTTTTTACATAGTCCTTTCTAACTACTATTTGGCAATTTTACACTGATTTTCTTCCATTTTTGAAGTTCTTTATCATGTAATTAAAATCCTAAGATGAGCGAACCCGTCTTGTTTACCATGAAATTAACATTCTTTCGGTTCTCAATGGAAATTTATTGACGTTAAAAGATACCATTCACAAAATTTTGTTTGAAATCTTCTTTTATTGCACTGAGTATTGGATGATGTGTAAGAGAATCAAGTCTTCGTAAGTATCAAGACGGTAGTGTCAAATATATTTCTTCTTCAACTTATGATGTATATTATTTGGCTTTATAGAAGGTTTTTATTGTAATTAAAATCCTTTAATCTAACCGTCAATATTCAATGTATGTTTTTTATATTCATGATTTAACATTATAAATTTTTTTCTCGAATATTCCTCTTACCAGTTTCTATAATAACAAGAGAATTTAATTTTCGACATTGCCATATATTCATAGGCGTAAAAAGTAAAACACAGTTGAACTCCAAATATTTATTTTTCCTTTTTTCTCATTGAAAATTTCTAACATTTTATCTACACTTTTGAATCATGTAAATTTTATTTATTACATTACTACATTCAGTTACGTGTTCAAGAGAAGCCTAAACTTACTTTTTTTTACTTAAAATATGTCGAGTACTTATTTCGAATTCACCCCTCCTGTTCTTAGCTCACTTTTTAGCTACAAGGGGCGTTCAAGAAGTTACTTACCTTATCTGTAAAAAATTCGTCTCCTCGAGTAGACCTATTATTATGGGCTGTGTTTTATCGGCCAGAATATGAAATTCCCCTTTCTCACCCAGTCAAATGTGAAATGACCATTCTGCAGGACAATAATCTGTCTCACAGTTCTGGCATCACACAATGGCTCTTCAAATCATTAAAATGAGATGTTTTTCCTCTCACATAAGATCCCCACCCTTACACAGTCAGAATTCCACCTCTATTGTCATGAAATGGGGCTATTAACTTTTCTGAAAAGTTTTCAGCTGCTGCACAAACTTGAACTTTGTTTTCTAATCTAGTTTGTTGTGGATATGTGAGCCTATAAAATAATGGTGGTTTCAAATTGATCGGTACCAATCATCAACAATACATAATCATGAGGACATTGATTTTTACTCTCACTGGCCATTAAAATGCAATTGCATACTGATCAAATTACATATAGTAATTTTTGACTGAGCTAACAGACGAAAAAATGTTCGTAACATTGCAGGTATAGTGAAAGAAAAAATAAATCAGCAAATGTCACATTTTGTTACAAATTCAACGATTTCCGAGCACAATTTGTGAATTTAGCGTGAATTTATCACAGTTGTGCTAATTCACAAATTGTGCTAGGAAATTGTTGAATTTAGTACAGAAGTGACATCCGCTGACTTATTTTTCTTTACCTCATACCTCCAGTGTTACAGACACTTGTTTTACCCTACATATATGGTATTGGAGCAATCCATATTATACTTTATTGTCAGGGAAGCATTTACGACGTGTCTATAAAGTTTATTGATATCTATAAACCTCTATAAACTTATGTAACTCACCGATCTTTATCGAGTTTTATAGACACCTAAGGAGGCTCTATAAAACTAAATCTTGTTAATATTGTCTATAAACAGGAATTATTCGTAGTTGTTATTATTGTTTTTCTTTAAAGTTGTCATCTGTCACATGTTGCAATCATAAACAAGGCATTAAATTGTCATTATTCACTAATGATGTTCATAATATTCATTATTAATTTGTACATTTATTTATTTGTATTGAAATTTTTTCCATCAAAAAATCTTATTTTTATCACCAGTCTGTTGAATTCGCCAAGTTTTGCATGTACATTCATAAAATTTATAGAATGTTCTTAAATGTCTAAAAGTATTCATAAATTTCCATTAACATTATAGACAGGTCGTAAACGCCTCCCAGAGGTTTTTCCTCCGTTCACTTTGAATACACCCAACGCTATTAATCTAGCCTTCATCGATTTTCCATTATAAATAAGTTTTCAGAAGTTATAAATGAATAAAATCAAGCCTAGAATCTTCCTAAGTTCATGAAAAATTGATGTACAAAAATTCATCAGTATCGGTTTGATAGATTCTGAGATTACCTGTAACGTACACTTTTCCTAACTTTCCTCTTCATGTATTAGTATTATAATTATAATAGATAGAAAGGATACATACCTATATACATAAAAAAACCAATTAGGGTACAAATATTTTTCTTTTCTCATGAAACAAATAATTTTCATCTTCCCCACCCCAAAATTTTTTGTGAGGTCAATTTTAATACCTCGTTCGCAAGCAAACTATAAAAATCGAGATTTTTGGAAAGCAAACCTCACTAAGAACGGTGGTTATCCATTGTCCTTTTCTGAATTTAATGAAATGAATAAATTCTTACACCAGCTTTGCCACTACTTTTCTTTGATTCACATTAATTTTCTCGCGTTGAAGTTTGTTAAATTTAGCCACGAAGTGGAAAAGAAGAATTATCTTAAGAGATTTACATCAGTTTTAATGTTAAAATTTTTTTTTTCATAATTAACGTAAGCTTAAGTTAATGTCGAATACAGCTGTATTTAGGAGATGAACTAAACGTCTGGAAGAAAACTGTAATTGCACCATGGTCCCTCAGTTTGCCTTCGAATCAGTTCTGCTTCTTTTAAAAAATAACAAAAAAAAGATTGCCTAATGCGTGATTTCTGTGATGTGGTGTTAGGCTGCGTTTGTGGAAGTCATAGTAAATTCCACCCGCTGATTTCCAGCACTGATTTCTATTTAATTTTATATTTGCTGATCAGTGCGTAAGTGTGAAGTTTCATCGTCTCATAAAAACTACATTAGAAGACGTGCCAGAAACCAGCTCGCAATGTTCCCATGGCCTCCGAGTGAATGTGTTCTGAGTAAACGTTGAAAATAGTAACGCCAATAGTTGAAATTCCTACTGTATTTTCTTTGGCTCGATTTAATGAATTGTTGTCGTCTACGATTCTTTATTGAATCAGTTTTTTTAATTTATTTTTTTTCAGTAAACTTATGTTTTAATTTTAGATGTTTTCGATTTCAGGAACGTCAGAAACATTTAAACCCGGCAAAGGAAATGTCGCAAAAACGTTTACCGTCTGCTTCATATGTGGAAAACAGCTAAGCAATCACTACAATTTGAGAGTACATATGGAAACCCATCAAAATATGCAATATGCCTGTTCTGCCTGCAATCATGTATCTAGATCTCGCGATGCTCTTCGCAAACATGTTTCGTACCGTCATCCTCCCACATCTGCTGTATCGGATGGTAATACATCTCAAAAAAAACTGCAACAGCAACAGCAGCAACAGCAGCAACAACTACAGCAGCAGCAACAACATATGCAACCTTGACCGAGTATCGTCAACTTGTATGCTGTCGTAAAAGGCGACCTATTATCACTATTTAGTTTTCCTTATAGTCGCAATTTCTATTATTTATTTTTTCTTCTCTTTTTCTTTTCTCGTCGGATGGCCTGCAACGTTAAGGTATGTTATTTATTTATTTATTTATTTATGGTTATCATAATTATTTTTATTCTCATTAATATTAATAATAGTTCTATTTTTTTGGTGCTTTTCCTTCATTTCCCTTTCACCTTGGTTCGATTGTTAATCCATTTCGTAAAGTTTACATTTTCACCTAAATAATTGAACAATCAAAAAGATTGAGTTGACGTGAGAATTCCACACTAATTTTCTTATATTATGTATAATGTAGCCGTTCTACTTGAGAACCTGAGAAACCACGATTATTTAGTCAGATAAAAAATAAATATGATGAATCAAAGCTATGTCCCTTCGCTTAATTCATACCTTCACTAAAAACTAAACATTAGTAAAAGCAATATTTAAAAAAAAAAAAATGAAAAAAAAAAGTGGTAATGTGAGCGATTACAATTTCCATAGTTCTACTAAATTTCATCAGTTTATCCGATAAAAACAAGGCAACCTATAAAAATTATCTTCAGCCAAAGTTCACCTAATACATAATTCGAAATATTAACTAATCGTGGTTTCGTTGCTGTTCACAGTTTGATTTGAGTCGGTTTGGATTAACAGTCTTGGCCAAGTTTCGTTTCAAACTTTGACGTTAACTATTAATTTCCTTAAATTATTCTTTTTAAATTTAATTTTTATGGAGCGCTTGTGCGAAAAATTTTTATTCAAATTCGCATAAGAAAAAAAATGTTTGCATGCATGCTTTTAAAGATGAACGATAACAAACAGTCAAAAAAAATTTCAAATAGGTTCAACAAGAAAGGGGGTATAAAAATGAAGATCAGCGTGTAGTTACCAGATAAAATTTGCTTATTTTGTAAAACACTAGTAAGTGCACAGTTGTTCATTTTTTGGGGGGTATTTGGGAGTAAAATGAATTTTCATTCATAAAGACATCAAAATTCTTTAGTTTTAAGGTGTTCTTATATTAATTTTTTTTTTCTATTACATTAAAGAAGTTTTTTTTTTTTTTTTGTGGCATCGTAATGAGAAGAGATTTATAATTTCAATAGATTGTTGCTCGTGAGGATATTAAACTCGATTTTGAATTACCCTCATGCTGAAAAAGGAACGTTTCCGAATACTCAACTTAAAAGCGATCCATTTTAACGAATTGTACCATTTTCTAAAACTATTATAAAATTCAAGTAAATCAAATTTCAAACCTGTTCAATCTATATATTTTTCGAAATTTTTTTTTTAATTCTTATTCTTATATCTATACTTTTGATTGAACTTCTCCAAAAGTTTTTTTTCCATTTCCAAATAAACAATTCTTTCACACCTTCATTTTGAATAAATCCAATAAAATAGAATAGGTGCTCGTTCTTTATTTTCTGAATAGAAGAATGAGTTCAGTTGAATCGGTATCTGAGAAACAGCATAAGTCGTAAAACAGAAATTTTTCAAACATCAAGAAAAGGCAACTTTACTGACCTAGAAATTGAGACGGTATGGAGGGGTGTTTCTCAATATCTTACATTTAATATATTTATTTGATTAAAAACAGACTCAAAAATTTTATAGTTAAAGTTTTCGTAAAATTTTTAATAGCTCAACTTTCATCGTTTCTCGAGTTCATTATGAATATGGTTATAAAAACGACGCTTTCAACACAACTGTATTAAATTAATAAGTGACACATGTTGAACCATGAACGTTAGAAATGAGTTCGTGAAAGGTTAAAATGAATACTTAATTGATGCATTTAAAACGAAAGTTATTCGTTTAAAATTTCTATTTTCCCTTCTCCGTTTTTATGTAAGACATTGGAATGTAGTTGGGTATGATTATTTTGCGTATCTAATCAATGAAATGAGAGTGAGGAGGTTCTTGTAACAGGCTGCAGAGAAAAAGTGTACATATGAAATTGTGTTCATAATATGAATAAAGTGAGATTATTTTTCAAAAAAAAGTACAAAAAAAGAGAATATTTAGACACATCTGGTTATTATTCCTTTAAAGAAAAAACAAAAAAAGAAAATAATATATATATATATGTATATCCACTCTAAAAATATGACTTATGTAGTTTCTCGAAGGTCAATTTAAATTCTACGTAAATATATGTGTGTTTATTTTTTACAACTAAAAATGATCGAAGAGACGAGCCAATTAGAAAATGCGTTTGTTAATTGTGATTATGCCGATTTTGCGTTATTACAGGGTATTATTGAGCTTATTTTTCTTTTCTTTTTTTTTTCTTTTTTTTTTAATGTTCTTCAATTAAGTTAGATTTGTTTTAGTTTTTTAGTGTTACTACATAATGAGCATGTAAGATGCTTGACAACATTTTTTGTCCATCCATGTACGAATAGTGAACGAAATCCTTCATTGCGAATTCAGTTATCGTAAAATTATTAAAAACACGCTAAATTAATTAACTGCCTTCTTTTATGAAATCAAAAATCAAAACATTTGTTATTTTCCGCCGATTCAAAATGTTTTGTCTGTTGCATTGCGAATGCAAGTAAACGTGATTATTGTACAAATTGTTAAAAAAAGTAACTTTTCTTTGACTGTGATTGCACATTTTTCTTTCCCCTAACTTTTTTTTTGTTATTGTTTTTAAGTTTAATTAAATTAGTGTGATATTTAACGTTTTAGTCCTGACACGTTTTCGGTACCATGATGGTAATAAAATCTGAATATATCTACAGAGAAACGATATTTTATTTTCGATTGGGTAAAATGTACCTATTCAAAACAATTTGGTGAAATTTTTGCGCATTAGGTTTTGTTTTATTTACCACGCAGTGTCGACACCAGGACTTGCTAAATAAGTGTACCAATTAAAGAGCGGAAATGACTCGAATGTAGTCAAATAATTTCCCTCTGTGTCACCCTTCGGCGAATAAAACGAAGCTAATGTGTTTCTGTTTAATTAGGGGTCCGTCGGTATAAAGTCCTTTCTGAAAATAGCGTTACGAATCGATGAGGGTGGGCTTTTAATACTATCTCCTGGAAATCTAGCGTAATGTGAATGAATTCTGTTTTATAATCAAAAATTGGAGTTTAAAAATCAAAATGACTCCCTATTCCAGATTATTATTCTTTTTTTTTTCTATTTGCAATTTAAGATATTAATTTACAGCTGATAGCCCTCGTCAATAAAAATTTTGTAAAGTGAGCCAACATTCTTTATTCTCCCAAAACAGAATGTGAGAGCCCATAATAAACAGAAAATTATAATTTTTGGCGAAATTTTAACAGAACTGTACTTTGAACGTTTCTGATGAAGATATTGAATAGTCTTTGTGAACATGCTACTGGAATTTTGCGAACTTTTTCATGACTTATTTTCGCTCGTCGTGTGTTCACTGAAGTTCAGTTATTTGAATTAGGTATCAAATTGAAAATGGCTTACCATCGATTTTCATGTGGAATTTAATGAGCCAAATCTTCGTACTTTATTGTCTATTAAGGACAGGAGATGGATGTCAACCGAAGTTGATTGACATTGATGAGACTTACGAAGATTATGTCAGCCTCATTAATAATTTAGCTGACAACGGGGTTTCTGAAATCTTGATTATCAGTTCGTTCATCTACTAAAATTCTTATTTACTTCTCGGGAGTATTTTGAGTTGTAAATATTGAAAATAGCTTATGCGTCCCCTGTAAATAATCTTGAATTTTACACCTTTAATATCAACTTTTTCTTTCTCTTTAACAAAATCGTGTTAATTTTTAAATTCCCCCCATAGCAGGTTTGGTGGAAAAATGTTTCGTAATTTCTTTATTCGTCGAAGTCGTTAAAAACTCGATGGAATGGTTTCAATTTAATTCTTTTTACTAGTCCTATGAACTACATAGTTACCAATTATTTACCATTCGATATTTCTCACCAGAGACATGAATTAATGAGCTAAAGATTGTTAACGTGAATAATTATTTTTTCCTTTATTTACCCTACACATGCCATTAATATTCCTGTAGATTCTTTCGGCATTTCAAACTTTATTAATAGCAGGGTTCTTTTTTTTTTTTTTTTTTTTTTTTTTTTGAAAATCTGCTAAAAAGGGTTTATATTATATTTTGTAATAATTTTTAATTTTAGTTTTTATTATAATCCTCACCATTGCCTTTGGTTAATTGTACTTCATTAAACTTCAAGCTCAGAGTGAGTGAAAATTTGATGCAATTTTTAACTTGTAAATTAAGAAAAGTAATTCGGAGTCTTAGGTTTATTTCATTGAAAAAGGTTGAAAAGGAGGATTTTTGTTTTGCCTTTATCAGAGTTTTTTTTTTCTTTCTTTCAAAAGATCATTAATTGTGTATAATTTATATAAGTACATAACTTAAAATATAAAATTTGTTCTTTTACCTAGCTGGTCAATGAATTATTGTAAAAACTACGTAAAATTTAAAAATGAAAAAAGTCAGAAAGTTGAAAAAAAAATTAATTAGATTAGTCTTAGTAGTTACCCTTTGATGGAAAGTCGCAAAGAAGAGACTAAATTGGTTACGCGTAGGTTTTTAATTTTAGTTACCTCCATGTAAAGTTTGATTTTATTAAGTAAATTAATGTGATATTAAGTGCCTCCGTTTTAATTTATGTTTATCGTTTTAATATATGAACCAAAGTTAGTGTATAATTTTACCATTATTGTTCTTACAAATGTTATAGTTGCAATTCACGGAAAAAACTGGTGAATTATTTAAAAATAGAATGTTATAAATCTCATAAAAAACCTACTAACTTATAATTGCTGCTTGTACTTCTTTCAAGCATTCACTTTTCTTAACTTATTCAAGGTACAATATTTTCAAAGAGGAATTGAACAATAAAAATCATGATTTTCTTCAATTTGAAAAATTAACAGTAATCAATTGAAGTTTTAAAAATTTAAAAATATTTTAGGTAAGATGATGATGGCAAAAACAAACGATGACCAAAAAGAATCTGAAGAGAAAAAAACTGTGCCTAAGCTCACTTGTACACATTATTTTACTTTTAATGTAACACCTCTATGCACATTATGAAAAAAAAAAACAAAAAAAAACAAAAAAAACATGAATTGAGTAATATTGATGAGAAAGTTAAGTAACATTGCTGTCACAGTAATTATTACTTTCCATATTTCAGTTTTGATGTCTGTCTGAAAATTCCTGTTGAATTGGCACAACCGCTTTTTTTTTCCTTTCCTTTTAGTTTATTAGCTCTTCTAAAAATATTTAAATGTAATCGCTTCATTTTCTGATACGCCTCAGAAAATATTTCAATACCTGGCTGCTATTGAGCAAAAATTATTTTCATTTTAGGTAAATTAACAATAGTCTTCCAATTTGCAGAATAATTTTAATTTTTGTTTTCTAGTTGAATGGTTGTGCCGTAACCTGTAATATTTATGTCATCGGTTTTATTTTAGTCTAGTCAAAAAAAATATAAGATAAATCAATATCTACTGAAGTTTTGATTCGATAGCTGTTCAAATTAACATATAATCTTTCTGTTTGTAACAATGCAACATTTCTAACCTTGTTTTGTTTCAGTAACGCTAATAAATCTAATTTATAATGTTCACTTCATTACTGCTAAATTGGATGCAATAAAGTACCTTCAATATTTATTTAGTTGTACACGTTTATTGTTAAATATTCTTAAAAGAATTGTTGATTAGTTTTAAAATATTTATTATATGAATAAAATATTTATTGGGTTGAAATTTTAGTTTTATTCGTTTCGTGATCTGCAAATTATTTCTCAGATATAGAACACGTTACCTAGGTACCAGTAATAATGAATTTCATAAGATGCGAATCGGTATTATGATGATTTTTTTTATTTTTAAATCTTGAAACTTCAGTTGAAAAGTTACACATATTAATAGCAGTATTATGGATAAAATTCGAAGCACTTTATGAATTATTTCAGATTTGTGACAGATTTAATGATTGTTGTTTAAGAAAACGGGGCTTCACAATCAGCAAGAAAACAAAACTGTATTGTATTCGAAAAACCATATCTTTCTCAGTTTTTTTTGAAGACTAATGGTTATCTCCTCTGTACCTATACTGTAATACTTGCAGTCACGATTAGAAATTATTACATAGTTATCTACATATTACAGAGTAACCTTTAACGAACACCTCTCCGTTGTATACACTTCCAATAGCGGACCCTCCTCTAATGGACAACAGACAGGATAAAATGACCCGGTAAGCCAGATTTAACCTCTAAATCCTGAAAGTGCTCACTTAGTGCCAAAAGTTCAGAACAATAAACGAAAAACTATTTTTAAATCCCAATGACTACTTTTATTGACCCAATTTTTTTGTAAAAATTAACTATTGTACACACTATACTTGAGTATTGTACCCTCCAATTTTTTCATTTTACATTTTTCCTCTCAATAAGAGACAAAATGCTTGGTCACACCCGTGTCTGTTATTGGGAGGTTTCACTGTATTATGTAGAAGTTGCTACACATTAATACTTCTCTCCCCTGAGGTATAGATACAGGGGTCATTCTATTTAAATGACGAACCATAATTAAAAATACTAGGAACTTGATTTTTTTTTTATTTGATAGATAATAATCTTTCCCATCACTGCCGGTAAGAAGCTCTTTTCAACAAATTTCTCTACATTAAATATGTTGATAAATTATATGAAATATTCCATCCTTGTGGATGTAACCACTTGTGTTTTTCATTTTATTCTTGATTTCATAAACACCGTTTCAGTGCTGAATAACATCTTTCGTAGAAAATGTAAAAAGAATAGATGGAAGGATAAGTTGACTACAATAAAAAAATTTTAAAGGACCAATAACAAATAATTATATGAAAATTATGTATTTGAAACAAAAATTACTTAATTATAAAAAACCTAATAACTTTTGAATGGAAAATAGAGCACTGTGAATAAAATTGTTGCATTTCTCATGAAAAAATACATCATTTTCATATAATTATTATCATATTTTATCTGTTTGAAACAAGACTCTTGCAAAAAAAACCTTATAACTTTAGATTGCATAAAAAAAGAGTGATATGAATAGAATCATTGAATTTTTCACAAAAAAAATACATAATTCTCATATAATTATTACCATATTATGTCGATTTGAAACAAAAATTAATTTATTAGAAAAAGCTTGATAACTTTTGAATTAGTTGTATCCATTTACAACATATCATTGTAAAATCTCATGAATTATGATGTCATCGTGCCAAACAAATTTTGCTGTCTATCCTCTTTTCCCTATTTTACAGCTATTGGCTAAAGTTAAAGCTAACTACAGTACTCTAGTGACAACCCAAAGAAAACAGAAGCGTCTACATTCATTCAAAGAGGATATTTTTATTTGCTATCAAAGGTTATAATATGTTTGTTTTATTTGCCACCCTGGGTTACCAAGAGGTGCTATTCCACTCTTGTAAGATAAATGAACCAATTAAAGAGAAGGATCCACTCAAAAGTAGCAAAATAGCTTCCATGTCTTTATTTTTGGAAAATAAAACAGCTAATAGATGTTTTCAGGATGGTGTTGTATGTAGTTATGTTTAAATCAATAATTCTCTTTGACTATTGGACCAATAAAAAAATATGATTACTGCAACCAGTGTGTACCTTTTGATGTGAGGTATGCAGACCGAGGATCGAAAGAACTTGAGACTTTCTTCTTTTAAGACGTTTATTTCGCGACTAAAATATATTTCACAAACGAAAAAGTAAATGGCGAAGCAACAGCGATATCCGATCGAAAGTAGAAGGGGAAACACTTCGTGATGAGAGTGTCCATATGACATATATATATAGTGTGATAGTGATGATGATGATAAAGAATGAGATGAGGTGGGATTTCGTATCAACACCCCCCTGAAATTTTACCGATTGAGTTCTTCATCATGTTCTCTGAAAATAAACGAATTACATTTTGGAGAAAAAAAAATAAATGTTAAGTACAAAAGATGACATATGCATAATAAAAATAATTTCAAAAAAAATATTCACATCGTATTATTTAAACATTATTACGGTAACTTTTGTTTCTAGATAAAAAAATTTTGATTGCTGTGCTTCGATCGATAAAATAAATGGATAAAATAAAAATAAATAAATATAAAATGGTAACATGCATAAAGTATTGGACATTAATATGTCATCGATTAGTATATGGTGTATATATATAAAAAAAATAAAAATATAAAAATTGGTAACATGCAAAAATTATTAATGTATTATGAGTAATTAATGATTCATCGCTCGTATATTTCGAGTCGAGAAAAAAGAGAAAAAATATTCGATAGAGAAAAAAAATATTCACGAACATATATTACACGAAGAAAAAAAATAAAAGAAGAAAAATTCACAAAGGTATTTTTGATTGTAGGTTCGATGAATTCTAAAGAACGTTACGTTTCGTATTTTATCTTAAAAATAAACATGAAAAAGATTGTAGAATAATATACGTTGCATTGTTTATTATCTTTCGTACCTTGCATTGTATTTGAAGTGGCGTTTAATATGTTCTATGATAAGGCAACGTTTTCGGTTTATCTTAATTTGCGGTCATGTAATGGGTTTTAATCTTTATTGTGTTTATTGTTAGAGGATTTCCTTTCATAAATTTGTGTGGGAATATTTCGTATGTTTCTCTCACGCTAGTTGGAAAGTGTATAGGGTTTTTATTATACTAATTGTAGGGTTTTTTCTTGTTTGATTTTCATGATTTTTTCTTTGTGACAATTTTCGAGAAACCTTGGATTTATCTGTTGCATGTATTTTCTAGTAAATTGTATTATGAAGTACTCTTTTTGACAATAATTGAAGGCTAATTTTTCAGCAAATATTTTCGTGTTATGACTTACATTTTGAACATTTGACAACTTGCATTTGAAATGGGAAAATTTTGTACATATATTGACTTCGAAATAAATTATTATATTATGTGTATATGTTGGTTTCGTTTAATATTTTCACAATTATATTTTTGAATTTTGAGCGATCTAATGATTTTGTTAGTATATCTGCTAATTGATTTTCGGAGCTTACTGTTCTAAAAAATATTATTTTCTCCTCAACAGCCTCCAAAATCGAGTAGCATTTTATCATTAGGGCTCTCGACTTCTTTTGACTACCCCCAGAACATATTTTTTGTGTGGAAATATTGTCTTCCATAATATCCACCATTAGTTTCTCACCAAAAATCTCAAAATTCATGTACTGCATTACTTTTATCGTATCTAGGGTATCAAAAACTGCAATTATTTCGGCCGCAGTACTTGATGAAGCGTGAATTGTTTGCTTGCAGCAATTCCACTCTACCAAGTCTCCATAGGCGAATAGCATAAATCCAGTTATTGATTTCCCTTTACTAAGATTCTGTAATTCTATATTCGTACCATCAACTTGGGGTGCATAAGAGGCATCAATGTATGCTTGTATTCCGTCCCCTTTTGATGTATATGTTAGATTATAATTTTTGGTTGTATTTACATATCTGAATATCCTTTTTACATAATTTTTTAAGGTATCATTCGAATTATTCTGAAAATGGGAGAAAAAATTTACTGGGAATAATATGTCTGGTCTCGTAAGTCTTGCTAAGTAAAGTAGTCCCCCTATCATTGATCTATACTCCGTATCATCTCTGCCATTTTGTATTTTATCTATTTTTAATCCCGTTTCCATTGGTGTATTAGTGTTTTTGAGTGTCTATATGTTTATATTGTGATATTGTTATAGTATTATTTTCTATGTTTCTGACTATTTCCAGGCCTACAAAAAATCTTGGGTTATTAGTAATCGTAATTGTAAAATCTTTTTGAAGTTCTTCATTTATTCTAGTGATAGGAGATTGTGAGTTTGATGCTACTAATATGTCGTCTACATAACTCAAAAAATATGTTTTATCATCATTATTTTTCATTATATAAAGGCATCTATCGCTTTTAGTTCTTTCAAATCCCATTTCTTTTATTTTTATGTCCAATAAGTCATACCACGATTTGCTGGAAGTTTTTAATCCGTAAATTGATTTTTGTAGTTCGAGTACTTGATTTCTATTAATATTTATGCCTTCTGGTCTTTTAACAAAAATGGGTTTTATAATGGGTGAATTTAGGTAGGCAGTCTTTACGTCGTATTGTACCATTATTAATTTTTCTTTATTCACTATTGATAATAATAATCTTATTGTTCCTATAGATGCTACAGGTCCGTGAGTTTCAGCAATACCGTATTCTGTTCGATCTTTAAAGCCACGTGCCACAAGTCTAGCTTTGGGTTT
>WOFM01000566.1:240106-343777 GCA_011428145.1 Ericerus pela | reverse complement strand
TGTGCGTGAAGTTGCCCGTTCGTAATGATAATAATATACTTTTTTCATTTTTCTTTTTTTTCGCCTTTGTGTTGAAAGAAGTATAATTTTTTTCGTTTCTTTTGGCAATTTTGAATTATGTCAATGTCATAATTAAGAAAAATAATTAAAAATCATTTACTCGGTATAGTTTTATTTATGTTAAAACTGGTATTATTTTTAGTGATATCAGATGTGCATCTATTTTAATAATTTTACGAGTACCTATGGTATAAAAAATGATACCGTTTATTTCTAACAATTCCAAAAAGAAGTTAATAACAAATTGAGCTCTCAACAGTTTTCTTTGGTTCTAACCATGAAATTTCAATATTTATGAGTGGAAAGTTGGTTCAAAAAATTTAATTATTTGGTTAGGAAAAAAAGAAAAAAAGGAGACAGCAAATATTGAAATATCTTTCAACAGCCAAATTTAGAATCAAGTCAGATAGACACTCTCCAAAGCTACTGCATATACCAATTCAAGATGGATACAATCTATCAATTTTCTATGAAACTTCAGAAATTTTTATTTTAAAAAATGTCTTCAAATTTACTTGAAAAATTACAAATAGGTTCATTTGTTACATTTCTAAAGACATGTTCACAATTATGACTTATGACTGTGTAAGCTGATTATGGGGATTGGTCATCCTTCGGACAACACAATTTCTGCTTATTGCTGCAATGTCAAAGAATTTTAGTATAATTCACTCTGTACTACTAAATCGCAACAAAGTAGTTCAGAAAGTGAATGAAAAAATACTTCTTGGTAACAGCTCAATAAGGAGCATATTGATAATAAGTTGATGAAAAAAAGATCTTCAAACTTAATGGGCTGTTAACATCTACTTAATAATAAGCAATAAAATACCAGCTTACGTGGAAGAGATACTCTACATTTGGTGTACGTATGTACATGAAGTTACATAGAATTTTCTAGTAAGAGTAATTTTATTTCAAAACATGAAAAGTTTATTGGCAATCTTTATTGGTGGTTAAAAACGTACATGTATGGTACCGATGAGTTCAAAATGTTTTTATTATTAATTCTACATAATTATATTCGATTGTTAGACAAAATTCACTCATTTATTTGTATTTTCAGGTAAACTGAATATTGTGTATTGGTGAAAACTGAAATATATTCAGCTTACTTGAAAATACACCAGTGAATTTCTTCCAGCAGTTGAAGTAGTAGAACTATAGAACTTATAAAATTATAGATTCTTTTTTTTAGTTGTTTTTGTAGCCGTGTTGAGTATTTGGTGAAGGCTAAGGCCAACGAATTTTTTTGTAATGGCGTGTGAGTGTGTGTCTATATATGAATAATTTAATAATTGGTGATACTGGGGCTCGTTTTTGTTTTCATATTATTTTCGCCTTTATTATTTATTGTTGAAGGTATGAACATTCCAGCTGTACAATTTTTTGGTAGGTTATGCGTTTGAAGAAAAAAAAATGTTTTAAATGTTTCACAAATGAAAAAAAATAGTTTAATGGAAGTGAAAAGTGAAAACAAAAAAGAAGCAAAATGCTGGCCTTGGTTGAATGGTTTATTCCTTTTACACCCTTTTACGCTAATATGGGAAGAATGTCTGACTTAAGTCAGTGCAAAGTCAGTTTATGTTAACTGTGCTCAGAAATGGGTGTGGTGTACTGGACTACCATCGATGTAATTTCTATTAGTCTCTAAAAATTATTAAGACGAGTCTCACTTCCAGGCGGTGCATATTTTATCTAGTACCAAATTAATTTCAAACAATTTAGAAAAACATTTTTGGGTATGAATTTTAGAATTTTATGTTGTTGAAAGAACTTTTTTTTAAAGTAAATATTTGCTTATTAATCCAGTCAGATCAATACAAAAATCTAAAAGAAAATTAGATCATATATGGGGAATGGCCATTCCTGAGAAAGATGTAGTAGTAGTCTCTCCTGGGAAATGTTGGAAAGTTGTGGCTTAGAATAATAATAGAGATGGAAATTTAAGCTATACAGTGAAAAAACAAACAAATTGCTGCGTCATTGCAGAATATCATTGTTTGAAGAAAAATAAGTGTTTGGAAAGGGAGTGTACAAAACTTTGTCTTCATTTATACAGTTGTAACTGTCCAGTAAGGAGTGACTTATGCAAACACATCCACCTAATTCATTCCTTAGAATTAAAAAATGACTTATTGAACAACTTGGAGAATTTGTCAAATAAAATGTCTCTTCCTACACTAAAAATTTTGAAATTCCATGATGTCATTGAACTGAACAACAATGGAAATTCCTCAAAAAACTTTCAACTCCACCTTTGCAGTCAACTCAAAAAGCTATACAAGCTGAATTAAGGAAACTAGAAATACAATTAGAAGGGCCATTTTTTACCAAAGATGATTCATCTTATGCAGAAATTTTGAGAAACTTGCGCCATGCAAATGATCTGAATTCTGCTACAAAATCAAAGAAAATTCATTTACTGGAATTGAATTTAAAAAAAACTAAAACACCTTCTCACATGAACCCCATAAAACAAATAAGTTTTAACTCAATCTGTAAGGCAAAAAATAGTGAGAGAAGTTCATTCAGTTTGGAAACTCGTACAAATGTACTTTCAGAAAAATCATTCACAACCTCTCTTTTTTCGGATGAATATAATTATGAAGAAACTCTTTTTTCAATTGGTCCCCACATATTAGATATAAAAATTAACAAAGCTTTTTTAAAATCTTTAGATCCTTATATTCCCAATTTTGAAGTAAAAAAATGTAAAGAAGCAGCTTTGTAATTTAGAAAAGATTGATTATATGATAGTATTATTAATGCATTCATGTAGGTATCTTGAATGTGAGATGGGAACTGATTCTCTGGCTCACGTATTAACGTGGTGCAGTCAATTATTACCTACTTTTGGATTTTCAGATTACGAGTACATAATTAAAAACTTCCCTTTTCTAAAAAAAAAAAAACTACCTAAATTTGGATGAAAATTTCATTCTTTGCAATCTTAGCAATGATCATTGGTTATTAATTGTTATAACAAAAACAAATATTATTATACTGGACACCAAACTTCCTCAATCAAGTCAGAATTTTGGACTTGTGAACTATGCACGACAGTGGCAACAATTTTCACTGATAAACTTTAATCAATTTCTCCCAATTGAATTCCTAATACATACATGCCAAAAAGAAAAAGATAATAGCTCTGTTTGATAGGACTACACCAACTTACACCAACCTACACCAGGAGGGCGATTCCACAAATGTAGGAATGTTATACAACCTTATGCTAAGTTTTACTTGAATCTTTGTGGAATATCCCCACCAGTGTAGGTGGGTGTAAGTTAGTGTAATCCTATCAAACAGAGCTAATATGAACTGTGGTGTTTTTATTTGTTGGTATGCCAATATGATAATAAATGGGGAACCTTTATCGGGTGACTTGGATACGGATAATTTCAGAAAATTTATTTGTGGCCCCATTATGACAACCAGTGAAATTAATGAAATTTAGGTTAGTGATTGATACACACATTAATATGTGAAGGTACCTATTGGGGTTTAAACCTTCACTAAAATGCGCTGCTAAGTCCCTCCCTTGCATATACAAGTTTTGAATGATTAGGCTGTGTTTACAGAATGTCTAAATGGAGAACCTTCATTGGGGAAATTTCTTAAACTGCCAAACCAGAAAACTTTAACAATTTTCATAAAAATTAGAATCATCTTTCATTGAGTTAAGAACTACCCATGTACTAAATGTCAGCTCTATCAATAATTACATGCATTCTAACCACTACTAATTGAATTTTTTAAGACTCATGGTCAAATCTATCGCCTGATCTTCATTAAAATCAATATTAGATATTACTATGCTCATAACTATTTATGTATCAAATTTCAGCTGTATCGAATATTTGTTGTAACGGAAATCCCATCTTCTCTCTTTCTTCATCATCATCACGAACACATTATATATATATGTCATATGTACACTCTCATCACACAATGCTTCCCCTACTACTCTCGATCCAATAACGCTGTTGCTTCGCCATTTCGTATTTCAGTTGTAAAATATATTTCAGTCGCTAATAAAATGTCATTAAAGTAGAAAGTCTCAAGTTCTTTCGATCCTCGTTCTGTACGCCTCACATCATGGTAGCCATCGCTGTGGTACATCTTTGAGGAGAGACTTGAAAAATCCTGAATTAATGGAAAAATAATTTTTTTGAATTTATTTACTGTTGTGCGAAAATTTTTTCATGTTTTCTGTTGATTAATACACGAAGTATTTACCGTGTTTTTTCGAGAATTTTAAACTCGAATTTTAATTTATTTTTAATTTTTGAAAAATTCAAAATTAAAACGAAAATTTAAAGCTGAAGTTCCCGACTTAATAACGGCCAATCCTGGAAGTCATCGAATGCTAAATCCAGAAAGGACCGCTAAAGAGATCGAGTGAACAGCCAAAGGAAACCTGCTCCCGTCATCGAGGACTCATCGTAGATCCACACATCGAAGACCCAATTTTTTGGCCAACTCCAAACCAAATCCAAGCAGATAGTACAGCGGTAGACAGCAGAGTATAGAAAACAGGAATCAGACACAACAGAAATAGTAAGGTAAAATTTTTTGTAAAGGTTATATTTGTTGAAGTTAATTATTTTTCGTGTTTGTGCAATTGTGTTTGAACTGAGGCTATTAAATTAATTTTTTTAAAGTTATTTATGTCCCCTACAATAAAATTGTTTGAAGGAAAAATTGGTGAGTATAATATTGAGAAAGAGGAATTAAATGAATTAATAAAAAAGTTTGAAGGTGAGAAAGTTGTTGAAGTAAAAATAGAAACTTATAATTTACCCTACGTCAGATACTTCACGGGGGAAATAATATTGGAATCGTTTGTAGTAGATATATCGGGTAGAATTGAGAATATTAGCAGTTTAAAATATATTAAAATTTCAGAAACCTCAGTAAATTATTTTTCAAACAGAATTTACAGTTCTGAAAAATCGAAAGAAAAATTTATGAATAGATTCTTTAATTAATTAAATAATAAAAACTGGATAGCAACGAAACAATTGTAAAAGAAAATAGTAAAAAGTAGAGGATTTAACTAAGGAGATCGAAAAAGAATCTATAGAAAACAAAAAATATATAGCCATACTGAATAGAGAAAATAGTGTATTAGGATTTCATAAAATAGAAGAAAATATGGCATCCCCAAATGAAATTAAACCTATCCAAGCCCCCTTAGGGAAAGTTTTTAATGGAAAATATTATTTAGATTAGCGAAGGATGATAATCTCAGCCATCAGGGGAGCTGGATATTACGATATATTTGGGGAACATGAATTTTTACAACCATATATCAATCATATAGATGATCTAAACTTTCGACCTGATAAAAATATGATAAATTACTGCAAAATGCAGGATAATGCTAAGGCTTTTATATTAGAAAGAGTATCAAATGAAATAACTAAACAAATAAGAGACTGCAATACAGCAGTCTTAATGTTGAAAAAATTGGATAATATCTATGGTACTAAAACTTCAGTCACAGCCAATATGGAAAAGCAAAATGGATGGAGTTCAGATTCCAACCTGGTGGAAATATGAAAGGTTTTTTAAAAAAAATGGGATGAATTAGTGACCGACGTAAGAGATAGTGGTAAAGAAGTTACGGAAATAGAAGAATTAGAGAATTTGCAATTAGCCTTATGCTACGAGCAAGCAATTGCAAAAATTCAATATTAAAATTTACCTTCAGATGAAAAAAATTTAGATAATTTTAAAAGAATATTGAGAGAAGACTCTGACCAGAAATTCAGGGATCAGACCTTAAAAAAGCAAAATAATAATAATAATCAATCGAATAATAATTATATAAATAATAGTAATAATAATAATAGATATAATTATAGGGGAAGATATAATAATTATAGAGGTAGAAACAATTATAGAGGAAATGGCAATAGTCGTAATGGTTATGAAAATGGTAATAGAAACAATTTCAATAATAATGGTGGTAACGGTAATGGTAATAATAATGAAACAAACCAAAACCAAAATAACAATAGGAATAAGAATGGGAATAATAATAATGGTAATTATAGAGGAAATAATTATAGAGGTAACTCAAATTATAGAGGAAATAACTATAGAGGTAATGGTAGGAATTATAATCAAAATAATCTGAAATGTTACAAATGTGGCCAATTTGGGCATATAGCACAAAACTGTGGCAACAATAACCAACAACAAAATAATAATAACAAAGATAATGCAGAACAACAAGTGAAAATGTCTTGCATGGTTAAAAAATTTAATAAAAATAACAATGAATGGTTATTGAATGAATTGATTAATAATAATAAACATAATAATAATGAAAATTACAAAATATTAAATCACAGAGCAATTTTGGATGGAGCTGCAGAAGTACATCTAACATCTGATTTGAATAAATTAGTTGATGTTAAAAAATTTGTGACTCCAGTCAAATTGCAATGTGCTGGAAGAAATACTTTTTTATATGCCACTCATACAGGTAAAATGGTAATTAAAGTCGAAAATTCCAATAAAATGCAGTCATTAATAGAATTAAATGATGTCCATTATGTGCCGGATCTAAACTTAGATATTATTTCAGCCATAAAAATTACAAATACTGGAATAATTAATATCGATCAACAGAAAGATATTGCGAATATATATTTTATTGAGAATGCAGAAATAGTTATGACTGCAATGAAACAAGAAGGAATATTTTATATATATTATAATATCGAAAATAATAATAATAAAAAATAAAAATAAATGATGATATTGATAATACTGAATCAAATATAATATGTACCCCCGTGACCCAAAATATAGATGATGAATGGGATGATTTTACAGTTGAATTAGAAATCCAGGAAGAGGATACTAATACTGAATCACCTAAGGGGGGTGAAAATGAGGAAATAATAGTGGAAATTAATGATAATACTAATAAATCACAAATAAATAATAATATTAACAAAAAATTAATAATACATAGGAGACTTGGATATCTGCAAAAATTAAATTTTTGGCAGTTGACATTCCCAAAAATATGAATTTTAGGGATGAGGATTTCATAAATTGCCAGATATGTTGCATTGCCAATAATTCGAGGTTGGGTCATACTGGTATTAGAACTAAACCAACTTGAAAATTGGAAATAGCGTCCTCAGACATTATGGGTCCATTTATGCCCTCTGTGGCGAACCAAAAATATATTTTAACTTTTATAGATCACTTCTCGAAGTACACTTTTCTCATGCCCATTGCTAATAAAAGCCAGGTGACAAATGAATTCAAAAATATTATAATATCTATGAAGAATAAATTCCCTGAATATCCAATAGGAACTATAAGATGTGATAATGCAAAGGAATATACCGATGCTAAAATAATAAATTATTGCAATGAAGTTGGCATAACAATGGATTATGTGGTACCATATTCTCCGGAATTGAATGGTGTTGCCAAAAGGCAAAATCAAACTTTAATGAGGAGAGTACGGGCCATGTTGATTGATGCCAACCTAGACATAAAATATTGGTCCTATGCTGTGGTAACAGCAGCTTATTTAATTAATAGATCACCCACAAAGGCAAATGAGGGATTTAAAACACCCTATGAACTATTTTATGGAATAAAGCCAAACTTAAAAAATCTTAAAGTTTTTGGAGCATTAACTTATAGGCATATACCTATGGAGATTAGAAAACAGAATGCTACAAAGGCAAAACCAAAATCAAAAAATAAAATCGACCCAAAACTGGCGCACAGGGCAGAAAAAAATATAATGATGGGCTATACAAATACGGGATACTGTCTCAAAGATCCCTATAACACAAAATCTTATATCTCATGTGATGTAAAAATGGATGAAAGTCAAAACATAAAATCCCTATTAATAAATAATAAACCACAAACAATAAAAACAGCAGATTATGAATATGATTTAGGGATAATTAATCCAATTATCATGAATATCAATATAAAATACAATAAAATATATATAGAGGATAATATTCCGAAAACGTTTTCTGAATTAGATACAAACCCATTTAGAGAAGAATGGATTAGGGCCATAAACGACGAATTTAATTCTCTTGATGACTTGAAGGTATGGGAAATAATAGACTACGATTGCCAAAAACTCATTGATACAAGATGGATTTTTACAATAAAATTTGATGAGTTTGGAAATCCAAAACCGAAAGCGAGACTTGTGGCAAGAGGTTTCAAAGATCGAACCGAATACGGCATTGCCAAAACCCATGGCCCGGTGGCATCGATAGGAACCATAAGATTATTATTATCCATAGTTAATAAAGAAAAATTAATAATGGTGCAGTATGACGTGAAAACTGCGTATTTAAATTCACCTATAATAAAACCCATTTTTGTAAAAAGACCTGAGGGTATAAATATAAATACAAATCAGGTACTCGAATTGAAGGAGTCGATTTATGGATTGAAAACATCCAGCAAATCATGGTACGACTTATTGGACACAAAAGTAAGAGATATGGGCTTTAATAGAACAAGGAGTGATAGATGTCTCTATGTAATTAAAAATAATGATGAAAAGACATATTTTTTAACTTATGTGGATGACATATTAATTGCATCAAATTCGCAATCATCCATCACCAAAATAAATGAAGAGCTACAAAAAGATTTTACGATTACTTTAATAAATAACCCAAGATTCTTTGTAGGTCTAGAAATAGTGAGAAATATAGAAAATAATACGATAATCCTCTCACAGTATAAACATATAGACAAAATGCTTAAGAAATTTGGAATTTCAGAATTAAGAAATACGAATACCCCTATGGAAACGGGCTTAAAAATAGATAAAATAGAAAATGGAAGAGATGATACAGAATATAGGTCGATGATAGGAGGGCTATTATATTTAGTGAGACTTACAAGACCGGACATATTTTTCCCAGTCAATTTTTTATCACATTTTCAAAATAATTCCAATGATACTTTGAAAAATTACGTAAAAAGAATCTTTAGATATGTTAATACCACTAAAAATTATAATATAATATATAGTTCAAAAGGGGATGGTATATAGGCTTATATTGATGCCTCTTATGCACCCCAAGTTGACGAAACAAATATAGAATTATGCAATCTCAAAAAAGGAAAATCGATAACTGGATTTATGTTATTTGCTTATGGAGACTTGGTGGAGTGGAATTGCTCCAAGCAAACTATTCACGCCTCATCAAGTACTGCAGCAGAAATAATTGCAGTTTTCGATACCCTTGATACAATAAAAGTAATGCAATATATGAATTACGAAATTTTTGGAGATAAATTGATGGTAGATATTATGGAAGATAATATTTCGACTCAAAAAATATGTTCGTGGGGTAGTCAAAAGAAGTCGAAGGCCCTAATGATTAAATGCTACTCGATTTTAGAAGCATTCGAAGAAAAATAATATTTTTTAGAACTGTAAGCTCCTAAAATCAATTAGCGGATATTTTGACAAAATCATTAGATCGTTCAAAATTTGAGAATATAATTGTCAAAATATTGAATGACACTAACATTTACACATAATATAATAATTCGTTTATTTTAAAGTCATAATATGTTCGAAAATTTTATATTTCAAAGTACAAGTCGTCCCAAGTCCAAAATATAAGTCGTAACATGAAAATAATTGCTGAAAAATTAACCTTCAATTATTGCAAAAAGAGTACTTAACAATACCTACCATTTTACTAGAAAATTCTTGCAAGAGATAGATACTCGATTTCTCGAAAATTGCAACAAAGAAAATAGCATTAAAATCGAGCAAGAATAAACCCTACAATTCGTATAATAAAAACCCAATACATTTTCAAACAAGCGTGAGAGAAATACACGAAATATTCCCACACAATTTGATGAAAGAAAATCCTCTAACAATAAACACAATAACGATTAACACCCATTACATGACCACAATTATGATAAATTTGCTTTGCAATATCGTACTTCAGCCAGTTCTCCAGTTATGCCACAGACGAACATTTCAAATACTTATTGAGAGTTCTTAAATATTTAATGACTACAAAAGACAAAAAATTGGTATATTCATATGAACTTAATAATAACGGCAATATAATCGAAACATATTCGGATGCCGATTAGGGTAACTGTGTTAACACAAGACGGTCTATCTCGGGTTACTGTGTCTTTGTTTATGGGTCGCTGGTGTCCTGGTCCAGTAAGAAACAGCCAACAGTAGCTTTGTCCAGCACTGAAAGTGAGTTGATCGCCATTTGCGATGCTACCACTGAGTCAATTTGGTTGAAGTATCTACTAGGTGATTTTTGCATTCAAGTTGATGACAGAGCTGTAATTTACGAAGACAATCAGAGTTGTCTGGCTATCTTGCACTCTGGAAAATGGAACACTCGCAGATCAAAACATGTGGACGTGAAGTACCGTTTTGTGTGCAATCACGTAAATTTAGACTTTAAGTATTCATACGTGTCAACTTCGCGACAGTTGGCTGATGTTTTTACAAAGGGCTGCCCGAGGTCCAAATTTGATGTATTTTGTAAAATGTTAAATTTATTGTAACTTTTTGTATATGTATACCATCTGTGTTAGTATTTGTTATCGTAACTTTTTGTATTATTGTTGACTTTTGTCATTTGTATTTTTAATGACTTTACCAATTTAATAACTTGTTTTTACCATTTTTTATCGTAATCGTATAATTATAATTTGAGGAGGCGTGTGAGAATTATAGCAAATTAAATTATACTCATGACTATTATTCTCACATATCATTTGTGGTGGCAATACTGTCGGTATGTTTTTGTAACCTGTGATTTTTAGTGTTTTGTACCAAACTGTGATAATGTTTAATCATACGCCTCTAGTCGCTTTTTAATACTCATTTTGTTAACATCTCCACCATACTTTATGTGGAAATAAAAGTTCGTAAATTAAGTGAATATTGTGTTTTTATTTATGTGTTCGTAATGTGTGTCTCTAGTCTCTGTTCGATGTTGTGTGTAGTTTAGGTTCGTTTTATATGTTTCTAGTCAACTCGATCCGTTGATAATTCCTCATCTTCTCACAATATATGTCATATGTACACTCTCATCACGAAGTGCTTCCCCTACTACTCTCGATCCAATAACGCTGTTGCTTCGCCATTTCGTATTTCAGTTGTAAAATATATTTCAGTCGCTAATAAAATGTCATTAAAGTAGAAAGTCTCAAGTTCTTTCGATCCTTGTTCTGTACGCCTCACATCAATATTTACATCCTAGTCACCAACAATGGAACTTTAGTTAGCTCTCACAACTAAAACACTTGACCAATTTTCATTTAACTACTTAAGTACCAACTTTCATGATGTTTAGTACCAAATTTCAGCCCCATTGAATGATAATTAAGTTTTAAACCCATGGGTGGATGTAGAACTTTCATCACTCCCCATGGCTAAACTGCTAGACAAATTTTCACCAAACTCGATTTTAGTTTTCTGTGAGATTTAGATGTTAAATCTCCAGCAAACTACCAGAAAATATGTAGACCACCATTAAACTGCAAGGCAAACGAATGAGCAAACAATTGATGATTGAAAAAGTATTAAAACACAAAATAAATGAACACCATAATTAATTCAGAGTCACTTGACTCGAGACTATATTGACTCAACACGAAGGTTGAAGATGGAATAAAAATATCAAATCACAAACATATTATCAAAATACCAAAATCACAGTTTACAGAATTTTCACAGACTGCACAAACACAAACAAAAAATGTGAGACATGATTGTCACATTGTCACATTTTTGTTAGATGAAGTCAGTTTTAATACCCTGTTTTCAATCAAACTGGATAAAAACATTTAACAATCTAAGAGAGGTTAGCAGAGGTATTTATTTACCAACAGATAGGAATAGGGAGTGTTCATTGGTGGGATAGAAGAAAAATTATTTATATGAAGACGGCATCGTGTAATAATTTAATAAACCTAACCAAAGCTAGAAAAAGTCTAAATTATCAGTTATATACCTATGCCAAAATGCTGTATGAATAGATAGTTGAATTTCACTGTATTTGTTACAAATATAAGAAATTTTTTTGTGGATTAATGTCCTCGCACTCAAATAGAATATGTAAAGAGTTGGCAATACAGAGATTAAGTGCACAAAAGAGACAAATATGGGATTACATTGAGACTCACCCTAAATAAATATGCTGGGAATTTGTTGTGATCAACCAATTGATTTACATATTGAACTGATTTGACATTTCTTATATATATATCAGGGAAATTGGAGAACCAAGAGATTGTTAGTATCAAGTACTGTACATTAAAGTAGAGGGATTATGATTTTGAAAAACAGGTTGTATAAATGTGATGCGAATCGTTGAAGTGTTTACTTTTTTTAAGCGCTTTGGTAGCATTATTTTATAGGATCCCCTGAATGAACAGCCTTATATGCTGCAGTGTTAGAGCTCTGTTTCCTTGCCTAAGAATTAATTATTTAGGTTCAGGTAACTAAAGGAGGAACATGAAGAGATGGGAGTGTCAACCACCCCGAAAATTTTTCTACAGTTCAAAGATTATAGATATAGTTATGATGGGATATAGGCCCTTGAACTAAACTGACAGATTTTCATCAGAAGTTGTTTTTTGAATGATATTCAATTTGCCAAATATCACCTTCAAAACGTTCATTTTTGCTGTGAAAAAAAAGTTCTTTACTTTAGGAAATTTTTAATGTGATAACATTTTTATTTTCTATATGGGATCTGTTTTCGAATTCGATGTTTCTTTATTTTCCTATTTTTTCTCACACATCGATAAAATATCGATATTGGTTTACATGTATTTTCCATTTAACATCGAAAAATATAGATTTTTTTATATATCGAATTTTTATAAACCAGATCGATATTTATTTACATGTATTTCCCATTTAACATCAAAATCGATTTTTTATCAGTATATTAAGTAGCTAAAATATTTACTGGAAGAAAATCGGTCGGTGAATCAAGTAGAATCCATCCATAGATTAAAGTCAAATAATATGAAAATGTTATCACATTAATTGTAATCAGCTTCAGCCACTGATACTGATTTTTTTTTTTTTCAAAAACCAGCAATAGGAGTTATAAGGGACTATTTTTCTATGAAAATTGCTCTTTTTTCAATAAAAATTTAGTGATGTATGTCAAATACATGTTTTGAGACGCCGAGTTCAAATTTACTGTTTTGATTAAATCACTTAATATGCCCTTATGATCTCAAAACAGGGTTAGAATAATATTTTACTTGAAAAATTGGTTAACATAACGTTGGATATGTTTTTCAGTGTTGCGTTTAAATTTACAATCAACTTTTGAATTACACTACTAGATGGGCTTCCAGTTAGGATAAATTTTTTTGTGTTCCATCAAGTATTATATTATTATAGGTATGTTTATTGATTTAAGATCAAATTTCTCTTCAAAAATGTGGCCTGGGAATATTTTTTATGGAAGGGGGTGGGTTTGCACTGATAAACCACTTTTCTTCCATTATGGTTCTGGGGTTTGCTTACAACCTGGGAATCTTATCTAGTAATTTAAATTTTATTTTTTGTTTTACCTTGGATATTTGCTTTCATTTTTGCACCCTTTTTCCAACCAAAGTACAACTCGAGCCATTATGCCATGGTGTTGCTACACTTTTGGCTAACTCCTAGACTTTTTGGTCGACCAAACAATTTCATCAGGTTAAAGGAAAAGGATTTTTTCACTGAAGCTAATAAATTGCAACCCCCGAAAATAGTGTAAAATTTTTCCAAAAGAGGATAGTTACCATAGTTTTGCTGAATAAAATAATTCAGTAGGTCAAAAAGGATTTTAAAATTTCTTGGCATAATTCAAATTTTTGGTTTCAACCTCAAATGAAAATCGTTCATCGCCTACTCTGGTGTTTGTATGGTGCTGTGTATTGTTTTACGCACACACCCACATTAATTTTTTTTTAATTTCATTTTCACTTCATACCCAGAACTAAAACAATACTAAATCAACCTGAAGTATTTCAACAATTAGACATGATGAGAAATTCTGTTTGATATCACAATTTACTACAAAATTAGGCAGATCCTGCACACTAACAAAATTTTGAATGTTCAAGAGTAATAGTTGTTTGAAGTAGTCAGATTTTTTTATTTCAAATGACAAATGTATATGGTCAACTGAGAAACACAAACTCTTCACACCAATCTATATATTAAGAACAGCTCTTGGTAATGTAATCCAATCAATCAGGTATCTATAATATTTTGGTTAATTAATATAACCAAAAATCAGCAGTATATCATTTCACTTTTAAACAATACAGCAAGTCTATTCTCTACAAATCTGCGGTATTACTTTTTTAAATCATATTATGTAAATGAAAAATGAAAAAAAAATAAAAGCAGAGATAAAAATTTTCGTTTTAAGAAAATCACAATATAATAGAAAATGAAAACAAACAATTAATAAAACTTAACATTCAATAAATACATTGTTTGAACTTTTGGTCAACAAACTGATCGTGTTTTAAGAATAAATACCTGGCTGATCTTCAGAACTAAATGGTCTGGTCATTAATCTCATCTGTTTTTGGGCTCCTATCAAATGATATCATTTCAAAAATGTGACAAAATGTTCAGTAGTATGCATATTGTACGTGTGTCAGCAAAATTTGATTTTGAAGAGGAGAAAAAGCAACATTGATTTAAACCGAAAATCATTCTTATTAATTCATAAAATATTGAAAGAAACTACAAGTCTATGATCCAGTATGAATAAATTTTTCTCAAAATTTGTAATGAATATATTTATTATTTCGAAGTACGAACCTGTAAAATTAACAAATGAAAATTTAGATTTATTTTTAAAGGAGTTGAAGATTGGTTCTGAATCTGATGATAGTGAAAGTGAAGCAAAGAGATGTTTTAATCATACCTTAATCCGCAAAACTTTCCTAGCTTTGAAAAGCAAACAAAACAAATAGATCTTATTTTTTGTAATAGTTTACTACCTTGTAGTTCCTATTCTATAATTAATAAGAAAATTGTAAATAAAATTAATTTAATTTTTCATTGACTCTTTTTAACTCATTATTTTTAATAATAAGTTATATAACTGGGGTGTATTAAACAGATTAAATTAATTATACTAGCAAAGTTGGCAGGAAGCGAAATACTTACTTTTCTCAGCAAATCATATTCATATTTTTTATATGAAACTGAGGAGAAAATTTACAGGATGTTGAAAAATGAATGTTTTATAGTTAATACTACACAGTGAAATTTTGAAGATAATGTTAGACAAATGTTCAGTTTTAAGAGAAATTATTGCACCAGTATACCAAAATCTATAAAATTGAAAGTTCTTCAAGTTATTCCAGTCATTTATGAATGCTACTATTTCAATTTGAACTTCATACCAATACCTCTAAGAAAGTACATCACCTACAGATAAATTATCTGTAAAATAATTTTTTTCAATTATGATTTTGTCACTATTCTCCCACCCCAACCTTCAAATACATGTTGAATGTAATAAAAAAGTTCTAAAACAATTTATTACACCAAAAACAATCCCACCTACTGTGCATAAGTACATAAGAGATTATGAAGTACTTGAATCACGTCTTTAATTTTGTACTTTTTTAAGTGTATTGGTTTATTATCTTAAGTCTATTTAGTTGGATATAATATGGTACTGCTAAATGTGTATCCATCTGAACTTCATGCACTGGCTGCATGTGGGCATTGAGAAAAACCATGCTGATGTCGGCACCCAAGTACTAACTAAAAATAAATTTAAAAAATGTATTGTTGTTATTGTAACAGCCAAAAGAGGTTGTTTAGTACTAGAAATTAACATCTTTTGGTGTGGTCACACCTCCTTCGAAGTATTACAATATTCACTTGAATATTATAACACTCGAGAATTTATTTAATTTATAAACTTTATTACTCACAGCTATTGTGGACCTTAACTGTTTGAGAGACTTTAAGTGAAATTAAAACACACAATGAATTTTAACACTCTATTATAATAATATATAAAAAACACAATATTTAACATACGTTTGATTAATAACAGTATAAAACTGAACTATTAGGCAGTTACAGTACTATGACTGATTAGGGATTTGTTAATTTGAGAATATTCGAAGACCAGTATATTCAGGGCACCGAATATCCCTTTGAAAATGTATCGTAGTTGCTAGCAGGAAATAACAGTTCTTTCGCCAGTTAACTATAGTGATCCCAATTTTTTATCAATTTTTGATTAATCGATTTCACAAGATAATCGATCAGTAATAAATTGAAATAAATCGATTGTTAATATCACAAGATTGATCGCATTATTTTTGGCTTTTTCTGATTGTTATTTCATTTTTATGCTAAAACAAAATATTCCATTATGAATGATAAAATAATTGATAATAATTAATGAAATATTGAGAATTGAAATGTTCTCATTCACTTCTCATTTCAAATAGCAATCTTTATTTTTTATATTTATTTTATCATTAATGAAAAATTGAATCTAAACAGATCGATTTTTTTCTGTGGATTTTTTTCAATGTCATGATCGAATTTTTTGGAAATTGATTTTTCAAGATCAATCTCTCCAAAGGAAAAAATCGGGATGACTAGTTAACTGTAAATTTAAAGGGACAAAATGTACAGAATAAAAATACATTTTTTGTGTGAACGAATATGTACATTAATATTAAAATATGACGAACAAATCCGTCACAGTTATTATTATTATTATTATTATCATTAATAAATTATAAAACGAAAATAGCGAAAGCCCCGTGACAATACCTTCGTTGTAACCCCGGCCATTAATTATATGCCCATAACTACAATATAAAAAATAGTTCACATTTACATTAGGAGGATTTAGCAATTTTTGTCAGAACTCATTTTTAATTGAATAAAATCAGTTTAAAATATGACGTATTTATTTCATACAAAAGGTAAACATATTCATGGAAGTACTACCGATCTGCTTTGGCAGTTCCATGGTAGATCAATAGTACTTCCGTGAATATATCTACCTTTTGTATTAAATAAATACATTATATTTTAAACTGCTTTTATTCAATTAAAATGAGTTCCAACATGTTAGCCAGAGCTAGATTTGATACCTTGAATATCTGAGATTATATCTATGATGACCCAACCAGTAAATAAAAGCCCTTCAGGTACTAAGTGTGAAGTGTAAAAACTGTCACAGACAACATGCATACCACACTTACAAAAATCAAACCAGTTTTTCGAGTTCCTGTAAAATTCTGGTACCACAGACCTTACAAATCGAGCTGATTTTCACCAAAGATACCAGATCCTGTACCTGCAACAAAAAGTTTTAACACAAATAAACCACAAAGTACGTGAAGTCCACCAAAAGGTACACGTGTAAGTTTTTGTATAGTGCACATATCTGAAATTTGAATTGTTCTGTCTTGAGCAGTCAGACATATATCCACCATAGATTGCCACTGAATACTGTTTCACTCTTGGTTCCGCACCTGAAAAAAAGACCAAAAATTAATCATGGCCACGAAATCTGCCTATGCTAACAAATTTGGAAAATTTTTTGGGAAAAATTACGATGTCTGGTGAAGACTGAAAATATTCTGGGTGAAAAGGAGCTAAAATCTCTCCACCAAGACTCTGAAAAAGAGAAACTCTACATAGACATGCCTCAAGATAATGGCAAAAAATAAATAAAAACCTATGATAGGCGAATCGAATAGTCCATCTAGTATATGGTCGAAGAGATCTACAATATGATTAACACAATAGCATAGATTCAATCTGCTATTCCAAGTTGGGAGTACATCACAAGCTGAAAAAAATAAAATGTAGAAATATAGAAAACTGTTGCAATAATGAACAAACAGCGTGGTATGTCGAATAGAACTTACTTTCAAAATGTATAATAAAACAAGTATCTGATCAATAAATACGTTCATACGTCCTTTAGTAATCATCTGACCAGCAATTTTTTGTTTACTGGCGGATAAACCCAGTAAAACATCTAGCTCACTGAAAATCACGTTATTATATAATTTATTAGCTAAACCAAGGTAAAACTTTCATTCACAACTGGAAATAAAGTAACAATGAATTAATAACAACCTGAATTAAGCATGAAATTCTCAAATAAAAAAGAAAGTTTATGTGGGCTTAATTTAATCACTAATTGGGTGTTAAGTCAATTATTTGACATTCACTCAGAAACAATCAATATGCTCCACAGTCTCAGTAAGACTGATTCTGTGTCAAACTTCAGTATTACAGATAAAGGAAAGTGAAAAGAAAAAACATTTTGGCAATGACAAAAATTACTAACTTGCTTCAAAAAAGATTTAAGAGATAATGAGATTTCAATTGGTGATGATATTCTCTGCCAGAAGCTCAGATTTGGTAAAATTAACATACAGTATTTTCACGACAATATTATCTGTCTTTTCATTGGAGACTGATGTATCAATAGTGAAACCTGTTACACGAGTAGTTATTAAAAAATAAGACCATCTCAAGTACAATTAATGTTCAACAATACATTGACAATTACCAAAACTAGTAGAGATTCTTCGTTAATTTTTAAAATTTGAGCTTATAAATCCAGATAGCATATTCTTAATAGATTATTGTTATTGCCTGATAAATGAATTCATCGATCCAAGTAACCAACGCAAGTCAGAATGACAGTGATTTACTTCTTACTACGTTAGTACGATATGGTCAAAATTCAATTTAATCAAAATGTAAGTAAGAAATAGAATAATTATTTTGTCTTCTTGATAACACTTCACGACACCACAAACTACAGAGACAGAGTGATTCACAACTGTTTGTAAAAAATAGAACGGATTGATTCGATGTGACTCAAACAACGTAAAAATTGACATTACCGTAAATTACATTTAAAAAAATAAATGTAAGAATAATATGTACACGAGGAACTATAAGAGTTTATTGTGTGAGTACAACGGACAAACTGTAACGTACGTAATATAAAATATGGCGTAATAGATTCTTGAGGTTCTCGATGTCTTGTATCGATATGTACGTTGAATATATATCGATAGTTATATCGATAACTATTGATAGGTTCTACACCTGTATTATATATCTGAGAGTTCTTACTCTTGCTTATATGTTCTTTCTTATTTACTTTACATAATACTCGTACGTAGATACCATTCTCACACTCCCTCTTATTACGTCAATTAAATAAGAATGAGTCAGTTTACTTTCATAAATGTCGTATAATAAACAAAACGAAAACAGTAACAAAAATACTGAAAATGACAGTCTCGAAAATATGGATCAGTTCTTTCAAAACTACAAAACGAAACAACAATAAACTTAATGAGTTTTGAAAACGCTTAATAACTAAATTCATAAACTTAATTGACTGATCTTTCGATTGACTTATTGTACTAAACAAACAACACTTAATTCAATAAATTTCATGACTGACAAATATCACATAAATTCATAATATAAAAATCACAACACAAACTTAAATTCTAAATATCAAAAATATAAAATAATGTCAGACTTACAAATGTCTTATTGAGCTTCTGTTTCAGGTACTTCGTTTATTCACCTTTACGAGATAATGCTGTAACATATAAAATACATTTTTGTGATTAGTTAATTGTCTTATTTTATTTCTTCATAATTTAAGATTTCTTTTCTAAACTTTTGAAATAAAGGTTTTGGTAAAGCTTTCGTAAATAAGTCTCCTATTTGTTCTTTTGTTGGTACCCATACTATATCTATATCTTTGTCTTGAAAATCTTTTCTAACATAATGATACTTTAACTTTACTAAGTGTCTTAGAGCTCTCGATATGTCTGATTTAGTGGCTTTTATTGCTGCCTGATTATCTTCGAATATAATTGCTTAATTTCTTTCTTTAGAATTAGTCTACAAAGATGTTTTATGTAAACTAATTCTTTAGTTGACGTACTTAGTGCTATATATTCTGCCTCCATAGATGACGTTGCTACAATTTTCTGTTTATTTGACTTCCATGCTATTGCATCTCCAAAAAGAAATATTTGTTGGGATACGATTCCCTCACTCCCTCACGAACATATAACCTCGTATTGACTAACACTGTATGTAACATGTTTATTACATTTATTCGTTTCACATGTGGCAACACTAATCGCCAACACAATATTCTTCCTGCCACTGCTCGACGGAGAATGTTCTCTGCTCGTCAGTCGTTGTACTAACGTCGTTAATAAATCTTTTTCTAAGATGAAAGTTCGTTCTTATCTTTTCCGTGTAAAGTGATCAGAACTCACCTCAATATGGTAGGCAAAGCTGCGGATCGGAAAAATAAGGACGGTAATTAAAATGTGATAATTGTGTAATTTATTAAAAGTTAAAAATTCGTGTTTCACGCAAAGTGAAAAGGCTTAGTGCTGTGTGATACCTCCACGCAAAGTGGTAGGAAAAGTGTAAAATTTGTGAATGCAAAGTTCGTTTCAGTGATTAAAGTAACTATCCTGAAAAAGTTAAAAGTTTTAATTTGAGTAAATCGATAATAAAAGTGAAGATTAATGAAAACAATGGTAAATTCTTGGGTGCCTGTGAAAACGTCGAAATTGAGAATCTTGAGAAAGCAGATCAGATACGAGAGGATCTTGTTGTTTGGGAAACCAGTTCATAGAATCAAAAACGGTTGGCAATTGTTTGTGCTGTGTTCTGGAGAGTAAAACAAAATAAGAAAAATCGAAAATCTGAAAGTTGCGGTGTAAAATTGTCAAAGTTTGGTGTCAACTGGGTGTGAAAACAGAAGAAAAAAATCGAAAAAACTACGAAAGTGAACGAAGAAATATAAGATAAGTAAAAATTTTAGATTAATTAATTCTTAATTCGTGTGATTTTGCTCAAAATTGACTAAAAAAAAATTAAAATTTCAGTAACACAAAGTTAAATTTTGGTATATTTTCATGTATATTCTCAACCAAATTTCAAGTAAAGTCAAAACTTGAAAGGTAGATTCAATAACCTTTCAAACTTTATCTTGTTGGTCGAGAATTGCAGAAAAAGGAAATCTTTGTTGGATGAGCTTCATCGAATCCAACAAAAGAAAACCTAAATTTATGATCATTAACATTGGTGACAAATTTTTTCCTGTTCACATACAATAAAAGATATTTTCAATTGATGAAGGTTAACAGATTATTTCCTTTTCAGTAGTAATCTCTTTCATATTTTCGTTGAATAATTTTTGCATTGAATATTAATTTATGTTTTAACGTGTTTAACAGAATCATTTTTGTTCTGAAACAAGACTTAAAGCTTTAACCAATTCGATTTTGAACATTTTTGGCGATAAAGTCCGAGTAAATCGATCGCTCAAGAAACAGAAACAACGGCGGAGAGATCACCTCATCGTTGGCAACATATATTTAGTGAGATTTATTTTAAAATATTAATTAATTATTGAATGTCATATTATAGTTTATTTAATTTGCATTCCCTATCGAGTGGTTGAGACCGTGTTGTGCATTATCATGTGGTTAAGACCGTGTTACCCTCTAGATTTAAGTTCTCGTGTTTCTGAGGTAGGATTTAAATTCCCAAATACCCAAAATTTAATAATAGAATGTCACGATTTGATACAAAAAAGGTATTCGATGGAAGCAATTATGATGCCTGGTGGACCACGATGGTCTCAACACTCTATGCAGAAGGATTGTATCCAATTATGCACGACGTTGAGACGGAAGTGCTATTTTTGGGACTTGAGTTGAACAATTTTTTAAACCCTTACCCAGGCAATGCTAGTCCAGCTAGTCAAATGGCATATTTCCGTAATCAGAAAAAGGGAAAGGCTCTAATCTATCAGGGACTTAACAACGAATTAATTGAGAGAGTCAAAGACCTAAAAACAATAAATCAAATATTAAAAGTACTAGATGAAAGATACAAAAGCTGCACACAAGTTACATATATTAATGCGAAGAAGGCTTTTCAGAGATTAAAATTTAATAGTGATGGCAATATGAGGAGTTATTTAGACGTTTTCTCGAGATCAGCTCAAAAAATAAGGGACTGTGGTAAACCTTTGGACAAAATGGAAGAAATAGAACAACTTCTAATATCATTGAACATGGACTATGACATTACAAGGCTGGAGTTTAATACTTTAAGTCAGGATCAGAAAACAATTGAAACACTCCACGCCATGTTGATCGAAAGGTCAGATAGGTTGTATGACGAGAAAAAGTCAAGATATAATAATAATAAATTTCGTAATTTCAACCACAATAATAAGAATCAAAGATTTCAATATGGAGGAAATTACAATAGATATAATTACACTAATAGAAACCAAAATCACAGTCAAAACGTAGATTAGGGGAAAATGACATATAATAATAATCAACAATCAGAAATGTCTCAGAATAATAATAATAATTATGAAAATAAAAAATACAATAATAATCAAAATCAAAATACTTTGCCAAGTTCAAATATTTTAGTATGTTTTAAGTGTCATGGCAAAGGGCACATAGCCAAAGTATGTCCGTCAAATAAAGAGGGTGTAAAACCCCATGATAAATTAGATGGTTCTGCACAAAACACAAGATACGGACAAAACAATAGTAATAATAATAACAAAAATAAGAAGGAAAATGATGTTCAATGGTCCATGATGATCAGATATAGGAATCATGATCCGAGAATAAACACAAATAATAATAAATTGATTAACTTAATTACATCTACAGACACGAAAAAAGAGTCAGACTCAAATTATGTCCCCCTCACTAAAAGAATTATGTTAGATGGTGGGGCAGTTGCTCACGTAATATCAGATTTATCAAAACTGTCTAACCCAATAATGTTAGAAAAGCCTATCGAGCTGGAATGTGCCATTCAGGATACACTACTCATTGCCACACACATAGGTACTATGTTTATCAGAGTGGAAAATTCAGAGAGAAACCAAACAGTAATAAGACTAAAAAACGTACATTATGTACCATCCCTAAATGTAGATCTAATGTCAGGGATTAAAATAACAGAAAATAGGGCGCTTAGCATAGATCAAAATTTCTCTGCAGCGCACATATACGTCCGAGGCACGGACGAAGTCATCTTTTTACCCCCAAAAATAAGAGGCGTGTACATGCTAAAGTACAAAATTGTACCAGAGTCCGCTGTTAATATTATAGAAGACTGAAGACGAATTAAATAAAATATGTCCTTATAATAACGAATCAAATAAATTGGCATGTATGCCTAACATAAATTCCCAGATGAGTGGATGGAATATGAAGTAGAAGAAGAAATTATAGAGGAAAGTCAGGAGGAAAACGAAGAGAATGGATAGAATATTAATAATAATACACAAAAAAACACAATTAATAATAATAAAGATAATAATATTATAATAAATCCTAATGACGAATATGATAATGATAATCCACAAAAAAATGAAACGAATGAAGGTGGAAGTGAAATGAATGAGGATGATAAACGCAAATAATAATACAACAAACAATAATGATATAATAAATGATAATCAAGAAGCTAATGAGAGTATAGAAACATCAAAAATAGACAAAAAAATGATATGGCATAGGAGATTAGGACACTTATCAGAAAAAAATTTAAAGTTCTTGACAAAGGTCTCAAGAGGTATTCTAAATGGAATTACTTTTCGTGATGACGAGTTCAGTCTGTGTGAGGTATGTGTGAAAGCTAACTCTAGAAGATTAGGGCACAATGGAACTCGCACCGGACCTGAGAGGAAACTCGAGCTCGTTTCATCAGATACAATGGGCCCCTTCTCACCAGGCATATATGGTGAAAAGTATGTTTTGATTTTCGTGGATTATGCCACAAAGTACACTTTTATCTCCACTATTAAGAAAAAATAAATGGTTTTTGAGGAGTTTAAAAAATTATACATGAAATTAAAGTCGAAATTCCCGGATCACCCAATAGCCACTTTGAGATGTGACAATACTAGGGAATGCCTTGACTCAAATATGAAGACGTTTTGTGAGGACAACGGCGTAAACCTCGAGCCAGTTGTTCCATATTCACCAGAGTTGAATGCGATGGCCAAAAGGCAGAATCAAATGATTATGGCAAGAACAAGGGCTATGTTGTTTGACTCCAATTTGGACTTCAGTTTTTGGTCATTGGCTGTTCTGACAGCTGTTTATGTTATAAACAGAAGCCCAACTAGAGCCAATAAAGACAATAAGACCCCTTTTGAGATGTTTTACGGCACAAAGCTGGACTTATCCAATATGAGAGTTTTTGGTCTCTCGCTCATAGGCATATCCCCATAGAGGTCCGTCAGCAACAAGCCACGAGAAATAAAAGAAAAAGAGCCTTAAGTGAACACCCAAAGATCCGACAAAGGAATTTTTGTAGGGTATACCAACAGTTGGTACTGTATAAGGGACCCATTAATGGACAAATCGCATGTCACTTGCGATGTCAGATTTGATGAAACGAGAAACATAAAACAAATAAATAATATAAATAATAATAATGAAAATACACAAGATAATAACAATATAATAGAAACTCCTGTAATTTTAAATTTATTTAAATCAAGATATAAAAATTATATTGAGGATCACATCCCTCAAAAATGGGAGGATGTCGAAAACAACCCCTTTAAGGAAGAGTGGCAACAAACCATTACAGACAAGCTGAATTCATTATCTGATATTGGCGTGTGGGAAGTTGTCCCAAAGGAGAGAAATGTGAGGTTGGTAGATACAAAGTGGTGTTTCACCATGAAACCCGACAACCAAGGCGTTCACCTACCAAAAGCTAGATTGGTTGCGAGGGGTTTTAAAGATCTCACTCACTATTCTCTAACCGAAACATATGCCCCGGTAATCCAATACTGCTTAATCAGATGGTTACTGTCAATTACCAATAAATATGGTTTAAACATAACACAATTTGATATAAAAACATCACAAAATTCAATAGGTTCCCCGTCGCTGCTCTGCCTCTCTTACTGGCATCAGCATCCCCTAACAAATTCAATTGATTCCAACAATAGCATATTTATTTAAACCCCACACAAATAATTATAAGGACATACACAATAATGTTTTCTTCCACAGCTGACGATGAGGAGATATTGATCTCTCCGACCTTTCATTTTTTTATATATAATAATTTAAAATCACACAATATTTATAAGACGTGACACTATAACAGAAAGTCAAATGTATACCTCATGTTAATAATTACACAATATATAAGACAAAACAATTGATTTATAAATTTATACACATTTTAATTGTTCATCATCATACTCGTCAACGACCTATTTAATCTTTTTTACCATTTTTTATAGCAATTTTTTTATATGATATTTAAACTTAACAATTTTGACTGCTATTGCTTATTTATTTTTTTTTAATACATACACTGTGTGACACATTTTTACTTATATGTTCGTTCGTTCATTTTCAATCGCAGGGGGGTGTTGGGATACAATTCCCTCACTCCCTCACAAACACATAACCTCATATTGACTAACACTGTATGTAACATGTTTATTACATTTATTTGTTTCACATGTGGTGACACTGATCACCAACACAATATTCTTGCCGCCACTGCTCGATGGAGAATGTTCTCCGCTCGTCAGTCGTTGTACTAACGTCGTTAATAAATCTTTTTCTAAGATGAAAGTTCGTTCTTATCTTTTCCGTGTAAAGTGATAAGAACTCACCTCAATAATATTATATATCCCGTTGTAGATATTCCATCAGGGTCATTTATTCCTAATGAAGCATCACAGAAACTAACTAATTCATTATTTTCTCCTTTATATACTAATTTATGGTCTTTTGTACGTGACAGATATTTGAAAACTTTTTCTACTTTAGCCCATTCTACTAATCCAAAATTGTGAGATTTTCGTGTCAAAACATTTACAGCGAACATAATATCGGGTCTGGTACTTAAGGCTAAATATAATAAAGCACTTACTGCTTCTCTATCGGGTATCTTTTCTTTTAGATTTAACTGTGTTTCTAACTTAATTTCTGAATCAGATTTCTTTATGGCTTGATTAGTTAACATTGGTGTATCACTTCCTTTTACATGTTCTAACTTAAATTTCTTTAACAGCGATTCTATAAATTTCGTTTGAGATAACATCATTGTTTTTGTCTCGAAGTTTCGTTCAATATCTATTCCTAAATATTTTCTTGGTTCACCTAGAACTTTTATTTTGAAAGTTTTACTTAGTTCAATTTGAGTTTCGTAAATCTTTTCTGCATTATTTCCTGAGATTAAAATGTCATCGACATATTGAACTAACGTAACCATCTTTCCCCTTTGACACCAATAAAATATGCAGGCTTTCCCTTCATATAAGTTAAAATTCATACTTTTCATTGTCTTTTTAAATTTTAGATACCACCTTTTTGGGCTAACTTTTAATCCGTACAAAGCTTGTCTTAATTTGCATACATTTTCTTTTCTGAATTTTTCATTAATATCTACTCCCTCTGGTATTTTTAGGTAAATTTTCTTGTCTAATTTGCTATTTAGAAATGCTACTATTACGTCTAGCTGAATAATTTTCCATCCCATTTTGTTTACTATACTCAAGAACATTCTTATTTGTGCTAAACCTATGGTTGGTGCATATAATTTGGACATATCATACACATGATGATCTTGGAAACCTTTGGCTACTACTCTAGCTTTATATCTATACACACCTCCTGGTTCTAACTTTTTGACAAAAATCCATCTCGAATCCATAATCTTTTTACCTTCAGGTTTCTTTACATATTTCCAAGTTTTACTCTCTAATAGTGATTTTATTTCTGAATTAATTGCCTCCATCCATTTTTCTTTTTCATCACTGTTTAATACATCTTTATACGTTTTTGGAACTTTATTTATCTCGCACATCATGGCAAAGTATCTATTCTCTCTATCTGTCGCAATTATTGTCTTTTCATTCAGTTCTAATTCAACTTCTCCCTCTGAATCATTAATATCTGATGAAGACTCACTTGACGATACTCTAATTTTAACATTATTTTTATTCTTTTTACATGTTTCTGACTTTAAAATTATTTCCGAATTATTTTCATTGATAAAGTTTTCAGGTATACCATTTGATAGGTCTACTTGCATATCATCTTCTATATTATTCCAGTTAATTAGTTCAATTCTCGGTAATCCTTTTTTTTCAAAATAATTTCTCGGGTATTTGTCTTTAAAGGTAATTGACTCTAGAAACGTTACATTACTTGACTTAATTAATTTTCCTCTTTCGGGTTTTAAGAGTAGCCATGATTGAGGATTAGATCCTACCAAAATACAGCTTTCTCCGTCTTCACTAAATTTTGACAATTTTGTTATGGCATGGGGTAATTTTCTTATTGCAATACATCCAAATCTATGTATGTATTCTATTTTGGGTTTTCTATTTTTTAGTATTTCATAGGGTGTTTTCATTTTTAACCTTTTATGTAGCAATCTGTTATGAATGTGCGTGACTTGTTGTATGGCTAATTCCCAAAATTCTAGTGGTAATCCACTATCTAATAACAATGCTTTTGTTTTCTGTATAGCTGTGAGATTAAATCTCTCAGCTGTACCATTAAGTTCGGGGATATCTGGTGGACTTATTTCTAACATTATACCTTCTTCTTTGACTATATGCTTCATGTCTACAGTTAAATATTCCCTACCTCCATCTATTCGAAGATATGAAATTTTAATTTTTCTATCCCCTAAATTAGTTCTCATAGTTTCTATAAATTCTCTAAAATATTTTCCTACTTCTGACTTATTTGTCATATTGAATGTCATTGTATATCTCGAAAAATCATCTGTGAAAGTTGCTACATAAACACTTTTATTTATTACTCCTATCGGTTTAATTGGACCCATTAAATCACTATGTATACGAAATATTGGTTTATCAGCTATTTCTCTTATTGTTTTATGAGGGGATCTTTTAACTTTTGACAAACGACATACTTCACATTCTTGTATTTCAGTGTCAAAATCTATATTTTTAAGACAATCATACGTGACTGATGCTTTCTTTAAATAGTCCATAGGCGCATGACCTTGTCTAACATGATATAAATATCCCAACTTTTTCTTTATCGAATTTTCACATGGTAGTTTTAAATTATTTAAATCATCTATTGTTATGTCTGCACCCAGATCTAAATATTCTAAGAATTCTTGATTTGAATTTAGATTACTCGTACTTGGCTTTGACTTATCATAGTTGTGATCTATGATATGACTTTCTGACCACAAATCTTTGACTTTAGAATACTTATGATCATGTAAAATATTAGTGTCATCATATGCGTATTTTTCAATTTCTGATTCGTTGGACAAATCTTTTTCTTTATCAGTTAAATATACTCTCGAAAAAGTGATTATATCAAAATTGAACCACCAGTATTTTCCCGTTTTATTTCCTAACATGACTATTTTGTTTGACTTTTCATTACGTATTTCTGCTATTTTATCTCTAAATACTGCATAATAACCCAATTTTGTTAACCTATGTATCGATAATAAATTTTCACCTAAGTTCTTTGAGTATCTAATTTTATTAATTTTTAAAGTTTTCCCTTCTGTCTTTTACATATAAATTTCCTTTATGGGTGATTTTAATGTCTGCGGATTTGTCTTTATTGGCACACGAAATATATTCTGGAATTTCAAGATTCGTAATTTCTACTAAATTATCTAACCTTTTAATAAAATGGTCTGTTGCTCCAGTATCAGCTATAAACATTACTTTATTATTCCTATCTATTTTTAAACATTTAGAGAACTTTTTACGTTTAAATTTAATTATACTTCTTATTCTTTTCATACCTTTCGATTTTACTGACAATTTACTCTTATGCGACTTTCTATCTAAATCACTTGACAAACTTGACAAACTGCTCGCGGATGTCGTACTCGAACTTGTACTTCTGTCTCTGCATCTTTTTGTCAGACGTGCTCCTCTCTTATGGTATTTGTGGCCTCTCTTGCTTTTACTCGATTTCTTTTCATGTCGATGTTTTCTTTTATTCCTTTTGTCATTTTCTGGTCTACTAGTTGCCTCTGAAATTGTAGTTTTGGTCGATTCACTCTGTTCTGTTGAATTTACAAAATAGATTGGTTTGAATTTTGGCTTAACTTTAATTTTTAATTTTTCGAAACATCGCCAATAAGGGCTACCTTTTGTGACACTACTTGTTCTCTTTTCTCTCGGTAACGGATTATGTCCTGGCTTTTTCAAGCAATGTCTTGCCACATCCCCATACCCACTACAGTTAAAACATTGGTACGTCGGGCATCCTGAAAAATTAGATGTCTTTAAATTTCGTGTCTTATTTGGTCTATTAAACTTAAATCTATTTGTCTGAACATAATTAATTCCTTTGCTTCTCGAAATTCCTTTCCTTTCTTTTACTAATACATCTTCTTCCATAATTATCGCTTTTATTTGTTCATATGTCATTACGGTATTTATTTTTGCCGATAAATTTGGAAAAGCTAAAAGCATTTGTAATTTCAAAGCCTCAAGTTTTCTATCCACATCCCATCCTTTATTCGTTAATCTAATCTTTCTTTCTATTTCCTCAAATTTATCAAACCACTCATTTAATTCCATACTCTCTGGATAATATCTCAATGAATAAATTTCTGAAATAACTAAATTACACATTATTGTCTGGGGTTCCCTATAATCTGCAATTTTCTTTAAGCATTTCGAAGGACATGGTTCACCAAAAATTAATTTTGCATGTTTGTCATCTAACCATTCTAATAACACGGCTTTTGCATCACATCTGTCTCTAGTAATCTCTTCAATAGTCCTTATCATTATTTTGTGTCTCAACAATATTTAAATCCGAATTATTAGCATTTTTGTCTAATTAACTGGGATTATTATTAAAGTTACCAGAAGAATTATCTTCCTTACCTCTATGACTATCGTTTTTCTCATTTCAATCTAGCAATTTATCAATTTGCAAAAATTTTCTTAAAATATCATGGAAAATGTCAGAATTATTACCTTTCGTATTAAATGACTGTTGTTGCGTCTGCATACTCTCAATGTTCTTTAATTGTCTTGATCTGTTGTCATCTGTAAATGTCTGTTTAAATGGCTCATTATTACCTGTCTTACTTGACTTATTTGTCTTATTTGTCTTATCGCTGTAGTTTCTTTGTGTCGGTGGCGGATTGTCCCAGTTTTCTTCTTCTTTGGTTGGTGCTGGCTGTCTCACAACGTCATTTTTGTTGGACTGACTTGGTCCAGCACTGTCCTCCAGTCTTATGTTTGAGATCTCTAGAACATTGTCGCTACTATCCTTTCGTGAGAGTTCTGGTCTCGCAAACATTACATCATCCTGGGCTTCTTCCCATTGTTCACCCGGAGTTTCTGACAGATCATGATTGTACGTTGCAGGTTTTTCATTTTCTCATAAATGTCTGTCTGTCTCTTGTCTGGAACCTGATTATTAATTAATTGTTCCTCTATAATTACATTTAACCTTTTTATTAAACGTAGCTCTAATCCGTGCACGAGACGTATGCAGGATGCTGGGTCGATAGTAAAATATCGAGCTATCCCGAATTTTATCGCCTTTATTGCTATCGCTCTCGAGATCAAATCATCTGCCCTCGGGTCAAGAAACTTTGACGGTCCCTTCAACATTGTTTTCTCTGCTGGTGTGGATGGTGTCTGGTCTTCTGGTGCCATAGTCACTATCGTTTGAGTCTCTCTTGATTCTTTCACAATGTTCTGTATGCATTAACAAATACAGATTAATTATAATGTCACACAAGGAACATCTAGATAAATATCAAAAATATTATGTCTGCTACAATTACGTAAACTCTAGACCACATTTACCACTATTACTTTTAAGTAGTTCCTTGTAATTGCACTCTCTTGGGATCTATCTACAATATCACTTTGGTCTAGATTACTTTTAGTGTAGATAAAGTTTGGACGCTTTAACCTGGCCAGGATTTTTTGTCTAAGAACCCAAGTGCAATATTACTTATAGTTATTTGTCAATAAATCACCTACTAACGTCCATACTATAGTAGGTTCATATCATGGCAACCAGATCTTTGTTATAAAACAATTGAATTAAACAAAATTAATGGCTAATCTTTCGTTTTTTGTGGGATTTTTCCTAGCCAAATTCACACCACGTTTTCATCATTTTACGTCTGATCGACAGAATACTTAATTTTCTGAAAAATAAATTTATTCTACACAATATGTTCATTATTTATTATTATTTAATTCATTCCTAACTAATTTCATGTTTTTAATTTCAGTTATTTTTCGAAAACGTGTATGCACCACGTTTTCATTAATGGCTCACCTCTTTGTTTTATCATCCGATTTTCAAAAAAATTCGTTAACATATCTTTTAATTTCATTATTCTAGTAATAAATATTTACAGTACTTACAGGTATTCTCAGTAGTTGGCTTGTTGATACTATTTTATGGTAGAATGACGCCATATTTTTCTGAAAAACATGAATAAAACGAAACAGTAAATTAGAGAACATATACTCACACTTGAACACGAAAAACAAACTAACTACTTAATGGCTTATTTGACTTTTAATTACATTTTACTCACTGATAGATGGCTTATATGGCTACTTAAATTAAATCACATTCAAAAATACTTCATTAACTTTGCTGCTGTTACCATGTAAGAATAACATGTACACGAGTAACTATGAGAGTTTATTGTGTGAGTACAACGGACAAACTGTAACGTACGTAATATAAAATATGGTGTAATAGATTCTTGAGGTTCTCGATGTCTTGTATCGATATGTACGTTGAATATATATCGATAGGTTCCACACCTGTATTATATATCTGAGAGTTCATACTCTTGCTTATATGTTCTTTCTTATTTACTTTACATAATACTCATACGTAGATACCATTCTCACAATAAAATTAATGAAGTAACAAACGAAAAAGTTTTCGTAAAGTACAATCAAAAAACTTCCCCATGCATCTACAAAAATATGAAAATATTCGAAAAAAACTGTGCTCAATTCACTAATAACAGTGTCATTCTCACGGTAGTCCTCACGTCATGTTTTTCGGTACTGTCGCGAATGTTGTAACGGAAATCCCACCTTCTCTCTTTTTTCATCATCATCTCGAACACATTATATATATATATGTCATATGTACACTCTGATCACAAAGTGTTGGGATACGATTCCCTCACTACCTCACGAACACGTAATCATACATTAATCAACACTGCATGTAACAAATTACATTTACTCGTTTTGCATGTGGCGACACTGATCGCCAGCATAATATTTTTTCCGCCACTGCTCGACGGAGAATGTTCTCCGCTCGTCAGTCGTTTATCTAACGTCATAAATAAATCTTATTAGTGATAAATGTCCGTGCTTCATTTTCGTTGGATGAAAAGATCAAAGTCCACCTCAACATGGTAGCCAGAGCTGCGGACCAGCGAAAATAAGTGTGGGAAATTAAAATGTGTTCGTGTTAATCGTGTAATTCGTTAATCGAAAAAGTTTTTGTGTTTCACGCAAAGTGAAAGGCTTAGTGCCATGTGATAATTTCCGCGCAAAGTGGAAGAAAAGTTTAAATAAAAGTTCGTGAACGTAAAGTTCGAATCCAGTGGCTAAAGTAATTGTCCTGGAGTAATTGAAAAAGCGGTAAATTCAATGAATCAAAAGTGAAAATTAAAGTTGATGAAAACTTCAGTGAAATCCTGGGCGCCGAGTAAAACGTCAAAGTCGAAAGTTTGGAGCAGACAAATCAGGTACGAGAGAATCCTGTGGTTTGGAAAACCAAGTTGCAGAGTCAAAAACGGCTGGCAATTATTTGTGCTGTGTTCCGGAGAAGAAACCAGAGTCGAAAAGTCGAAAGTCTGAAAGTCTCAACGTCGGAGAATCAAGTCAACTTCGCAAAGAAGCACTGGGAAACGCCGAAAAGAAGAACAGAAAATAAAAGATAAGTAAAACCTAGAATAATTAATTAATAATTGATGTGATTTTTGCCCAAAATTGGTAATAAAAATTCGAAAATTAATTAAAGTAAAGTAAAAATTCGATATATTTTCATGTTAGCTCCAAACCAAAATTCGAGTAAAGTTGAGACTTGAAAGGTGTCATTGGTAACCTTTCAAACTTTATCTCGTTGGTTGAAAGTGGTCGAAAACAGGAAATATTGGTTGAATAAAATACATTTTGAATAACAAAAGAAGAATATTGAATATCATTTGACTTGAGTGACAGTTTTTTCCTGTTCACAATTTATAAAGAATATTTCCAATCGATAACAGATAATGAATTATTTTTCCTTTCAGCATTAACCTTTTGTATTTCTGTTGAATAATTTTTGCTTTGAAATCTAATTTATGTTTTAACGTGTTCAACAGAATTGTTTTTCGTTCTGGAACAAGACCAAACGCAGAAACCAATTTCGACTTAGAATTTTTTTTGGCGATAATATATCAGAATTTCGATAGATTGAGAAGAATTTGAAACAACGGCGGAGAGATCAACTCATCGTCAGCGGCAGTTTTCGTAAGAATTAAGTAAAATAGTGATTAAGTATTAAGAATTAGAATATAATATTTTAATTTGCATTCCCGATCGAGCGGTTAAGACCGTGTTTTGCATAATCGTGCGGTTGAGACCGTGATACCCCCTAGAATTAAGTTCTCGTGTTTCTGAGGTAGGATTCATAAACCCCGATAGGAAATTTTAACAATATGTCACGTTTTGACGCAAAGAAAGTATTTGACGGGAGGAATTATGACGCCTGGAGGACCATGATGGTCTCCACACTTTATGCAGAGGGATTATACCCGATAATGCACGATACAGAAACGGAAGTACTTTATTTGGGACTAGAATTGAATAATTTTTTGAACCCTGAGTCTAGTAATGCCAACCCAGCCACTCGAATGACATATTTCCGAAATCAGGAAAAGGGTAAGGCTCTTATATATCAGGGACTAAATAACGAATTAATAGAAAGAGTAAAAGATCTTAAAACTATAAATCAGATCCTAAAAGTTCTCGATGAGAGATATAAAAGTTGCACACAAGTCACATATATTAACGCTAAACAAACATTTCAAAGACTAAAATTTCATAGCGATGGGAACATGAGAAGTTATTTGGATGTTTTCTCGAGGGCAGCCCAAAAAATAAGGGATTGTGGGAAAAATCTGGACAAACAAGAGGAGATAGAACAACTCCTAATATCTCTGAATATGGACTATGATATGACTAGGTTGGAATTTAACACTTTGAGTCAAGATCAGAAAACAATCGAAACCCTTCATGCAATGTTGATCGAAAGGTCAGATAGATTATATGACGAGAAAAAGTCGAGATATAATAATAATAAATTTCGTAACTTTAATCAAAATAATAAAAATCAAAGATCCCAATACGGAGGAAATTATAATAGATATAATAATACAAACAGAAGTCAAAATTATAGTCAAAATATAGACCAGGCGAAGATGACATATAATAATAATCAAAAGTCAGACGCGCCCCAAAATAATAATAATAATAATTACGAGAATAGAAAATATGCTCAAAATCAAAATAACTTGCCAAATCCAAATAATTTAGTATGCTATAAATGCCATGGCAAGGGGCACATAGCTAAAATATGTCCGTCGAATAAAGAGGGTGATGTACCCCAAAATAAACCAGATGGCCCTGCACAAAATACCCGATATGGGCGAAATAATAATAATAATAATAACAAAAATAAAAAAGAAAATGACGTTCAGTGGTCAATGATGATTAGGTATAAAAATCAAGGACCAAATGATAATTCAAATAATAAATTAATAAATTTAATAACATCAAAAGATACTAAGCAGGAGCAAGACTCCAATTACATTCCCCTTACTAAAAGGATTATGTTAGACGGTGGAGCTGTTGCTCATGTCATATCAGACCTGTCGAAACTGTCCAACCCAACAATGCTCGAAAAACCAATTGAACTGGAATGTGCCATCCAAGATACCCTTTTAATAGCAACCCATATAGGGACCATGTTCATTAGAGTAGAAAACTCCGAAAGAGAACAAAAAGTAATAAGGCTAAAAAACGTACACTATGTCCCATCACTAAACGTAGACCTGATGTCAGGGATAAAAATAACTGAGAATAGGGCATTAGGAATAGATCAAAATTTCTCTGCAGCACATATATATGTCAGAGGAACAAATGAAATAATATTTTCAGCCCCAAAGATAAGGGGGGTATACATGGTCAAATACGAAATCGTACCGGAATCCACAGTAAACATAATAGAAAACGAAGACGAGTTAAATAAAATATGTCCTTATAAAAATGAATCGAATAAACTAGCATGTATGCCTAACATAAATTCCCAGGACGATTGGATGGAATACGAGATAGAGGAAGAAATTATTGAGGGAAGTCAGGAAGAGGTGGAGGAGAATAGAGAGAACACTAATAATAATATACAAAATGATATAAATAATGGTAACTTAGATAATAATGAGACAATAAGTCTCAATGACGAACATAATAATAATGAATTAAATGAAAATAGGATAGATGAGAATAAGAATGAATTGAATGAGGATGTAGGTACGAATAATAATGAAATAATAAATAATAATATAATAGAAAATAATCTAGAAGTAAGCCAGGAGGTAGAAAGGCAGAAAATAGATAAAAAATTAATATGGCATAGGAGATTGGGACACTTGTCCGGAAAAAACTTAAAACTTTTAACAAAAGTCTCAAGGGGTATTCCGAACGGAATCACGTTCCGTGATGACGAATTTAGCCTTTGTGATATATGTGTAAAGGCTAACTCCAAAAGGTTGGGACATAGTGGAAACCGGACAAGGCCTGAAAGAAAGTTGGAGCTCGTTTCATCAGATACTATGGGTCCCTTCTCACCGGGAATATACGGTGAAAAATATGTTTTAATATTCGTGGATCATGCCACAAAATATACGTTCATTTCCACCATCGAAAAAAAATCAATGGTTTGTGAAGAATTTAAAAAATTATATAGGAAACTAAAATCAAAATTCCCGGATCACCCTATAGCCACTTTGAGATGTGATAATGCTAGGGAATATCTCGACTCAAGTATGAAAACATTTTGTGAGGAGAATGGCGTGAACCTTGAGCCCGTTGTTCCGTATTCGCCAGAGCTAAATGCAATGGCTGAAAGACAGAACCAAACGATAATGGCTAGAACGAGGGCCATGCTATTCGACTCCGATCTGAACTTCAGTTATTGGTCATTGGCTGTTTTGACGGCTGTTTACATAATAAACAGAAGCCCAACTAGGGCCAATAAAGACAATAAAACCCCGTTCGAAACGTTTTATGGCATAAAGCCTGACCTATCAAATATGAGAGTTTTTGGATCTCTCGCATTTAGGCACATCCCAATAGAAATCCGTCAACAACAGGCCACAAAAAATAAAAGAAATAAAACCAATGTGGAACATCCGAAATTAACCCAAAGATCCGATAAGGGTATATTCGTGGGATACACGAATAGCGGATACTGTATAAGGAACCCGTTGATAGACAAATCGCATGTTACTTGCGATGTTAGATTTGATGAAACGAAGAATATTACAAAAATAATAAATAAAAATGATAATAGTGATACAGAACAGGGAAATGACAATACAATAGAAACCCCTGTAATTTTAAATCTGTTTAAATCTAGATATAAAAATTATATTGAGGACCACATCCCTCAAACATGGGAGGATGTTGAGAACAACCCTTTTAGGGAGGAATGGCGACAAGCTATAAATGACGAATTGAAGTCACTATCTGATATGGGTGTGTGGGAGGTTGTACCCAGAGAGAGAAATGTGAGGTTGGTAGACACGAAATGGTGTTTTACAACGAAACCCAACAACCAAGGTGTTCACATACCGAAGGCCAGGTTGGTTGCAAGGGGCTTCAAGGACCTTACCCACTATTCTCTCACCGAAACGTATGCCCCCGTAATCCAATATTGGCTCATTAGGTGGATGTTATCAATCACAAATAAATATAATTTAAACATCACACAATTTGACATAAAAACAGCCTTTCTTAATTCTGAAATAAAATACCCTATTTTTATATCTAAACCAAAGGGATGCCAACTGGGCGAAAACAAATGCCTGAGACTAATTAAGTCGATATATGGACTGAAAACGTCTTCCAAAAGTTGGTATGACCTATTAAACTTAACGATAATACAAGCAGGATTTACACAATCAAAAATAGATAGGTGTCTATATTTAAAAAAGGATGATACTGGTGCAATGGCATTTTTGATAGTCTATGTGGATGACATGTTGTTGGCTAGCAACCACGACGAGTGGACACAAGACTTGATAAGTATCTTCAATAAAAATTTCACCTTAAAAATAGAAGAAAACCCTACCTTTTTTGTGGGATTTGAGATAAATAGAAATATAATAAAAAAGGAAATAATATTAACTCAGAATAGATATATAGACAAAATATTAAGGAAGTTTGGCATGATAGAATGTAAACCGTCAGCCACACCAATGGAAACTGGGCTTAAAATAAGGAAGCCAGCGAATGGATTGGATGATACTGAATATAGGGCCATGATAGGGAATCTGCTATATGTAGCAAGGCTCACTCGCCCGGATATTGCTTTTGCTGTCAACTATTTGTCGCGATTTCAAGCATCCTCCAATAGCGAAATAAAGAACTATGTTCGTCGTATTATCAGATACCTTAAAACAACGAGGGACTTCTCTTTAGTATTCCACTCTGAACAAGCTCAAATTAAAGCATTTGTCGATGCGTCGTATGCACCCGACGTAGACGATTCACCCATTGAAATAAATAATTTGGAGAAAGGGTGCTCCACCACCGGCTATATGATTTTTGTAAACGGAGACTTGTTAAATTGGGCCGTTCACCGGCAGTATTCAGTTGCAACTTCGTCAACTGCAGCCGAACTAATTGCGTTGAATGACGCACTTGACGACATATACGTGATCTGGAGACTCACTGAGAGCGTTTTTTCTGTAACCGACTCAGTGCAGGTGTACGAGGATAATATATCCGCATCACGCATTGCATCTGGGGGAGGCCAGAAACGCTCCAGGTCTTTAGCGATCAAATGTTATGCAATTCTAGAAGCATTTCAAAACAAGTTAATAAGGTTCAACGATATTAGGTCTTCCGATCAAGTCGCCGACATTTTAACAAAGGCACTTGATCGAAAAACGTACCAAAATATTGTAATGAGAATACTCCGGACAAGTCAACTTTTCGGCCAATAGTCTTAATTGACTCAACCCTCAAAATTTTTGATATTTGGTTTTGGACTGCGGATGGGCGTCGGTCTTTTAGCGCCTATCGTAAACCGAGCGGTCCATACATCGTTTCACACTTCACATCATCTTTTTCAATAGGTTCCCCGTCGCTGCTCTGCCTCTCTTATTGGTATCAGCATTCCCTAATATATGCCATTGATTCCCATAATAGAAACACACAATTAATTATAAGGACATATACATATAGAATAATATTTTATTACTACAGCTGACGATGAGGAGATATCGATCTCTCCGACCTACAAAATTTTTATATATTTTTAAATTATCAAAAATCACATATTAATTATAAGACGTGACACTACAACATAAGGTCAAATATATACCTCATGTTAACCTATACACGATATATTTAAGATATAACAATACATGAACACATAAACATTTATCATATAATATTGTACTAGTCAACGACATACCTAAATTTATTTTTTTCTTACCATTTTATATATATAGTAACCTTATATGACAATTACATGTAATAATTTTTGACTGCTATTGCTTATTTTTATATATGTTTGTTTTAAATACATGCAATATGTGACACCTTATAATAACATGTTCGTTCGTCCGTTTTGAATCGCAGGGGGGTGTTGGGATACGATTCCCTCACTACCTCACGAACACGTAATCATACATTAATCAACACTGCATGTAACAAATTACATTTACTCGTTTTGCATGTGGCGACACTGATCGCCAGCATAATATTTTTTCCGCCACTGCTCGACGGAGAATGTTCTCCGCTCGTCAGTCGTTTATCTAACGTCATAAATAAATCTTATTAGTGATAAATGTCCGTGCTTCATTTTCGTTGGATGAAAAGATCAAAGTCCACCTCAACACAAAGTGCTTCCCCTACTATTTTCGATCCGATAACGCTGTTGCTTCGCCATTTCGTATTTCATTTGTGAAAGATAATTTAGTCGCTAATAAAATGTCAGTAAAGTAAAAAGTCTCAAGTTCTTTCAATCCTCGTTCTGTACGCCTCAGATCAGCGAAAAAACAACGCGCTCTTTCTTTCCTTGGATTTCAACCTCACTTCAGAAAGCAAAACACTTGGCGTTGGCAGCGCTATCCATAAAGGCGACACCAAAACCACTTTATGTCGACTCCATATATATATATCCTCGAAGCTCGTAAAGCAAAACGCAGTGCAAATTAATGAAAGTTACGTTAGTTTATTATTTTAACAAAAATATGTCCATAAATTTGCTTTGCGTTTCCTTCTGAGACCAATGATAATTGATAAAATAATTTATTCCTCTTCTTTTATTACTAATATTATTTTATGTCTGAAAATTTTATATTTTTTCGCTCACTTTCAGTTTTTTAACGGTATAAATTTGTATGTCTATCATTCCCTCTACCAGAATTCTGGATTCATGTGTATATTTATTCATTGTTGATTTGTCAGGTTACCGAATATAATATGGCAGTAGCAGCCGCCGCAGCATTACTCGATGAACTTATGGGTCGAAATAGAAACGACGGAAGTGCAGTGAAAAAGAAAAAAATTAAATGGGAAGACCCGGAGGTAAGAATCACAATTGTGTGAAAATTTTTGAGTATGTGTTAGAAGTGTTATAGAATTGTGGTAAGATCGTCACCTTTCTTTTATCAGTAGTTTAATGGTTGAATATTTTGTTTCGAAAATCCAATTCGTTTATTTTTTTTCAGTACTGTAAATATTACATGGTCCAGTTTTGCCCACATGATTTGTTCGTGAACACAAAAGCTGATTTAGGACCTTGTACAAAATTACACTGCGAAGAAGCGAAGTGTCAATTTGGTGAGGCCGAAGATACATTTTTAAAGTTGCAGTATGAAGAAGATTTTGTACGTTTTGCGCAAGGTATGCTCAACGAAGTTGAACGAAAAATTATTAAAGGTGAACAACGGCTTGCTCTTATGGGCAAATCGGAACCTGTAAGTATTCTTATTTGTTGTTTTTTTCACTGTAAAAAAAAAGTCCCAATTTTAATAGTTTTCGTTTACGTCACAATTCTTATCAGTAATTTCGCTGGGTTGCTAAATGCTCTTGAAAAGCATTGAAAAGGATGTGAATACAGGAATTTTTGATCCTAATTGTCTTAAATTAAGTGATGGCTACTTGTTCGACATAAATGAAATTATAGAGGACGCTTCGGTGAATAAAATAAGCTAAAGAATAATAAATTTAAGGCTTAGAAGTTGAGAAAATATTTAATTGGAAGTTATAGTGTACTTGACCCTAAAGACAACCAGTAATACCGTTCAAAAACACCAATTTTTGACACGATTTCATGTTTTTCAGTTCTCTCAGCTTCTACGGGCTCAACTTTTTAGATCTGGCTTAAATTATTCGTTGGTGCTTTTTCTAAAATTTTATTTATGTCGAATAAGTAACTATTACTTGTTTTAAGATAATTATAACCAAAATTTCGAATATTCAGAATGCTCTTCATGTGTTTTAGCCAGCTAGTGAGATAATGCTTTCAGTTGTGACGCCACACGACACTGCTTTATAGCTCAAAAATCAAAATGGAGAAAAGTTGAATAATCGAGAGGTACTAGTTTAAATGTTAATTGACTGTAACGCTTCAGTATTTTCCGAGTTGACTTATTCTATATGATGAAAATATCGTATTATAGTCCCTTTAAATAATATTAATTTTACGTGCCTTTTGTTGTAAATAATTGTTAATTTATAGCCTCCGCAACTAACTACAGCCCAGACTCAAAGGAACGAGGAACAAATCGCCGTTTTGACGGAAAAAATAAATGATCTCGTCAGCGAAGCCGAAAAGATGGGGATACAAGGTAATGTGGAGCAAGCACAAGGTTTAATGAAGCTTTGTGATCAGTTGAAAGAAGAACGTGAGACGCTTAGTCGTCAAAATGAAAATAGTCATTGGTCGGCGACAGTTGAGTTGGCTGTGGCACAAGAGAAACAAATGGAAGTGTGTAAAGTATGCGGAGCCTTCTTAATTGTTGGCGACGCTCAGTCACGTATTGACGATCATCTAATGGGAAAACAGCACACTGGCTATGGCCGTTTGAAAGCGGCTGTGGACGAGATTTTGGTGAGTAGTTTGATTTCATGCCTATTTCGTTGTAAATAAGAACCATTTTCATTAATGCTCCCAATTTGAGATGCTATCTAATGTTTGAATACTTTGAAGAATTTGTATTTTCTGATATTTTTTCGCTTGTACTTGGTTGAAAATTTGTTAGCAAACGCAATCAATCTTCAGAATCTTCTTGTACTGTACTCAGACTTTCGGTGAAGAGAGTCGCTCTTAAGTTTCAGAATTTTAGAATTTGTAGAACTGTCACTGCCGGTATATTAGAAAAGTAAATTTTCTTAACTTCATTTCAATCTTTTTTTTTCTCAGAATGTTGAAATGCTTATTTGATTGCTCCTTTCACTTCTGTTGTAAATTTTGGAAATTGTTTTTATTTCGAAGTAGTGTACCATCTTTTGGGCGTATTTTTTTCTTCAAATTTGCAACTTCCAGTGCCAAATAAATGCTATTTCTTACTACGAGTGAAGAGGTTTGCTTCGAAGTACCAGTTCATTCAAAAAGTGTCTGTTATAATTTTTACTTTCTAGATATTTCTATTGTTACCAGTATCTTTTTATCTTATAATTACACTTCGGAGTTGAAAATTTCAGCCTTAAAACACCATTTTTGCTTTATCATATGGTTGCATCAGTATTATCTGTGAAATGTTTTTGTAGTCAGCTATTCCAAGGTTTTTCAAATGAAACATAATTTTTGTTTTTTATTAGAAAAAACACGAAGATCTAAAAATGGAAAAACAACGTAAACGTGATGAAGAACGTAAAATACGGTTTAGTGATCGCGACCGAGATGACAAAAGAAGAGATGTCGATCGTCGAATTAATCGTTCAAGGTATTTTCTATTTCTATATCGTTCGTATTTGTATCATTCTTCTTTTTATTATTATATACTTGCTTATGTGGTGAATTTTATGATGTCCTTATTTTGCCTGAAAAAAAAAAAAAATTTAAGAATTGACGTTTTACGACTATTTTCTTGAGGCAAGAAAAAAAAAAAGGACAACGTAAATTGTAAAATAAATATGTTCTAGCCTCATATTTGTATGTAAATTTATGTCAGCATAAAATAAAATACAAAGTAGACAGCGGTTATGTTATCGTTTTCATCTTTTTAAAAACAGGAATCCATCAACCTTAGTTTATTGAGTGGTATCCAAAAAACTGTAACGCATTGTAACCGCAAAATTAGGTTCACGTAAATGGAAATATATGCTACCGGTGTTGTTTCGTAAACGAGGTACCACTTTGTACATTGTTGTAATCATTTTAAGTTTTTAGAAAGAAAAATTCGTTCGTTCACACGCTCATGAATTTATGCGTGTTTTTTTTTCTTACCCTTATGTTGTTAAAAATTGTGTACTTTAATATTTTTTTCCTCAATTACTTTATGGTAACGCCTGATATTCGTTCGATGCTCTGTAATCGAAGGACAGTCGCCATTTTTCTACACGGCGAACATTTTTTCGCTTCCATCTATCGCTTCGACCACCGAACTCTGGACGTATTTTCTTGTTTTGTTTTTATTCTTGATCGTCATGAATCGAGAGCTTTTAAGTATTTACGTGTCTCCGTTCATTGTGAGTGTGAAATGATGTTTAGTCGTCCTACAGCATTGGTTGCGTGCGAAGTATCAAGGTATTTCGCGGTTTGTATACTACCCTAATTGTTGCGTTTATGATTCGACCCGTTAAATTGGCATTTTTTGCGTTTTTGTAGATAGTCGTCGTCTAGAAACATCGAAAACTGGTGTTCATGTCATCGTAAAAGTGGGTTATTCTTCTGTGTTTATTTTTCACATGTGGATGTACTGAACTTGTCTTTTGAATTTTTGCCGAACATTTTTTGTTCAATTATCGAGATAGGTTTATTTTTCTATAATCAGCTTTTTGCTCTCCTCTTAACATTTTAAAAGTTTTCTTCGTAAAAACCTTACGAACACCCTAGGAAGTACGAATTAAGAGCGATATTTCTCAAGTAAAGTGAAAGAATGTGATGCATTATTTTTTCTCCAGAAGAAGGGCTTTATAAAATTTCGAAAAATTTAATTTCTCTTTCCAATAAGAAGTAAATTCCTGGAGGATCAACATTTCTCAGCCAGTCTTTCAAACCCAGTTTTACGCTTCTGAACTGAATAGTATTGAAATAGATTACAATTGTATTACAAGTCAGTATGTAAAAGCATGTCTATTACCGTTGACTTGTATGGAAGGAGGGTTTTGAACCTTCTTATCTTTAGTGTTTTGTGCCTTTTACATCAAACCACCCCATTATTGAAGATTTATATTTTTTTTCGTAATAATTACGACTTGAAAGATATTTGTACCGAGATAGCAAGTTAATTAAAGAGAGGTAGACTCACAGAATTCAATGGGAGATTTCACTTTTGACAATACAGTTACAGTGTCACCTTGGAAATAAAGTTTAACTGTTTGGACAAACAATATCATCTACCAATGAAATGGCCCAAAAACAATGAAATTAAGATAATTTTTTCTTATTTACTTATTATATCGGCTTCTGAGGGCTCAGAATTATTGTTCTTGGTCTCATTTTATTCCTTATAGTCTCCTGTTTAATTTGGTATGTCCAATGAAAAGCCAAATGTTCTTCAAAGAGAAGTAACTTATCATGCTTTTTTCTCATTTGTTTGTCCTCATAGTTATATATAACACCGTAAACGCCACATTCGATTTTTCAGGCAAAATACCCATTGCTCAGTGCCGGTACATTGCTGAGTTACATTGGCAAACCTAAAAAAGAAATTTTACGTACAATTAAAAAATTACTTTTTAGTAGTTGGGTATGGTTTGACGTAGTTTTTATTTAGTGTTAATTTTTCTGAAAGAACTTTAATGCCAAAAACAAGCGTATAGATTTTAATATACGAATTAAATTTTTAAGAAGAAATCAAGTTTTTTGGGATAGCGAATTGCCAATTTTTCGGGTCATTTGATTAGTTTATGTTATAATAGAATTTTCAGATCTCTTCAGGTAAGATTTGTTGTGAGAAAAGAAAAAAAACATTTTAATTAGATAATCATAATCGACAATATGGTGCATCATTATCTTTTATGTTTGCACTCTTACAATTTTGATAGCTCTTCCGTTGCCTTCAAATAATAGCAAGTTTTCATTGAACAAATGCGTGTCTCACCGTCGCTACAACTCAAAAATTTGTTAGACAAGTTGATGGTTAAACTTGCTTTTTTTCCAAACATAGTCGTAAGCTTTTTTCCTCATCAAGGAAACAGTTTTCCAAGATATCGAATGGCTGCACCCTCCCCCTTTTCAACACCCCTACAACATCATCGGCTACTACCCGTCATCCATTCTCCAACAATACCATCACTACTTCGAGACTTGTGTTAATTAAACCTTGGCGAGGAGGTCTCGCAATTTCTAAGGTAGTTTAATACTTTTTTTTTTTTTATTTGTTTATCGAAAATCTCGAGCACCATGTCGCGGTATTTCCTTATCGTAAACTATATTCTTATGTGCGTGTTGTTTCTCTGTGCTCGAAAGCGACGCCATTTCATCCATCATTGGTTTTTTCTTCTCGCAGGAGTCCTCGTGATCGTGTACGAGATCGAGAACGGAACGGAGACCGGATCCGCGATCGAAGAGCCTACAGTCGTGGAGGATCTTCCCGGGAGAATGGGCGCAGCATATCGCGTGATCGTAAGGAGAGAGATCGAGATCGAGACGAACGCCGACGCAGCGCTGAAAATCGTTACCGAGATGATCGCGACTCCAAGCACAGAGACCGCAATAAAAATCGTGAAGATGACCGACACCGTAAGTCGTCGATTCACTTTTTTTTTTTTTGACTAGTATGAACATCTTTTCAATTCCTTTCTCCCTGAAATCGAAGAAATGGTTAAAATAATATTTTTATGAATTTTTGTTCGAATTGAATTCTCAACTTACGTGTTATTTTTAGTGTAAATTTTGCGATCACATTTTTCGTTTAAGCCCTTCTTTAGTCAGTCATTACAGATTTTAAACAAATTTCCAGTGTGACTATCATTATTTATTGAACCTATTTTGACCGATTTCAGGGTTAAAATCGGGTAATTTCGTAACTAAATATAGATGATTGTTAGTTTCTCGTCGTATCGAATTTTGCGATGATAATTTCGAATGATTTTTTCTCCGGACCCTGTGGATCTGTAATGGCGTAGAAATGAAGGGGTTTCTTTTAACTTTACTATTAATTCCACATTTTCTCGAGAAGCACTGGCTTCCTCGGCTGCAAATGCTTATGAAATGTTTCCAATCTTATATTTTAATCTTGTTTTGTAGGTACCAATGGCGATCATGTACGTGATAGATCGTGGCGAGACTGATTTGTACTCACGTTTGTGTAACGTATTCATTTTCGATAATATTTTTTGTAAAATATTTTTTTTTTTTGAGTGCCGATCTTGTTTGCACTCATGATGATAATACATCATTCAGAACAGGACAGGTATGATAGGAGAAAAACACGCCCTACTCGAAGCTGAAATTATTCCGAAATACGAGTATAGAATTAGATCGGTTATTTGTGAATTTTTCCCACAAAACCCGTCTTGTTCGCTGCGTGGAGGCAAAACTAATACGTTAGTTCTCACCAAAAAAGTGTGAACTTAATTGAAGATAGGTTCAGAACGGGGACTGGAAACAGTAAAAAAAGTGCATGCAAAACAAAATAAAAACAAATATCTGTTATTACACAACAAATTCCGAAATCATCGTATGTGAAAGGACGAGAACTAGCTTTTCATTTTTTTTACACCCCTTTTTCATTTAGTGCAGAAATTGTATGAACTTTCTACGCTTCTCACTGAACTAAATCTGCGTTAAATTCAAAAGAACGCCCGTACTTCGCACTATGTATATGTCCCAAAAGAACATAATTTATGAACTAGCGCAAGAACTCTTGCACTTTTTTGGCCAAAAGAACAGATCTATTCTCGCAATGGACCGCACCGTTAATGTATATTTGTTTGGAATTTTTGAAGTAAGTTGTCGCAGGCGCTGTTATTAGAATCGTTTTTCTTATTTCAGTTATTTATTTAATTTTACCGGTATAATGTAGTTCTCATTGTCTGCAATGAAAATTTTGCATTTCTACCGCCTTACAAGCAAGTTTTTCAGCATTAAGTATAAATATGTGATAGAGACGAATGATTTCAGTCAACGCTTATTTTTCATAAAATAATTAATTAATTAAATTTTTTTTTGATTCTTCAAAATTCGTCTTATCGACAATTAGCTTTTTTCTTGTATCAAAATTTATTTGTTTCGATTGTATCATTCGTAGTTGCAATAAAGTTATGAATTATTTGCAGTTTTTTTTAACTATTAGCAATTTATTGAAAATTAATGCGCCTTAGTCCAGTGGATAACGGCTACGTTTTAATTTGCGTTAAAAATCACTCCTATGCGACAAGTGTACAACACAAATTCCGAAAAATGTCACTCAGTCATATTATATGACATGAAAAATGAAAAATTTAAACATCTTTATTGTTAATTTTCGCTGTACTTATATGAGATAAATATTAAGACATCTGAAAACCCGCCGTTTTTACTCGTTACCTTATTTTAAAGAATTCAGACATTATATACTTCTGAGTATTAGCGAATGGCTCACAAACATTAAGATTGTTAACTACATGACACATCGAGAAACAAATCGAATCACAATACTACATCGACGATACCTGTTCTCTGCGGAATAGAAACATACAATTCAACTACCCTTTTTAATTATACACAAAACAGTAACGTGTAGATTTCAATACACAGTGGTGGACCTACGATGTTCGAGGTTCCCCCTTTTTGTTTCTCTTTCATGGACTGTTCACGATTTTTCTTTACCTCCTGGTGAACAGTCAGTCTTGTTTTTTACCTCTTAGTAAACAAATATCCGTTTCCCTTGAATATTAAAGTATTCACAGATTATACAGTTTAATTCGACTTTTAAGTCATTGTGTCTCCCAGTTTGGGAATTAAGTTCATCCCTACAAGATCGAATATAAACACTCAATAGTGAAGATACTCTGTTTTATGATCGAAGAGATTGTTTGTCCTTCGTTTATATGGACAGATTGATGAAGAAAACATGTAATAAATAATCTCAAATGCACAACTCGATGATATTTCTTTCTCAATTTGACAATTACTTTATTATACACTATCACTCTTATGATAATAAGTCAGTCTAATTATCTCTCATCTATAAAAACATTAGCCTGTTTGATTGAAGGCTATTTGTTTGTTCTGGTAGTCTGGTGACGTATATTGTTTCTACTGACTTGTTCTCCTCTCAACTCACTAGTCTTTGAATTGTGATCTCTTACACAAATTTAGACTCCTCTAACATTCTTTATATGATTTTTCATTTCTCAGGGTGTTGAGTTTTTAGACTTCACAATGTTAATTAATTATAAATAAACCTATATACTGTTCACCCTAAGAAGTTCGTGACGTCATATACCACATTCACACGTATCTGCTTAAATTACAATGTTTGTTTGCTCTACAAAATAATGCTTATCATTGTATAACAACGTGCATTTATACCTTTTCCTCTCCCCAACCAACTGCAATGTAGATTGTGATTCTGACGTCACGAATTTCTTATTATGAACAGAATTTTGAGTATATATTATAGAATGGAAGGTGGATTCGTGTAACATTTCTGTAGGTAGTTACTATCAGACACAGATACTATTTTTGGGGAATGAAGTTACTCCATTTTGCACGTTACTATATCTATATATACGAATATATAGATACACATGTTACGATAATTTTGTTCCCCATAACACTATCGTTGAAGAATGGAACTAGGAGAATCAGCCCTCCGTTACATATATACTAAAAAGAACGGAATAAATATTTTGCTGCTGGCAAGATGATGGTCATTTATGAAATTTCAATTCATTCTAGTGTACAAAAATTTTATTTTAATATTTTCTATTTTCGCGTCATGCAAGAAAAAAAAATGATATTCTTTAGTGGAAAATTTGCTAATTTAATGATTGGATTTCTCCGCTTTACGATAATGGAGAGAAAAAATTTCGTTAAAATTAAAATTTCGATTGGTCAAACATATCCATAAATTTTATCCAGAGTGGTCGCTGTCGCAGAATATTTACGATCTTAAAGACCACCTTCGTGAAGTTTCAAATATGTACTGAATTATGAAAGTCTATCAAAACTTAATTCAATATTGAAACCCAAATGGTCTAAAAACAATAAAATGTTTTTCCTAATCTATTTTTCAATGATACAAATTACGAATTCTATACGTCTATTACAAGTACCTACAAAATAATTTGTGAAAATTAAATAAAATTCTAAACAATAAACCACAGTTTCATTTTTCTTAAGATAAAGATGATAATAATATATATACAAATCGACTTAGAACAAGTATGGTACTCTCGTAAAGGTAACAATAAAAAATTAAAAAGTCATATAATTATATTCCATTCATGATCAATTATGAATGAAAATGTTTTTACTCATTTTTATCAATGAATATTGAGTGAATTAACAAACTTGTAACAACGTAACAACGATAATCTATTCGTAGAAACTGACTGGAAGTCAGAAAACTATAATAATTCTGGACATTCTATGATAATGTTTCTTCAATTTAAGCAACAACATTGACATATTTTATGAGAGAAATTGTTATAATTAACGAATAATTTTAATATTATAAAACTAAAATTAGAAGAAATAACGTTCATTCAAGCTAAATCCAAATCTTGGGGACTGCACACATGAAAATTGAAATCCAAGTTAGATGTAAATCGACTGAAAACGGAAGTCTTGAGGTTCTAAGTTAAACTCTAGCAACAAATTTTAATTTGTTGATCTCACTTTTCCTAATCAAATTATTGGAAATGAGATCCCTGTAAGAAAACAGGTTATCGACGAGATTTGTGAAATGAATGAAAAATCGATGGAAGACGAATCGTGAAATTACTGCGACCATTTCTCGATAACTGAGGTATTATTTTGAAAACTTCAGTCTGCCCAACTGATCAAGTTATTCTCACACCTCGCAAAATCTCTGCAACATCAACATTACCAGCATTATTCGTATCTATACTACAGCTATATAGGCCTATAGCCATCATCATTGTAATTGTAGACTTATAACATGATAAAAAAATAAATTTTTCAATTCCATACAGAAGTTTCATTAAATGTTAATGATAATGCTGTCGCTGCAAAACTCGAAGAAAGATTGATGGTTAAAAACAATTTATTTTAGTTTGTGATTTTCATTTTGTATAATTTATCAGCTGCCCCCTCAAATAAAAGATCATAAATTCCACCTTCAATATTTACAATAAATTTATTCTGGTATGTTTTATAATGTCATTTAACAGAATAATTATGGTAGAATTTTTTCATCATGTCATATGTACATACCTTTGACTATTCATAACTACATGGAATGAGCATAACGATAAAAACGAGAAGGCAACGTATCAAAATATGTATCATTGGAGGAAGGTTCCCTGCATTTTATTAAACTATAATATTTTTCCACCTAATAAAGCTACAATGATGAATGAGGAGTTAAGATACTTTGGATGTTACATTTGATCGAATGAGTCCTCATTTACTTCATTCAGTCCACTTGGATCGCAGTTACATGTAAATATGAAAAGAGAAACACTTTACAATATGATCTCATGATATTGGGGATTTTGTACATTATCAAACCATTCATTTTATTAAACATACAGAGTAAAGTTATGGTGGAATATAAGATATTCAGTTCAGTTCACCAGTCATTCAAACTATAATACCAGAGACAAAACTAAATAAAAATTATGCACATGGTCTTTAATCAATCGAGACATTACACGGATTATTCGATGAGTCCACATTTACTTAATTAAATCTAATTGGAATGATGTTACAGTAGAATAGAAAAACGACATTTCAGCAGTAAATTTACTTATCTGTCATTGATTCAAGTAGTGAAATTATCGTTATCAATCGACAATTTTGACATTTTTCATACGTAAGAATATCCAACAACAGAGAAATAAATTCATTTTAATAAAATTAAAAATTTAGAGTTCAAATACAGTAAAGTAGCCGCAATTCTTGAAATAAGAATAACCTTAATTCCTCCAATGATACTTTTGTATTACCTTCAGTCGCACTACACCGCCCACCCTAATAAGCTCAGTCCATATAGTTATATATAGTCGAAGGTTCATACTTCCTCAAGAGTCAAGTGATGAGAAATTTATCTTACGCAGGGGTAACATGCGACTGCAAATCTCTCTTATGGATCTTCTGTATGATCTCTTTTTTCAAAGTGACTGGTATCTCCAGGTGTTTCACATCGGAGCACTGCCTCAGAGCGTTATTGCCGTAACTCAGAGATTCGATACAAATGGTACGCAATTTCGACACGATAGGGCGAGAAATGACAACGATGTACCTTCTGCCGACGTTTGACCTGTATGGTTCACAGCCATTTTCCTCGCCGCAGAAAATTCTTCTGTTGTTACCCACCAAAGAAACACGTGATTGCGTTTCTTCGAATGCCCAGTAGTGCTTTGTGAACGTGTTCACGTCTACAAAATCTGTCGGTTTCAAGGTGCGGTATATGTGACGCTGGCCCATCAAATTGATCCAGATGACGTCGACCGATTTAGTGTAACAATTGTAAAAGCGCAAATACAATGGATCACTACGCTCTGAACGCAGCCGATTCATTTTGTCTGCAATGAATTAAAACGGAAAAACTGATACGATGAGCAATCGATATTTAAATGTAAATTATTTCATTCAGCTGATTGAATTATTCTTTTCTGTGTCCGTACAGTTATAAAATAAATATATATAAATTTTCTTTTTTTTTTGTAAATGAGCTTCCACTATATGACCATTTAACTCAGCATTTGGAGGATAATTAAATATTTAATGTCGCAGTAGAGGAGGTGATTGTCGAGATACGGTCTACAAATCATGAATTTTTTAATCACATACTGAATCACCAAGAGAACCGAAACCAAATACACCGCCATTTTGAATTGCGAACGTGATGGTAGCCGGTCTTGAATTCACAATCTCTCTATTGCAAAGCCTAGCATATTACCTTAACGCCAAAGAGACAATATAATCTTGCGCAGATATTATATCTTCGTTTTAATCTCGCGCATCCCTTTAAAATGTTCTAATTTTGAATCAGAATAATTTAAACTTCGATCAGCTGACGCAATTACAAATATTAGAAGTTCAACAACTTACTAACTTCGATTTTTTTCCAGGACAAGGTTTAGTCTTCACGTTCACAATAATAATGATGCACTAAAGAACAAAATATTACATTCTCTAAATAAACATAAAAATGCAGAGTAGACAAAAGTAAAATTTCATTTCGTCCAAAATCATGCTGACAATAATTACCAAAAAATTTGTAGATGAAAAAACGGAAAATGGAGTAAACAAAACATTTTCAATTCATATCCGATATTCAGGACATGTACGGTTAACCCTGGGAATTTTTTTCTGGATCAAAACAATAGTATAATCTGTTCAATACAAAAAAAATCGTTTTTAGTTTTTTCAGTAATTATAGGCAAACAACGTACATTCGAATTCTTTCAGGCAGGCAGTCAGCATAATTCGAATTTGAATTAAACAATAATCTTTCCATCCAGCCAATTGTAGACCTTCGAGTTGCTTGGAAGAGCAGTGCATTTCTCGAGTTTATTACAATACAGAAATTTGAATTGGAGGCGCTGGACAGAAATTTTAAACTTATTTTCTTAGGGATCCACTCTTGCCCCATTGCACCCCTTACAATTGACGCACTGACCTACGTTATTTTAATTGGAAATATTTTCAAATAAAGTCGCTCACATAATGCTGATGCCAGAACTAAAAAATTCTAAGGTTGCAAGTTCAGAATTTTGTAAAAAATGAGATTCAACCACGAATTTTATAAGAAAAATTGATTTTTTTCCTTCCGAGAAAAGGGAAATAATCATGTTCATAAGTTTGTTGATAATGCACAGAACTCAGAAATAAGAAGGATGTGATGGAAGAATAATAAATTTGATATAAAGATGCAAGTCAATTCCAAACTACCAACCTATTCTTCGAAGTTAGCAAATGGCAGTCCATTACCAGCGAATGTCATTGGAGAAACTAAGAACACATAAGCAGAATTTAACCTCCAGATGAAAATCAGCTGCACAATAGCCATTTAATATGAAGGATAAATAATCGAAGGATCATGATCAAGAAAATTTATTGAACTAATGGTTTTCTAAGACTTGGGTAACATAACGTTTCTTTATAAGCCGATAAAGATCATGAATACTTTCAGTTTATAAGAATGTTTTCCTTGAACTGTCGTTAATATTTAATTAAAATAATTTTACTTTTATAAAATGGTACATTCATGGCGAATTAATTATTTACTTCAGGGCGGGTACGCTCGTGATTATAAGGAAGAAATATTCTTGTTAACTAAACGAATTTAATACCACACCACAAACTTGGAAACTAACCAATTTCATCTGACTTTCATACAGTTTCATTCAATTTTGTCAAAAACTAATAATAATTAAAGAATTTGTAAATTAATTTGTTATTGTAAAATAAAAAAAAAATAGAAAAACTGATATTGATAAGAAATTTTCAATTAGCAGCGCTCTATGTGGTAATTGTGATAAACTTTTTTCACAGATTCACATGTGCTGAAGTTTTATTTATATCTGTGATTTTTCTCTTTGCGTTGCACTTCCCGACTTCTCAACCACTTTAGCCAGATCTTTTTTTATTGTTGTAGATCTTCGATTGATACAAAATTATAAAGGCCGAAGTTATAAGTTCCATTATTTGAAGTAGGTGGGATTGAATTAAGAACGCCCAGCCTAATCATACGGTCGATGAATTAATTAATGAGAATTTATTGTGTCGCGGAAAAGTTTATTTGTGAACGTGTTTTAAATTTTTCTCATAAACAAAAATAATGGGAACCCGTGATGACGAGTATGATTATCTATTCAAAGGTAAATTCCGTATCATCCTTACTTTTGCCTCGACATCATGTATTCGCTTGTTTGCATATTTTATAGTTCAACTTTGAACATTCACAGTACTAGAGAAACTAACATTGTAGCATGCGAACTCGCATTACAATACCATTGGTGAAATGTACTTGATGCGATTAATTGAATTCATATCTTAAAATTTCGACGCAGTTAACATCTAACTTCCGTGTTAACTGTATTAAATTTTATTACTATGCCGGTGTCATTGTATTGCTTAAGCATTTTTTGAATCTTTATGATTATAAATTTTGGTTATTTTTATCCGTGGACTATATTTTTTGCCATTTTTTCTTTATTACAGTTGTATTAATTGGAGATTCTGGGGTTGGTAAAAGTAATCTACTTGCCCGATTTACTCGTAATGAATTTAACTTAGAATCAAAATCAACGATTGGAGTCGAGTTTGCTACTCGTAGTATACAGGTAATTAATATTTAGGAATTCAGCGATCATTGTAACGTTATTGCTCTTTCCGTTTCCTGCATTCTTGTACCTTGGTTTTTTCTTATCTAGCAATCTAAACAGTTACATTTTTGATAATGCGGCACCATCATGCACTCACTCGAGTGACTGTTAATGTTCCTAAAATGTGCAAATAGCAAGCTCGAATTTCAATTAGCTATAAGTTTACCGATTTTGTGGAATTTTTTTTTTATTATTGAGAATGATTTCTTTGGCAGTAGACTGCAAAATGGCAAAATTATTCGTATTCAATCATTATATTCGATTTATCAACACCCTATTAAATTCAAAAAAGTTGAACTACTTGATTTTTCATGTATTAATAATTGTAAATTAAAATTATGTGCTGGTAGTGAGAGTGGGTTATTTATACGCATTATTTCTGAGTGTTACGTCCGTGGGTGTGATTTCATTTTAATGACCGAGAATATAGTTAGTTCATTTATTATCGATTAGTCGTTTATTAAGTATGGTTAGAAGTAGGTGTTTTCGGAAACAATCACCATAGTAATTTTGCTTTAAGGTCGTCTCAATATTATCGTACGTTTATTGTTTCAATCTCTTTAATGAATCGTGAAATAAATTGTCTGTGGTTGTTTTTGTAGGTGGATAACAAAACCATAAAAGCTCAAATTTGGGATACAGCTGGTCAAGAAAGATACCGAGCAATCACATCTGCGTAAGTGTTGAATTTTGATTACGTATTTCGTAATTTTTATTTTTATGGTTCTTTGTATTACTGAGTGAGGCAGTAGTGATTATCTTTGTTCATGCGACCTATTAGACTTGGTTAAGTTGACATGTTCGGATTAGAGTGAATGTGTGTAGGACTTCTTATAATAATGGTTTCGAGATACCCCAGATTATGGTGTATCAAGGAGATTTTGACCGAGAAGAGGGGACTCATTGATACTAATCGTAATGATGTTTTTGAGAATAGTTTTTCAAGGTTTTTTAAAGAATTCTGAGTTCATATTTTGAATTGGTTCATTCTGCTTGCCTCATTTTGTCTCTCAATGATGGATTTTACATTAAAGATATTCCAGAATTCCTATAATGTTTGGTATCGCGTCATTGAAAGAAGTTTTTGATGTGTAAATTTCCAAAAGTTGTACGAAGAGTGTGCCGTGAGTATGCCGAAGTTCTGGGAAATGCCTAACTCGTGGAAAATGTGCCTTTTCGATTAACAAAAAATAAGATTTTCTGTAATAACAAACACATATTTACATGTCACCACTCTACCGAGAAATTGTTGTACACATTGGTAATTTTTTCTCTCTCATTGTTGCTCCAAAAAATATATCGTTGTTCGTTTTTGCCACACTATCAGACCTAGCAACGAGCATGTTTTTTTTTTTTTTTTGTTTCGTTTTTTGCAGTTATTATCGTGGCGCTGTGGGTGCATTGTTGGTATACGATATTGCTAAGCATTTAACATATGAAAATGTCGAACGATGGTTGCGCGAACTGAGAGATCATGCTGATCAGAATATAGTTATCATGTTAGTCGGTAATAAATCAGATTTGAGGCATTTACGAGCGGTGCCTAGCGAAGAGGCAAAAGCTTTCGCCGAAAAAAACGGTCTATCATTTATCGAAACATCGGCTCTCGATTCAACGAACGTCGAAGCCGCTTTTCAAAACATTCTTACTGGTAAGTTGACTGATCACAATATTAATTATTTTTTTAAAATTTGCTTTATTACTTACTCTACAATAAAATTGTCTGAATGTTGTTCTCAAAGAGCATTGTGCAACATTTTTGAATCCATACAATCGTCTTCGTATGAAGCGGATATTGTTTATATTTTATTTGCGCACTTAATTCACTACGTTGAATGATTTGTCTTCCTTATTTGTCTTCTTTCAGTTTTGATAGCATGTAGATAGTTGCGAGCTTTTCGTGGTGTGCATGTGTTTCATCACGATTTATCAATTTTTATTTTGTATTTAAATTATATTTTGTCAAATATTATTTTATTCGACAGCACGACACGATTTGAGGATAGTGTTTCGCTACTAGCTGCTTTCCGTTTTGGTTCTTCAAGTGGCATGATTTAAAGTTTTTAAGCTTCGGCTTCGTGAAAACAGTTTTCGGTTGAAGTTTCATCGTGGAAATTGAGTAGAGCTTTATGGCGTTAGAGCTCTTTTTTTCTTTTTAAAATCTCTTTATTTTGAATTTCTGTTTACTGGCTTTTTTTCCTTTTGATGTACAAACATTTTAGCTTTTGGTAGGGACTGTTCGAGACTTAACGGGGGTCAAACTCAAATCGTAAGACTCGTTGATGTGTCTTTGTGTGTGTATGTATGTGGTTGTGTGTGTGTTCCTTATCAACTATAGTTGAACGCAACAATCCAATTTTGAAACAAACCCCTTATATTTCATTAAGTGATTACTACTCTGCCGCTATTTAAGCTAGATAGCTGAGCTTGGTATCATTGCAAAGAGGAGAAAATTTGAACGAATCTACTATCCGTGTAACTGTTTTTTATAATTTTTAGCAGTTTGCCATTTTAGTATTGTTTAAATATTTTCAGGTTTACACATCAATCCATAAATATAGCCACAGCGGTACTCGCGTATTTTTTTCTTTTAACTTCAAACAGCTCCTCTGTTTTCATATTTTTCATACTTGTTTTATGCATCCAAACTCCATAATTTCACACATTTTCAAATTTATTTCACGCTCTTGATAGGAAAATAGATTCTACAGTAGTCCACGTTTTTTCTTCAACTTGATTTCTTGCAGTAGTCATTACGCAACTCAAATCTTAAACTGTTGTTAGTCCTTCTTTCGATCTAATTGATTTTGAATTTTTATTGCGAAGAATGGCGCTTTTTTCGTCATGTCCGTATCTGTAATTATGAAATTGATTGCCATCTCCGACACAAATCAATTAAAGTTCCCCTGTTGACTTCTTTCTTTATTCAGATGGGTCCCAAATCAACATGGGTTTGAGCTTGTTTACCTACAAACATGATGCGAAAATTGTTAGTCTTTGACTTCGGGTGCATATATTAAAGAACTGAAATACTTCCTGAGTACTGTAATAAATTTTTTTCCATTCTGAAAATTTTTCACTCGTTATTAAAATTTTATATGGTTAGTAGGAAATAACATTATTGAGCAGTGCGCTAATGCCTTTGTGGAATACCTTGTTTTAAAGAAGTTTTCTCAACAAGAAGGTAACCAACAGCTATTTGTGTATTCTGCCACTTCGTTCTTATATATGGGGAAGCCAAAACCTGGGCAAACACTGGCGATTTTGTAGCCAGTCTCTTAAGTTTATATAGGAGATTTCGGCACATCCACTCAGACGCACATACATATGGTATTGTATTATTTAATTATGTCGTTTCTTATTAGTCACTGATAAGAAATGATGTGAAGATGTTTGCTACCATTCCATAGCATTGCTGAGATTTTATCTCCCAATTAATACAGTACGAACATCATATCTTACCCGTATGTATGTAAAAGTAAAAAAATACAAATGTACAAGTGTATACTGAATTTGTTTAACGTCATAGAGACGAATAATAAGTCAGCCTTTTGGTGGCAACTGTCATTGAGGGGTATGAGCCCTTATACCTCATATGAGTTGGTAATCCCCACAGCCTTGAACAGTTAAGTGTGTGTAGATAGCTGATATGACAATCTCTACTTATTTCGTTATTTCTCATTAAACATGACCTCGAAAATAGCTTTTAATTTCCATTTACCTCCCTGTCAAGACTCCTACGACTACCCTGAAGCAAACTAAACTTGACAGTAGAAATTGTGGGATGGAGAATTTTGTCCGTCTTTTTATAGATTTATTATGATTATGAAATTCTGTTAAACGATTAAAAATAAAAAATTTAGAATTTAAACGTTACATAACAGTATAACTTGAAAAATTGCTATCGCTTGAGTAATCTTTGAATGCACTTGTGGAAATACGAAACATTTGAATTACTTTTTGTAAATTTTCTGGTATTTTATTGGTACTAATGGTTTTGGAATTGATGAGTTTAATCCCTCATTGATGTTATTTATCTTATTTGTTCGCTGGTAGAGAGTCTCCATGTTTTTTCATAATGAGATACTTGAGAATATTGCTTACATTATTCAGGATCTTGCTTTGGAAGTTGTGTGTTTTCTCATTTAATCCCTTTTTCAATGCATCTGTGGATGTTTCAAGGTGTTTTTTAGTGAACCCCTCCTGTAACTTCTCGTAAATCCAAATAGAATAATTTCGTTACTTTCATTTCATTTATGGTGTTTGAGGTCATTGCATATGATTTTTGAAGTATTTTGATCTGTGCCCTAGATCTAATTGTATTTCGAGTTATTTGTTTCAAAATTGGAATTTTTATCGTAAAGTTCCATTAATTGGAAAAAGTATAAAATTTATTTTTAGCTGTATATATGAGAATAAAATATTATGAGAGATCTTGAAACAGGAGTCCCAATTTGTGCATCACTTGTCTAAGAATGTTCAGAGAAAATAATTTTTCTACAAAATATGTCAATTAACTGTGGAGATTACTCGAGTTTCAAAAAAATTTTTGTTTTCCAATGGAAATTCTTGCCGGCATTTTCTCATCTGGTAAAAAATCTGAATTTGTTTGTCTCATATTCTGCCTAAATGCCTAATTCTGAATGTCCCCCTTAGGCCAGCCTTAGGTTTTAGTATAGATTTCAATTGTGGTATGTTCATGTACTGCCCATTTTTTACATCTCATTATCCTTCTCAATAAATTGATATTATTTCGCTGTATAGTTAGCCTTAAGGTCTTTGACAGGGTTTCTTCCGTGGGAGCCAAAACAGTTTGGTGACTTTTTTTGCTTGTCAATTTTGAAAATTTAGCCTCTTTGAAACCCTTTGTCAAATATTTATCATTAAAATATTTTTCAAATTTGAAAAGTGACAAGCAGAAAAAAATAAAAAAAGCCGGTCATGAGATGAGAAATTGCCCCCCTTTGCCCCCTTGGCTAGGCCCTTAGTTACCCTCACATTGACATGCAGTTTGTTGCTTAGTTCTTCTTTGAGGTTTTTTCTAGTTTGCTTACAAACAGAGTATTTAAATTGACCGTATAAAAATGTGAGGGTGGGGATGATGAAAATTTTTGACAAAAGAAAACTAATGATACTATTCTACTATTCTGACAAATTGTTTTTATGTATATATGTTACATACCAAATCCGAAATTGTACAATTCTAGGATGGTATTCATTTTTGTATAGCCATTATCTCTTAAGCTTTTTCTGGTTAATGAATGGGAGGACAGTTAGGTAATGAAAATAGTATATTACGAAACTTAAGAGGAATATGAGCAATTCCCAACAAGTATGGTGTTTGCTAATACAAGTCGCAGGTAAGTGCGGCAATCGCACAAGTTCTTAATTTCTTGCTCACATTGACCAAGTTGCATGCATTACGTTTTGCAACAAGCGTATGAATGCTACATTTCAGTCTGGGCAGATAAATCAAATGAATGAAAAAATCAGAAAACTGAAGAAAAAAAAGTGAAAAAATGAAAAAGGAGAGATAAAGAAGGAAACAGGCAAAACTTATAAAGAAATAGAATAATAAAATCCAAAATCATTAAATATAGGTTTTTTTTCATTTTTTTTTTTTTTTTCCTGCTTATACCTATTCTGTTTGATAAACCCACTTCTCAGCTTCGAAGTTTTGAGTTTTCACTTCTTAGAACTGATGTTAAAAACAGAAAGTAGAACTGAGAATTAACTTTCAAACAGAGCAGGTCCACAATTAAAACTCAAAATGAAAACTTTCAAACTTAATTAGAGCTTTCTGCTATTTGAGTTTTCACTTCTCTGAACTCACATTGACACAAAAATTATTAAATAAAACTGAGAACCAACTTTGAATAGAATAGGTTCAGAACTGTCTTCGAATTTAATTATAGCTCTCAGAATACAGTAAAATGAACGTGGTAGAAACCATCTAAAGATAAGCTTTTACATGGAGCCAAAATTTTGTGAAAATTGGTCGAGTGGGAGGGGTGTGATGGGACAAAATAAGCAGAGTGCAACTTCAGTGTTGATAATTAGGAACTAAAATTTTATGCTTTAGTATGTTTTTGTAGCAGAGCAGATATGACATTTTGAAGTTTCTTTTGCAAATCACAAAATTTCGAGTAAAATGATCCCATTTGATGTGACATATTTTAGCATTTTTGGGGTGGATACACTATTTTAGCATATTTTGGAACTTGAAGTGCATATTTAGGGAATATTTCACCGTTTTTTCCTTTTTTAAAGAATATTTCGGTATTTTCTCAAATTTTTTCACTTTTTTGATTTTTTACAAAAAAAATTTGCTTTTAAAACCTTGAAAAGCACTTGATTGTTGGATGTATTCCTTTTTAATGTTTCATAATACAAATAAAAATGCAAAAATAATTGTTTTTTCCCTGATTGTAGATATTTAATTCTCTCTTCATGCAATATAGTATTACTTTAGAGCTAGGTTGAATTTTCCTTTAAAAATGAGCCCAGTATTGGCAAAATGATGAAGTATATTTTGGAATATTTTGATTTTTTAAGGAATACTTTGGATTTTTTGGAAATATTTTTAGCGTATTTTAAAAGAATAAAAACATTTTATAAGGGCATATTTTACCTTTTTTGAACATAAAATTCTAGTCCCTATTTATAATATTCAGATGTGTGAAGTAAAATATACAGTGTTTGGGCATACAGGAAATTTTCCAAATTTGTACAATTTGCAGGTAAAATATAGTAAAAATTGGCTACAACGAATTCAAAAGGACTGTGAAATTTGTTGTAAATGGACTTTGTTGTAACCAGTAGCCGGATACAATGAACAGATTGCTGTAACCAGATTGTAGTGCATATTTGGGTCTATAAAATGATGATGTTTATAAGCTGATCAGTACCAGTCATCAATAATAAATGTGAGGACTTCAATGTTTACACTCACTAGCCATTAAAATCCAATTGTATTTTAATTAAATAATACATGGTAATTTTTAGAAATACAAAAGTGACCACTGGAAAAATATAGGGGTTGGATTGAAAAAGTGGATTGTTATATGAAAGAAATTAAAAAAGCACAGGTGAATTAATTTTTTGTAGCTGGCTTTTTGGCTTAACTTGACACCCAAATCTGTTTGTTGTAGCCAATAGTTTGTAGTAGCTGGATTTGTTGTAGCTGATTTTCTTTAACATAAATGTAAATGGAATTCTGCTTGGACCAGGCATTTTGTGTGTTGTAGCCAGTTGTTTGCTATAGCCGGTGTTTGTTATAGTGATTTCTACTGTACACATAAGTCTATTCGGGCAGCTATTTGTTTGCAGAAAATATCTGTTTGAGAGGTTTTCTGTTTGTAGAAATTCACAAAATTTGATCAAACTCTTCAAAGGGTTTTTAATTCTTGTAAGGCCTACAAATTGTAGGTAAAGAAGAAAAAAAAGTGGAATATCAGTAATACCTACAATGTTTAAAACAGTTGAAATTAGTTGGTGACTTGGTGTTCAAATATATTTTTGATTGTTTACTTGAATTACTTGTTTACTGATTGCTGAAAATAGATAATATAAATTGAAGTGAATTTATTGATTAGGTGTAATATTGAATGAGATTTATTGTTTCATTTAGAAGGTCTAATTAAAATTGGAAATGCAACAGTAATCATAATTTATGATAGTACCACAATGCTGCCATGCTTTTCCAGTTTTAGATAATTTTATTTTTTGTCAAAGTTACTGTGTTGCAAACAAATTTTCTCCGCAACTATGTAATGATCAATACTGAAATTTTAGTTGGTCATTTAGTCATGTTTGAACATGATTTGGATGAAATTTCATTGAAATCCGTTTGTTAGATATTGATTTATAGTTGAAAATTCAGAACTATGAAGGAAATTAGAAATTTGTTCAAATAAAAATTTTATTGCGAATGAAAATTCTGTAATGAAGCCATACTGTAGATTGAAATTTACAAGATTTGTTTTTCAATGTTTGAGGATAATGTGATCTGAATTTCATCAACATCAGATCGTTGGTTTCTCAGATATACACGAAAATACTAATACAATGGTTAAACGTACCTCTAATATGATTTTTTGATAAAAGGCACAACTGATACAGAGGATGCCGGGGTTTAGCAGATTAATTTTAAGAGGACCACCCACTGATTAAAAGTACAAAATTATAGACATTAGATTAATTTATAAACATACTGTTCAAAATTTGTTTTTCCTACTTTTTCCATGCCATGGTTTACTTGTAATATTTGCAAAAAATATCAAAAAGCTCACGCGGTTTACAAGAAATCCTGATAATTTGTTGGTATTTGTTATGAAATAATTTTTTTGTATACAAGTACTTGTGCACGCTCAAATACACCTAATTATATTAACTGGTGCGAGAAAACAATGAATTGTAATTAATTCGGACTTGGTACAATTAATTTTGTACAAAGTTGATCAAAAATACAATTTTGTACAAAACGTTTGTACTATCCTGGAATGGGACAAGAAATTTAAGATTGTACAAAAATAGCAGTACTATCCTAGAATGGTACAGTGTCGGACTTGGTACCTAATACATATTGTGCATCTATACAGGGTGTCTGGTTTTTGTTTGGCAAGCTGGCAGGTACGTATAGTACTCGAAAAAAGAGAAACAAAAGTCCTGTATGAAAAGTTGCCTACTCAAAAATTGAAGGGTCTACAGAGTTTTAAAGATTACAAAAAAGCACAATTTTCAAGCTGATGTACAAGACACTGTAATTGATGGAATCAATAATGTAACTAGTGGGGCTGGTAGTACTGGCTTTGACGAAACAAAAATCTCCTTACCATATATTTCCTATTCCCAAAATTGAGGGCGCTAGAAAATGCTAAACTTTGGGAAAATTGAAATTTTCACAAAATCACAAAAAAGGCCTATTTTTACCCTACCATTAGAAGAGTAAATAACAATTTTGGAGGGATTCCAACTAAGTGAATTTTTTGTAGGTATCTAGAGGAACAAAAAAGTATATCACCATCTTCTCTCAATTCTGAGTATTTAAAAAGTTATCCTGTGTTGAGTAAAGTTCAAATTCAGAGTTTATTGTGTTTTTAAGCTATGTTCATCTGAAGACATAAAAATTCAACTATAAATTTTTTGAAACAACGTAGTCTACTAGTACTCAATGAGATAAGAAAAAAAAGCTCTATGAACATACTACTTATTTTCAAAATTGAAAAAGATACATCGCTCCAAAATTTGGAGTTCCAAACTTAAAAAAAATTTTAAAAAATTTTAAACTTCAAAAATTTTGCAAACATGTTGAAACATTGCCGTATAATAGGAAATTACGCCAGACATGCAATTTTTGACAGTAATGAATGAAAAGTTGCATACTTGCAAATTGAAGGGGAAAATCTCCTGGCAATTACACACGTCATATTGTTTGTAATTTATGAATTTCCATAGAAAGAAAAATGTGGGATATACCTACCTAAAAGACATTAATTTATTTTACGATTTATATCATTTGATTTCCCACAAAAATGACTGACCCTACTACTGGAACCAAGTACTCGATAAGACTCGTCTGGAGCAGTTGAAGTATTGCCTTGGTATTTACCATAGAGGTAATGCATCTGGACATATGCACTTATCGAGTACTTGGTTCCAGTAGTAGGGTCAGTCATTTTTGTGGGAAATCAAATGATATAAATCGTAAAATAAATTAATGTCTTTTAGGTAGGTATATCCCACATTTTTCTTTCTATGGAAATTCATAAATTACAAACAATATGACGTGTGTAATTGCCAGGAGATTTTCCCCTTCAATTTGCAAGTATGCAACTTTTCATTCATTACTGTCAAAAAATTGCATATCTGGCGTAATTTCCTATTAAAGCAATGTTTCAACATGTTTGCAAAATTTTTGAAGTTTAAAATTTTTTAAAATTTTTTTTAAGTTTGGAATTCTAAATTTTGGAGCGATGTAGCTTTTTCAATTTTGAAAATAAGTGGTATGTTCATAGAGCTTTTTTTTCTTATCTCATTGAGTACTAGTAGACTACGTTGTTTCAAAAAATTTATAGTTGAATTTTTATGTCTTCAGATGAACATAGCTTAAAAACACAATAAACTCTGAATTTGAAGTTTACTCAACACAGGATAACTTTTTAAATATTCAGAATTGAGAGAAGATGGTGATAGACTTTTTTGTTCCTCTAGATACCTACAAAAAATTCACTTAGTTGGAATCCCTCCAAAATTGTTATTTACTCTTCTAATGGTAGGGTAAAAATAGGCCTTTTTTGTGATTTTGTGAAAATTTCAATTTTCCCAAAGTTTAGCATTTTCTAGCGCCCTCAATTTTGAGAATAGGAAATATATGGTAAGGAGATTTTTGTTTCGTCAAAGCCAGTACTACCAGCCCCACTAGTTACATTATTGATTCCATCAATTACAGTGTCTTGTACATCAGCTTGAAAATTGTGCTTTTTTGTAATCTTTAAAACTCTGTGTAGCCCCTTCAATTTTTGAGTAGACAACTTTTCATACAGGACTTTTGTTTTTCTTTTTTTGAGTACTATACGTACCTGCCGGCTTGCCAAACAAAAACCAGACACCCTGTATATATATTTTTATATTGTGTATGTATGTATCTCTCCTCTAAGTTTTTGATTCACGGTTTTGAGGAAACTACAAAAGGAATAGAGTGAAATTTTCACGAAAAGTAGTCCTTATATAAAACCAGAGCTGATGGGAGTTTGTTGTTGTTGGTTCAGTAGTTTTCGTTAGAAATATAAAACAAAAATGAAAAATTGCTGTAGAAAAGCTAGTCGCGTGTATTTGTTGAATTATCTTTTTCGTGTTTATAGTGTGAGGGGTTACGAGTGTCTTTTCTGCGTTGCATTACCTTAGTTTTTTTTTGTTTATTTTTTTTCTATTTTTATTTCTTTTTCTTTTTTTTTGGGAGGGGGTTAACATTATTGTAAATAAAAATTGGTAAATTGGGTTGTCCAGCGAAGTATTGCTGCGCTAGAATTTCTTCTATTAATAAAAATAGGCGTGGGAAATAATTTTGTAAATTAATCATCAGCGTCCGAATTCTACTAATAATAACGTCTAGGCAATTGAACGTAATCAGTAAAGGTTAATTTAAAAACCTTCGTTTTTAAATTCACTATAAATTCATGTACCTAATTCATATATGTGAAGAGTTAATTTCGCACTTTCAGGCTGTTTCGTTATTCTGATAGTTATAATTTTTATCGTCGTATTTAAAAAATGTTCCAACAGATTGAAAATTTTATCTCTTGTTTGTCGATTTCAACTACTTCGACGAATTTTTTGTAATTATTTTAGATAGCAGTTATCAGTTTTGTTTTTTTTTGTTTTTTTTAATTTTATAGTATTAAACACCACTGCATAAAATCATGTATTTTATATTTTGGAAAAACTGTGTCGACTAAATATTTTAGGAAAATTTACTTTTTTCGAAGATCTTTTTGTGGAAGTCTCAGTTCTCGTTAAGATGAGAAAATTGATTGACGTATTCTTATTGTTAATTATGATTCATCAGAATCTATCATAGTTTGTTAGCTATGTTAGTTACGAATGTTCGTTCTCAACCTTGCCGTCGAATAGGATAGGATTTCAACAACAGATATTCGTAGTGCCAAATGTTAATTCTAACATGTTCATTGAATGTGAATTTAAGCGCTGATTGCTAATTCTGTACTTATATTGCCGATGTTCGCAAAAATTATTTGAATATGCTTGTTGTAAAAAAAAAAAAATCATCGTTCTGTTGTAACTTCGTTCGCTAACAACTTCCATTACTGAATTCGAATTATTTTGTAAAATTGTCTCACGAATTTTGTGGTAATATACATTTTTCGTTGTTTCCTGAATTCAGCCATCAGTCTTGCCTTCATTACTTGAAATCGTAATGACGTGGACGAAAATAATTTGCGTAAATTAATTATCAGAAAATAATCGAATAAAATTCTTGGTCGTTAGAAAGGCCAGAAGTTCTGGCATTTTACTTTGCGTGTTCTGTATCTCTACGCATATTTTATGAAGCACTGACGTAAATTTAATAATGGCTAAGTTTTCAAGGAGAGAAAGACCTTATCACGAACAAAAAAAATCTAGGTTTTTATTTATAATGTTTCCTCACCTACAAGTCTATACGTTGGGAGGAAAAGGGGCTGTAAATCTGTGGAAGGCAAAGAGAACTTTTGAAAATGAGAGGAAACTGCCCCTCTTACTCAACCCTACGTCCGTTGAATTCAAATCACGCAGTCGTTTTTACATCGAGCTCTTTCTTGACCCCTCGTTGGCTAAGTTGGAGACATTTCGCTACTTTCAAATAATTTTCTTTGTCTCATATCTACGGTCAGGTCTTTTGTGTTGCGCAGTACGAATTTAAATCGTGATTTTCTCCTTGGGCTCCGTCGTGGACCGACCCTTTGTCTTTCAGAAAGAGGATATTAGGAATTTTAGTTTCTTTTTTCTGTTGCTGTTAGCGATTACGGCCTGTCATATCAGCTGCTCTCACTGAAAGAATTTTACGTATTCTTGATCTGTATTCTGTATTTTCCTATCAAACAATGTCCCGTGACGTCATAACTGAAAACATTATCTCGATGGGTGGCTAAAACACATAAAAACCATTGTGAATATTCGAAATTTTGGTCATAATTATCGTAAAACAAGTAATAGCTACTTATTCGTCATAAATAAAATTTTAAAGGAAGCTTCAGCGAATAAAATGAACTACAGATCTAGAAATTTTGAAAAAACTACCGAACAGATACGACTGAATCATAATATAGGAGATGGTCTGAAAGAAATTGATGCCTATTGGTTCCATATTTTTCGAGAAAATTAGAAAACAAAAAATTATTGGAAAAATTCTTTTTCCAGCATTTTGAGAAAATGACAAAATGGATTGGGCCGAAATTTTTAGACGGATAATCCTCATGTAAGTGCAAATCGAAGTTTGGTGCTTATTAATTTACTGGTTTCTGAAAAAACTGGAGAAGAAAAGTCGCCATAAAAAATTTTTTGTTTGTAGTTTTGAAAAAACTACAGAAGAGATGGAGCTAAAATTTTCACAAAAAGTTTTTCTCTTATGGAACCAAGGCTGCGATCATGAGCTGCATTGATAATTGATAGCGATTGATACATTATTTAAAATACATATGCTATCAAATCATATCAATTATCAATTCTGTTCATGATCATAGCCCTGGTCTGATAGAAGTTTGATGCCTATTGATTCAGTAGTTTCCGTGAAAACTGGAAAACAAAATCAGTTTTTAATTATAAAACATCGATAAATCGATTTTTTTTGAAGATATTTATTATTATCGATAGTTTTTCAAAATTTTTACCTAGTTTTCTTGCAAATAGAGTATGAAAATTGTTTTTACCTGAAACTGGCAATGAAATATCAATATGTTTTTCAGATATTAATAATTATCGAGACAAATATATATTACTATCAATATTATTTCGCAGTTTTTTCAAATACAATAGGCACCGTTCAATACCATCACGGATAATGGGATTAACCTTTTTACAGTATCAAAACACCCAAGCACTGAGCATCCATGTACGAATGCATTGACAAAAAAAATTAAAATCAACACTTCACTTGTTTTAAACAAATTACAGTATAAAAAAACCCATACTGACCAGTGTGCAGATTTTTTATTATAAATGTTGTATTAGTTTTTCAAAAAGCAAACATAGCTTATCTTTCACTCGGAAAATAAATTTTTGATCAACGTGTGAAATTTATTTCCAATTTTATGTGTAATATTTATTTGTGATATAAGTGTATAAAGTGATTTCGATCTGAGTGGTGCCAAAGGCGAGTCATCTACTATATACATGTGTGTCACAGACTACTTTTCGCAACATTCTCTCACCCTCAAAAACAAAAAAAAATCGAGATAAATAAATTTTTTGGCAATTTGCAAACGTATAAGCGCAAACTATCACTTGAAGTTCAATGAGACTTCATGTTGTAGTGGTTACAGTGCTGGCTGAGTAATTGAGAGGTTAGTGATTCGAATCCTCATAGCTGAGAAACTTTTATAATAAATAAAAATTAAAAAGAAATATTTAAAGAAAACAACGACATAGGCTGTGTACTTTTAAGGACCAGTATATAAAGTGACGTATGCACCTCAGACAATGTATAAAGACTGATGTATAAATTAAGGACTTAATACATTGGTTGTAAATGATTTTAAATTACCTGCTTTATTCATTTTCAAGGTGAGTATAAAAATGAAGTTTATCAACAGGTGTTGCAAAAATATTTTTATATAATATATGATCAGAAAGGCAATGTTTATGCTGGTGTTTTTTGAGTGAAAAGTAACTCATATCATTGATGAATATAATCTCGATATAAAGTGAATATGCACCTCCATGTAAAAAAGTGAAGCATCTTTTTACATGGAAGTTTGTTCAGTTTATATCGAGGTAGAGGTTACATTTTCTGAATGTAATGTTGAATCTGCCACAATGAGAAGGTATTTCATTCCATTTTTTATAATTTTTGAGAAAGAGTCATCATTATGGTAGAATTTTCACATTTTGTCGTTTTCTAATCTCTAATTATATAAAATATCTTCCTCAACAAGATTCAAGTCAGTTTACATGACTATGGAATTGCTCACTCGCTCTGCTTGTTTTGCATACTCCCTCACAGGTAATTGCTCACTTTTGAACTTTGGTTTTTGCAACATGTGTTCAAAATTCTGTATTTTTGAAGCATGTGTGGTGTGATTAAAGTAGCCAATTTCAAAACTCTTATTTTTCTCACTCCTTAAATCTTTTTCTTACCCCTTAATTTTTTTTAATGCCTAATTGGTTCCTCATCAGTTTTTTCCACACCTTTAAATGTCGTATTTTCTTTCATTTAAATTGTAGTTCCATTTTTCTTGCTTAAAAATTTCTCTCTGTCATAACAGGGATTCAACCAAGTATCCCACTGATTGTATTTCCCCTGACCCAAATACAGCATTCCTTACAGGCGTTGCAAAAAATATTGCACATAGTTTGGTCAGAGTGAACAGTTTTCTCCCCAGTTGCGTAATATACTATTTTTGACTACTTATGGGTTGTTCAGCGACTCAAGCAGCAGGCTTTGAAAAATATTTCTGGTATTTTATATTTCTCATCTCATTACTCGGTTTTTATGGTGGCTCTAAAGTTGCTTTTGTTTCGTCACTAAACCCTCCGACCATATCAAAAGGAATACGATCATTGGCCATTTTCTGACTTATTCTTTACGATGTTTTATGTTTCAACCGCTTTTCAGTCTGTTAGTTCGAATTTTTCTTTTGTTTTTGTGTTTTTTTTTCATGCATTACGTAACTGTAACATTATAGTTGTTACAAAACAAACACGACAATAGTTTAAGTGTATATTATTATAAAAAGGTGAACAGATTATTACAAGAGTATAAACAATGTAAGTGTAAGAATGAATAATGAATAATAATAATGAAGTGAATAAATAATAATGAATGAATAAGTGAATAATTTGTACAGAACATTAGACTATATATAAAGGTGAAGTTCGAGTGATTTGAATTGGGTGTTGTGGGAGATATGAATATGATTGGATGTTTGAGGAAAATGTAATTTGGATAAAACCAATGAAATGTGAAGGAAATGACATAAAGTAGGAGTGTTTAAGAAATTAATAGGAATTGGAATTAGTGCAAGGTATTGAAATATATTCGTAGAATAGATGACATCATGGAATATAGATGAGAACAGTTTAGTCTAAAATGATGTGAAAAAAAGGAAAATAAGTAGACAGAAATAAGAAGAATGATATAGGAAAATACGAATTTATAATGTACGAGAGTCTTTAAAATAATTAGTATGAAATTATCATTACAGTAACCTATAGTTTGATTAAAACGAAGATATTAAGCTACTTCTTCGTTATTATTCGGCGGTATCCCAATTTTCTGCCCTCTTGCATGAGTTTGTTCATTGTGTTTTTCTTGAACGATATATTCGTGCAGATTTTCTTTCTTGCTTGAAAATTCTTTCAATAAGTTATCTTTTCTCTCGGAAAAATTATAATGGTTTCCCTTTTATTTTTGTTCCTTTAATAAAAGTTGGGTCACTCTGGCCATTTAGATAAGAAAGTAATTTTTGTTTTCTGCGTTTTGCATACCGTACTTTCAACTCTCTCCTCGTGTTTCAGTGTTGGGCTTTCTTTACCCTTTTCTGATGTTAGATTTTCTCGATTAAAATGCATTTCGACGTATTTTCAGCGAGTTAATTCATTAAGGACAGTGGGGGTAATGTGAAATATACACGTGGTATCGTGATGATACTCGCTAAACATAATCAGAAAGTCTCAAACTACCGAGTCGGTGTGAATTCGTGAGCTAGCTATTCGGGGCGGCGTTGGTCTCACTTGTGTGCGTCTTGTGCAAATGTTAGTGTGGAAAATCTGCCTATCTGGGTGTGTATGAGACTAAGATAGGCCGGGTAGACACCATGTTACGTATTAGTATGAATAGTTCATTACCGAATGGATTTGTATTTTTCAATAATTGGGAGCAAAGGAGTATTTCGCCTCAGTCTCTTAGTTTTCTTAATCGCCTAAGCTGCACTTACATCTATTAATGACATTTTCAGTCAGTAGCGGCGTGCGCGGTTTTGCGATCGTGGCACGACTTCGTTTCAGTGCCCCCTCTTCTGTAAGTATAGGCTACGAACTGATCTTTTTTCCAATTGGTTATGACAAAGCCAACTTCATTTATCAAGTCGCAACGTCGCAATTTGATGAGCGAGGAACCGATTTTCGACAAAACTGAAGTTTTTTCAGTTGGTTTTCCAATTCCTCATTCCTAAAAATACAATTCGTCGTAAATTTTTGATAGTTTTCGTCATTTTTTCTCAAGTTATGCTTGAATATGTGCTGAAAAATTGAAGCTGGCAACTGTGTTGAGGAACCGATTTTCGTTCTACTTTACGGCTTAGTAAGTGAAGTTGGCTTTGGTTATGGATTTTGGATACGTAAAAATATCTATTTTGCATCCCTTGAAGCGTGGAAAGGTTGGCAAGTGCCACTCAAACACGTCCTCGTACCACATCTGTTTTCAGCAATGTGAAACAGTGCTGGAATACAAGAATATCGTGTCAGTAGGCGTACGCTGTAGTGTACGCAGGCTTTTATACCGTTTGTGCAATCTTCTCGAATTGATTTTGCTAATTGTGTACGTTGTCGTTGAAGAATAAACATAATTTTTTATGCGAGATTTTTTTCTTCCATAAACCTATTTTGTACGTATACGTATTTTCTTCGCGTATTTTTGGAGAATTCCGTTTCATCTTCCTAGACTCGGGGTTCAGTACCTGGCCAGAGGACTGCACCTCCAGGCTCTGCCTATTGGGTGGTCTTCATCGCCATGCCCCTCTACTTCACCGAGGGTCGCCTCCCCGAGTGTGTAAGTCAGTTTTTCGACTTTTTTATGACCAATTTCACGGGATTCTGTGAGGCCTGAAACGTATTTTTACATTAAATATGAATAGAAAAAAATGGGGGTTGAATTGACGCTAAACTAAAAATGGGAGTTGAATAGTCATTAAATCAAAACTGGTGTTTACAGCAATGAAACGTCGGTTGTGAATCGTTACGAGTGGATATATTGTTGCTTCTCTTTGGTCAAATCTGGGTCTTTTTTCTCTTTTTCTATTGTGTTGTGGAACGTGGTGTGGTGTGGTGTGGTGTGAAATGAGAAAGATAATAATGTATTACAATAAGTGCAAATAATTGTTGCGTGTGAACTGCATCGTGTGTACTGGCTGGCTTGAAGTGCTTTGAAATGTGTTAGCCTCATTTTTAGATGGGCGATACCACGTAATCGTTCGTGAAATTCACCATATTTTCCGCGAATGGAAAACAAATCCCGTGTCTTGGTTGTGTCATGTGTGACGTCAGTCATTCGTCCAAGAATAAATATTATTTCTCGGTGTAATTTATTTTTTTCAATCGAATTACTTCAAACGTTGATAACTTACGCTTAATTTCACCTTCTTCATTCGGTGGAAATTAGGTTTCGTGTTACGAGTCGAATACTCTGTGTTTGTCTGCCTCTTTCGCTCCTTCAGTCCTTGTCTTTTCAGTGCTCTACTCTGAATTTATTTATACATTCCCTTCGATTTCGGTGAAAAATTTTCTTTATTTTCCGTTTTCCCATTTTGTAATTGCAGGTTACGTCTCGCAAAAAGACAAATCTACTTAGTGCCGATTTTTCCAACCTCAGTTAGGCTCTCAATCAGTTTAACTGGGCGATCCAACTATAAGAGTTGGATAGGATTTGTTAAATTTCTAACCAAGGAGTGTGGCAGTACTGTCGTAGACTAAAAATCTGATTTTAAAGGAAACGGATGTAGATGGTATCGCAAACTTGAAACTTAATTTAAATTATATTTTTTCGAAATCAAAAATCTTAAAAAAGCTGACTCGTCTCCATGAATAAAAATACTTGTTCCGCCGAACACATAATCTGCGGAAGACCTAATCTGCAATTACCATTTCCATTTCGTAGCTCGATTAGTCAAATTGCCTTCGATTATTGACGTTGGATATTTTTGATATTTCTCTTTTAACCATAGCACAAGTCAAAAGTGGAAGTTAAATCTCTCCAGTAAATTTGGAATCTACGGATTATTCGTAAATTTTGATGCGGATCTGCTGTCTAGGTTTAGCTGGAATCTGAAACTGCGTTACTTAATCGTTTAAAATCAGTCTCCTCAATTAGACGAACTAAAAATTTCAGAAAGATCATTTTCTACTCAGAAAATGACATGTTGCAGTTACAGCGGATATCTTCGAGAACAATGGACCTAATAAGGTGCATTTTATGTTACAAAAAAGTGTTACACTTGAATTACAGGTTCTCGACCAGTTCCGTTAAGAGGAAGAAGTGAGGACTTGGTTCAACTTTGAAATTTTTCAGTTCTGTGCGAGATCGGCGAAATGGCAAAAGCCAAAAAAAAAATTGATGTCTACAAATTGAACAATTCAAAAACTTCTTTGATCCGAAGGAAAATATAATAAGACTCACAGAGTATGCGATGCAAAGTGCGAATACTATTATATCTTTGAAGTAGAACTTTTCTTTGACACCTACAGACCGAGTTGAATAAATAATTTTTGTACGTTTTGAGAACTGAAGTTCATTTCCGGTTCTTCCTGGACAAATAAAACTGCCTTTTCCATTCAGTTAATTAGTTCACCACATACGTACTATACAGCCTGTGATCATGAAGTGCCAAAATTTTCTCACTTTTCGACCAAATTGACTGAACCTATCCTTGGATTTTGCGTAGAGAGCTGAAATTTGACTGAAAATTTGACATATATTTGCTGAAAATTTTTTTTAGATCATACGTTCGATTCTCGTGGTATTGCGGGAATTCTTCAACTAAATCAAATTCTTATGATTTGACATAAATCGCACGATCTGTTGTCTAGATATTGAGAAATGCTACATTTTTTCATTTTGTTTCCATCAGTTGCGTTTCTGAAATTTAACATATTGTTAGTTATTTTTTGTTTCCGTTTCTATCACATTTTGGTTTCTGTTTCTATTACATTTCCTGATTTAAAAAAATTTCATTCAATTTTTGTTTAGTGTTGTTTTAATTCCCATTTAAAAAAAAAAAAATTAGTATCTTTTTAAATTTTCAAATACTGTTCGAATATCAATATATCGATATTTTTTCGATATTTTTCCAAAAATATCAATATTTTTTCAAATTTTTTCCCCCTAGATCGAAAATTAATCAGGAGAGAAATGAAAATAGAAAAGATTCATCATTCGGTTTCCATTATATTTCTGCTATTGGTCTTAAAACTAATTGGTTAATTGCTTCTGATTCGGTTTCCATTTTAAAATTTTGTTGTTTCCATTTTTTTTCATATAGTTTCCATTTCCAAAAAATTTAATTTCCATTTCTATTTCGCAATCCCTGCTGTTAACCTTACATAATTTCAGTTAAATCTTAAAAACCAAACGTATGATTTCAACAAAATTTTCACAGACCCTTTAGGGAACATATGTCAATATTTTAGCATAATAATTTCAGACCAAAAGCATAGTTTACAAGATGTTTAGTTACTAATTGCTGGTGTGCTGGTTTACAAACGCTGATTCAACCAGCTTGGTTTTTATATTTCTACAACGTTGGTAGAAAAGTTGTAAAAAATTAAAATTTTTACTATAAATTTCACCAGCATCCTAATTTATACAGAGCTGGAACACAAGCTGGTGCACTAACACCTGCCAGCAGCTGGTGTATCAGCTCCAAAGTAGTGAATTTTCAACTTCACCAGCTCACCTGTGAGCGAATAAACGAGTATGCTAGTTCTTATTTACATGGAATGGTCTACCAGCTACTAGCGCACTTTTTTACCAGCAGTTGATACCTAACCGTCGTGTAAACTATGCTAACGCACGCTTGGTTTGTGAGATATCGTTGAAATTTTGTGTGAGTGATAATTTCTGAAGTGAAAACTTCAAATTAATGATATCAATTATCAGTGATATACTTAAGTATAATTTCAATCATATCAAGTTCAAAGTTTCAACAGTTAATTAAATTTTAATTTTCACGAAACTGTATTAATTACTAAAATTTTCTATAATTAGAATCTTTACAAATTGGATTCCTCTGTTTATCATCGTATTTTGTAAAAATAACAAACTTTTTCTCAGAATCTATTAACGGAGTTAGGCCAGAATAATCCGCAAATTTTAAGAAAAAAAATTTTTTATTTTTCAGTTCTAATTGGGTATGTCGAGCAGCCGCAATAAAGTTTTAGTGCCGCACTTTTTGCCATGTCGAACATGGCTTAAGTATATACACCTTTGCTGCACCCATTGTTTTGAAAAAACAAAAATTCATCAATATTTTGATGTATAACAAATTTGGGGCATGTATAACCAGATGTCAGTTTTGCAGCTCAGGTGTGGCTGGAGTCCTTCGCTTTTTTCTTTTTTTGTACAGCCTATAGCTGTAGTCCTAATAGATACGCATACGTAGTTTTTCCTGGTTTTTTTTTTTTTTTTTCAAAGCTTGATAATGAATGGAATAAAGTACATTTTTCGCTAGTAATTTTCAAAATTTTAAATACTATTTTCGTGCTATCCGTATGATACTATTATACTGGCTGTGTGTAACATTTTTCTGGTGTTGTTCACCTCTGTTAGTTATTCACGTTTGGCTTGGTCTGAATGGAAAGGCTGAATACCTGGATATTGCGTCTTTCGCAGAATAGTTGAAAACAACCAGTACCAAAGAAACATTTGCGTAGTTTCAGTACTATTGTTTTCTACCTTTGAAAGTGATGAAACTATTTTCCCACTTGCACGATTTCTTTGTGAAGCACTCTAATTCTCGATCTTATTTTGTAGAAATAAAACCAGTTGAAAAGTAAGGGGATGGCCTGGGAGGCCAGAATTTGGCGACGGGCCCAACAATCTTTCGCAAAAATTTATCGAATTTTGCGTACGAGCGGAATTTTGGTAGAGTCATCTTTAAACGGCGATGCCTGTTATTGCGAGCGGATTGAACTTTTTATTTTATTTTTTTCAAAAAGAATTTGTGTGAAGGTTATGTCCAGCTTACCGCCCTCTAAATTCACCCTTAAGTGTAGTCAACCGGTGGAGGTCCTCGGATGATGGTGGCCCGGGGCCCCATTGGTCCTCCTGGCCCCCGTTGGTCCTTCTCCCCTCCTTAAATTCGACCCTACTTACCGGTATGCTGAGACGATAATTGCGTTATAAATAACGTTGTACATTATCTGTGAGAAGTTCATTTTTCTGATATGTGAGTGCTGGTCGGACCGATACGTGAATATTTCTTACATTTTTGCGGATGAGTACCGTTTCTGCATGCCATAAAGAGTAATTTTCACCGCGAGAGTTCCTCGTTGTTGCATTCGCCTCGTCGTATAATCGAAGTGTTAATCTCATGCATTTGGTACCATTTTGAGAGCGATATCGCTTCGCTTTAGTTTTTCATATTTTTGCTTTATTTTATTTTTATTTTATGTTTTCTGTCTTTGTTTTTTTCTTTTTGTTTTTAATTTTGAAGTCACTTACGTTCCTTATAATTTTTTGTTTGGCCTGGGGTAGAAATATACAGAATCGTATCGCAGAAGCAGATGCGGGATCCCCCGGAAGGTGACACTATACGGCCAAATGTCGAACCTATCGACGTGAAACCTACAGTCAATACGGATAGCGTTCGCAAACAGTGCTGCCAATAAAGCCCCAGGTCAACATGCTTTTTTAGTTCATTGATTTCTGTGTTTTATTTTTATTATTTTTATTATTTTCATTTTCCTCACTCTCTTCGTCTCTCCCCTTCCACACATCTCGCTTTGTGAAACGTGAATACTATCGCTGGGTGTTCGGTGAGGCTGATTAAGAAAACCTTTGGAAAGGTTTTACGGCTGGATAACGACGTTATATTCGTGTCTGGTAGTTTGCTTGCTATGACTTGGCATTCAAAACTATTCCTATTGTTGAATTTGTGAAGCAAGAGTTGCAACTTGATGTGACTTCTAGTCGTCTATAAGTTGATATGAGACGGTGAAAAATCAAATGTTTTCGCGCTTGATAAGGCTCGTAAAAAAGAAAGTAAATATTCAACTTGTCGCCATGGTCACATTGGATTGTTACTTCGAAAATCGATTTCGGTGAAATGTGGTATTTGATACGTCTGTCAGGAAATGAAAAATGTTAGCTTCTAAGAAACGTGGCTAAATTATGTTCCAAATAAACTTGACAGCAGAAATTTTCATTTACGAAGGAGGTCGATTTACTGCATGAAAATTGTGTGTACGAGGTGTTTCGGGGATAACCACGATCATCTCCCCCCCATTTAACATTGGATAGTACCTACTCCGTGAAAGACAAACGAAAAATTTTTAGTAAACATAAATGATTTTTTCAGTGGTTATAGAGCTATATGTACTATAAACGTGAAGTAGAAACATTTTCTTTTGAATTGTTATTCGACTATGTAGACCCGTAATACTCACTACGAGAAGCTAAATCGGTCCTTTTCACCATTGCCCTATCTTGTATGGTGAAGGTGGGTAAGGCGACTAAAAATTTCCGGAGTTGAAGTAAATAATCCAAAATACGGGGTGTGTTGGTTCCTGAAACTTGAAATATACGGTTACGATCAAATACATTTAGAAAAAGTTTAATTCATAAACATCTGAAACATGTGTGAAAAGTTGTCTGCTTGCAAATGATAAGAGTTACAGAGAAATGGAAAACTTGAATACAAAAGTAAAACTGTGTGATGTCCGAAAAAGTCACACAACAAAACAAAACAAACCAATAAAAAGACAAATGTAAAAAGGTACAGATACCTCCATGGCCAAGTCTAGGAAAATATGTTTTTTAGTAGGGAAAGGGGGAAGTATCATAACCAACAGAACACTAAATGAACCAGCAAAACAAACCACCACCCCCTCCCACCACATGCCAATTTATTTAGGCTATCATTTTACAGTTTTGATTCCCAGAAAGAAGAAAAATACAAGTGAACAAAAGTCTGGAGAACAATTTGCGTGTTTATGCCAAAATACCTAAAAGGTATAAAGGTATAGGGGAGCCAAGAGCTCGGCAAACACTGGCAATTTAGCCTAAGATTTTCTGGTCTTATATACCCGACTCCCTACACGCACACATACACACTTATGTAATATTTAAATAAGTATAGTGTAGATTATTCATCGTACTTTACAGTTGCTATGGCAATGGTAAAGTACGGAGAATGTATCTCTGTATCAGTTCGTGACATCGCTGAGATTGTTATCTATCGATTTGTCACGGGCCGAGATTTGTAACTTGTCTATTTGCAAAAATAGTTGAGTACAAACAAACAAAAACATTTTATTTTGGTTTAACGTGCAAGGCACAAATATTGGTTATCAGTGACGACTGTTGTCGATAGGCCAAGCCTATTTCCTCATGCAAATAATCTTCTAATCCCCACAAAAAGCATAAAGGAAGAGTTTATATTACTATAATTTTGTCCACAATGTCACAGCAATCAGGAAACAATGCAATCTCCAGAGGTTATGATTCTGCACCAATCCCAGGTTGATTCAGCTGGTAGAGCCCCGATGACTGAGATAATTGATGATCAGCCAAATTTAATAGTTGCTCTAATTTACTTCACTTGGTTACTAATGTATCAAATTGAAAATGTGATTTAAGAAGCTTCAGATGATGGAATTTCGATTTGATCACTGGAAATTTTACTCAGTTGATCGATATAGTTGGATCGATTAAAAGAATTACAAAAAAAAACACTGGGTAGGCTAATGAATCAAATGCTTGTACTGGCAGAAAGGTGACAAGTGTTTTGGTGGCACTATTCTAATTACAAATCGGTGAAAACAGCCTGAAACCTTGTGAACAAGGGAATTTAAAGATGTAACGAATTACTATCGAAAACAAATCCGTATTTTTGAGTAAATTGTAAGATTTCAGAAAGAGCACTTTCGGAGCTAAAACTCTTACACAGTATGATTTTAATAGAGTGAAGTGTGTATCGACGTGAAAAGATTGTAAGTGTTCCGCCTTCTCAAATTGCATCGTTTCTAACCTCATGCCACGTATTTACAGCCAATAACTTGCGATAGAAATTAGATAAATTTGTTCGCTGCATTATTTAAAATTTAACAGATTGAGTGAACCTGCAGGTGAGCAACTGCGCAGGCTTTAGAAGCATAGGCAAACAGCAAGCAGGCAAAAACATATACAATTCCAAGGGAGCAAAGCAAGAGGCAAATACAGAATAAGCCAAAAGTGGCTATAATATTAAATTAACAAAAATAAAAATGAAAATAAATAAAATATTTTGGTAGCAGTATAGGTGATTTGGTAAGATTTTAAAATGAATGTGATCGAAGTGAATGAGGTGAAGGGCGACATAATAAAAGTGACAAGAGATGAAAGAGTGAGAGAAATACGAAATTTAGATTAGCCATCTCCAGCGCTACCATGAAATAAACTAAGAGACGAGTTCGCTATAATTGAGACCCGGATGTGGGCGCTTTAACGACTTTCCTATTACATTTAACAATCTACTGTAGCTTCTTCAGTGTTAGATTTGGCAATTTTTTCGTGAAATCCATTTTGTTTAACATTACGAGTCTAACAATTTCCCCTTTTATATCTCCCATAATTATTTGCTAATTTGAAATTCCAACTTTGATGGTCTTTTCACCCATTCAGGCTACTTCAGTTTTGAATGTAGGCTGCGCGTTTACGTAAAGTTTTTTCTTAGTCATACCTACCGTCGTACACGATTGTATCCAGTTTCAAGTTTAAGGAACCTCTCTTGAAATATTGTGTGTTGGCTTAATTCTTCAAATTGGTTGTAAAATTGATGAAAAATGAAGAGGAACTATCTTGTTCCTCGTGGAGCGTATTATGGGGCTATGTAGTTACAATACAAAACGAGATTTTTCTAAATATAGGGATGAAATTTAGCGGGTATAATATAGGCTTTACGTATAATGTCGATGAATCCTGTTGATTTTGGCTGTGATTGATTTATTGGTTCGTGCGCTCTCCGCGATTAAGTCTGGCCTCCTTTTTTCTTTTTTTTTTCAGTTATTCTAAATTTCTTACTCCTGACAACGATTATAATATTGAGCCATACTATTGGATGATTTTGTAAAATAATTCAGCCAATTCTGGTTCCGATCAGACCGTTGGTTTGAAATTGTTTAAAATCTAGCGTCTTGGCCTCGAGTTATCTCTTCAAAATTAAGTTATTGTATCGTTAATACGTTGAGATTTTACTATCGCTATTTCACTAGATTTGTGGACTTGCGTAGACTGCCAGTGTCTGTTATTGTTTTACTTCCACGTCTTCATCGATTCCGCTCCAGTTATAAATCCTAGATCAAGGATTATTAATTAAGGATAAAAATCAAAGCAGCCGCCTCCTTCCATGTTATGGATAACCTGTTGACCTCTTTGTTTGATTTATGGCCCAAAGAAATACCTCGAATCCGGTTTTTTTTTCCCTTTAAGGTTGTTGCAAGCTGGTTGATCTGCATTCAGCATATTGCTACGAATACTTCGCTACCATTTACAGATTCATCACATTTCTGGCTACTTCGTTGGCCGATACGTATTTATGGACGAAGAATGTTGCCTAAAAAACGAAAGTGAATGATTCAGAAGTAAATGTTACGTGTAAAAAGGTCGACCCAGTATTTCTGTGGACAAGATGGTTCCTGGAGTTTGGTTAGGATGTCAGTGAATATACCATGAAGAAAAGTGTCGAGCTTGTGAGAAGTGTGAGATGATATGACCCATGCCCTGGCCATAACCCAGCGTGGAAAAAATCACTACGTATCGCTGCGCAGGACTATTCTGAGGCTGCGCAGGATATGCTACCCGGTGAGAACGCCGTATTTCGGACAGCATACTACTCTAATGGCTGCTAATGATGTGCTGCATATCCGTAATTCCATCGTGCTGAATAATGTGTGCTGTCCACTATGAAGTGTAGGGTATAAACTGCAGTATGCGTAGTAGTTTGTTGTGCAAGGCAGTACATACTGCGTAAGGCTACATGGTATAAACTGCAGTTAGATAAGTGTTGGATTTTCAGTCATTTCATTTACAAATTATAATACACTTTTCATAATTTAAGTTGATTTTTTACTACTCGACCAGCTTTCCCAAAACATGTATCAGCGAATCCTTTTAACTGTGCAGATATCGACGCAAATATCGAGGAGGTCCTAGGCTCCCAAAAAATTGTTGAAACTTTTTTGCGACGGTTTGATCAATTTTTTTTTCTCATATTTAGTACCACAAAAGTATTAAAATATATCGCAAAAATATAAATTGCATGAATTGATGACTTTTTTGATCGTCGCGTTATCGGGCCCGTGCCCACCAATTTCAGATCCTATTTGCACCTGTGAGTATGGAATTTATGTGTAGGTCCATTAAGTCCAGGCCTAAAAAGGTCAACTTCTGAGTCACAAGTAAGAATTTTTTTATTTAAATTTTAATTGGTGAAAGTAACATGATGAAACGTGAAGTTGGAACGAATATTTTTTACATTTTTGTCATTTAATGACTGTTTAGGACCGCTAACCTGTACGTACAGATCAGATGTGCTCTTTAAACATCCGTCAAGTTTTAATGATGACTATTGCGTGGGGTTATATTCGCTGCGTTACATCACTTTCCTGCGACTGTGTAGTGTGCCAATCGGTTTCGCAACACTCCACTTGAAATTTAAATGTTTAAATTTTGCTGTGTAAATTGTCATGCAGTACATAATATATGCATAATAGCACGTAGAAGCACGTCTAATTCTGTAGTCAGTGTAGTCATCCGAGCGTCGAGATCACTTGCACAAATTAAGATAATTTGTGTAATACAAACCGGCGCTTATGCTGGTGAATGCGTCGTATGTAAATATGTAATGCATACAAATTTCACTAAAGCGATGGTAGGATTTTAATTCGTTGAATTTTTTCCAAGTTTTTATCGGTTTATGGATTGAAAAGTGTTCGTGCTCAACGAGTATATGAACGATACTAGAGAGTAGAGACACGGTATGCTACGTTTTACATGGCGTTCAGTTAGTCCAGACACTTCTCTTCCATAAACCCAACCCTACCCATTGAATAGCATTTTGAATTATAGGAAAGCCTTCAAATTTTCAATTTTTTTAGATTCTTATGGCCCAAACTTCTTTTTCTTGAACTCATTTTAATTCTTGAAGTCATTTATGTCAAAAAAGTAGATTCTATAGAAAACAGATGAACAACGAATGCTCAAATCTGTCAGTAGGTAATGTGAATATAGTGGCAAAAGCCAGAAGTTCCGCTTTGGTCAATTCTCAATGTTCATGTTTGAAATAAACTACCAGTATTTACAATGGTCAGATTTACCCTACTAAAGTATTGAAGCTATTGAAGATAAATTACTATAGTTCTGGCTGTTAGATGAAAATTAATAACATTATTTTACAAACAGGTGTTTGAATTGAATCAAGCAACATTCAAGAAAACTAACAACAAAAGTGTACCATTTAAATTTTAAAAAAAAGTTGAAAATGATGATTGGCAAAAGTAATATGAACACTTCCCAATCCATAAACTGATAAGAACTTGAAAAAAATTTAACTAATCAAAATCTTACCATCGCATTTGCAAAATTTAGTCATAAGTTACATACGGCCGAGCAATAATTGTGTTTTTCTCAATTTTCTGGCTAGAATATGTTGATGGGCGGTAGCGTTTTATAGCTGCCTCATTATTGAATATTGAAAGGTGCCAAAGTTACTCTGTTTTTGTAGTAGAACATAATAATAGTAGCAAATTTTCAATCACTGTTCTACTTTAGTTTCGGTTTTTTGAAACAATTCGGCAAACCACTGTCACACATGAACGTAATCTCTCCAGTCGTGTTTAACCTCTTGAAGAACACCCAGTATGTTACAATGTTTCAGTTACTGAGGTCGCTATTATTTTTTTAGCATAGAAAACGCGTAAATTTTTTGCTGCGTATGTTACGCTTTTTGTTTCTTCTTTTTATTTAGTCTAGATTAAATAATTTCACGCTTTTTTTTTATCTTAATTGTTTTAATTTTCTATCCACTCCTAATTCATCATACTAGGTCCCTGTTTCATTGGTATATTTAGATATCTGTTGCTCATTTGTAATAACGCTTGGTATTCGTTTCACCTTTACAGAAATTTATCGTATAGTTTCCGCAAAACAAGTACCAGGCACACCAGACGATGACGACACAAGCACCAGAGGTGATCTATTCCGACCAATCAGAGTGGAAGCTACAGCAACAGCTAACGATTCCGATACTCATTTTCATATTAAGCAATTTTGTTGTTCCAATACGTAATAATAATTCGAGCATCTTGTCTTTTGTTTTCGTAAACAATCGTAGATAAATATACGGAAAAGGGGAAAAACGAAAAATTTTCATTCTTGTTGTTTGCCATTAATAAAATTCGTTTCTTTCTGTATCTATTTATTAAAAAAAAAAAAAAAATAAGAAAAATTGAAAAATTGAAAAAAAAAACTTGGCTTTCGTGTAAATTTTAACACGTTTTTATTTTATTTATATTTATTATTTTATTTTTATTTACATACATACTATTATTTTATTTACTTTTTTTTTCGGATCTGATGATAATATTTAATAATTTTATGTTCGAAAATTAAAAATTCAGGAAAAAATTTAATAACCACCTCATAATGCTTGTTGTTAATACCATAATATTCATGATTATTATGAACCGTGGAGAGTAATGATTTAATGGATACAGTCACAATTTTCCAGCTCTTGTTTTTTGTATGTATATAATTTATACGATTTTTTTGTTTTTCAAAAATTTGGCAGGAAAAAATTAGGTCACAAAATAATGTTACAGCTTGTACATATTCTTAAAGATGGTAAAACATAATTATCAATGCGTTAGCGTTATCAAATTTTAAATAAATAAATGTGAAAACGAGTTGTTATTTGTGCAGTTTTCTGTGCTGTAAATTGAGGTAAACGTATTTAGGGGACTGTAAAATATAGGTATACCAGACTACCCATTTTGTTCATAAGTCTGTTTGAAGAAAAATTGGTGCAAGATGTGTAAATTTGTCACAAAATATACATATCTTCTTCAGTGATCTGAGTAGTCTCCATAAATATTAAAATTGTGATTTTTCCGGGATTTATACTGAAATATTGGTAAAAAAAACAACCCAATGTTCCACTGTTCTTTCAATGAAGAATGACAAATTTTCACCTAAAAATACTTTAAAATCTAAAAAAAAACTTTGCAATTCCAATTCAAACATCTTCAATAAGTGATAAGAATATAACTAGGTTTAGAACTCCGTTCTTTTCATATTTCTGTATGCCATGAAAGTTCTTTAATCATAATTCGTGAACCTTTTGTAATTCTCTTTTCTAATAGAAGCATCGTGGCAGATAATGTAATGTTGTGTTAAATAAATAAAAGTACGTTTAATTAAATGTATTTAATTTGTTTTCCAACACCCTTTGGCAATTAAAAATTTTACTCTAAAACAAGAGGACCTATAAACCATAGAAACAAAAAGGAAAAAAAGGTGGGTTTGGTATGCCCGTATTTTATAGTTGTCTTAACATATGTATAGTTATTAACTGGCCAAATTTATGTCGAAAATTGTGGAAACCAGAGATGGCAATATAGTATTGAATTCTACATCTACACAGGTATTGTACGCGTAGAATATGTAAAGTATAATATCCAATTTCATGTAGAATATGTAGAAAATAATACTAATAAGGTAACAAAATACTGATAACATTGATAAGAGTCACCGATTTGTTTTTTCTACATATTTTGCATCACAAGTGTAGAACATCAAATTCTGTGGGTAGAATACCATCCCTGGTGTAAACAATCATAAAACTGAAAATTCCTCTCGCTCACAATTGAGAAATGGAGAAAAAGAATACGCACTGGTTGTGAAAATAATAATCAACTGAAAAAATGATAATGGACAAAAATAAGTATAAATATATTGATCTTGTAATGCGAAATTTATTTTAAAAATGAGTTTTTATTGTTGCAGTAAGATAGGATTTAAATATTATCCTCTGATAATTAGTTATCATCCATATTAAAGTCTCCCCTATTCTCAGAAAATCAATTTAAACTCTTTTCTTATGGAAAAATATATCGTCTTATTTTCAGACAGTGATAAGGAGGCGAATTTAGCGCTCCTTCTGGAGCCTCCACTTACCAATTGTTAATATTTCTAGAAAAATTAAAATAAATTAATTTGCTTAGTCATTCTTAAATGTTTGAATGAATCTTTGACTATTCATAACTATGGCAGTTACCACAAATTGGTTATAAAGTACTGTATTTCCCATGTTCACCATCACCTGGTATTGTGGCTGAGTGAGTATGGTGCTGTATTTTGGGTTGTGGTGAGGCAAGGAGTTTAGGTATTCAGTTGGTATGGGTTTGAATCCCCATGCCACCTGAATACCTAAAGTGGTGACCTTGACATGATCTGACAGATGAGGAGTGGCACTCTCTTTTGAACATGCTTGCTATATAGTAGTACATCACCTCACCTCCATCAAACATGATAGCACTGTAATTGAGTACATGAAAGTGGGCATCTGCCACATTCCAGTACACCTGACTACTTATCAGCAGCACCTCCATATGGTTGTATCCTGCTCCACTATATGGGGGAAGTGGTGTGGTGGCTACCACACATTGGCTATAAAGTACTGTATCTCCCTCATTCACCATCACCCAGAATCATAGCTGCGTAAGTACCATGCTATATTTTGGGTGGTGGTGAGGCAGGGAGTTTAGGTATTCAGTCCGTATTAGTTCAAATCCCCATATTACCTGAATACTTAAAATAATATGGACTGATCAAAGAGTTGAAAGCGAGAAAGCAAGATATTTCTTATAAATAAGTATCATTGGAAGAATAAGGTCCCTTTGATGTTGCTTTTAATTGATAATTTTTGACATAGTAGATGTGAGAAAAAATAAAGCTAAGAAAAATCATAAAAATAGAAAAAGCTTGGAAAATATTAGACCTAGGCTAATGAAAAAAAAATTATTATTGACTAACTAAGTTAATGTAATGATAATTTCGTATCATTCATAATATCTCTCTCTTATATATATATATATTTCACATATATATCAATCACCTAAAACAATTCTCATTATATTGACGTCATATAAACAAGTCTTTACTTGCCTTTACTGACTCATTTATTCTACTTTCAATGTTTATAAACAAACATAAATACACTTTTCATAACAACTCTTTTCTATGAAACCATTCTGCAGATATTGCAAATACCCAAAATCTCCATTTATGTCATTTCCTTAAACTCCTATTGGACAATATCTAAACTTGTATTGTCATAACTCTCCAATCATATCACTACCATTTCCACTCTCCAAGAAATTGCCATATTCTCCTCCCAAAACTTCTAGTTATAAAAACTCATGTAACCATGTACATTTTACCATCTCTTCTCTATTAATATTATTATTCCTACGTAACTTACTATTTAGTATTTCACTGTTTTATATCTTGTTTAATACAACCTTTTAACATTTACGAGTATTTAATTATTTTGTAACCAATATTCTCGTTATAGTTAACTTACAAGTGAACATTGGCAGAAATACAAGGAAGCAAGTATAAAAATTATAAATTATTCTATAAATAAATAAAATAAATACATCAGGTACTTATGTGACATCAGCAGCACAGGTATAGTTTCCTAATATATTGATGTGTAGGGAGACATGTCAGTTTTTTAAAATAAAAGAAAGAGAAAAAGAGTTGTAATACAATATAATATATTCATAGGTCGGACAAATGAGAAAATTTATTTTATCGGGGTGATACAAATATATACTTTTATATAATTGTTGGCATTGTAATAAAGTAAATTTTAGAAAACATAATGAAGTCTGATTTGATCTGGTTGGTGGAATAAGACTCCATTTTCACGTATTTCTGTCTTTGAAGGCAGTAATATGTGCGAATTGAGCCAAACCAGATAATTGTCGTACATAATTTTGAACAGAGAGTTACTTATTATACCTAAAAATTTATCATTAATATCGTAGCTAGTGATATTTTTAAATGAAATATTAGGAATAGAAATATATCTCTGGGAATATACTCACAAGCAATATCATCAACAAATAAGTCCTCAAGAATATCATCCATGAAACCATCTGGTGAAAAAGGGGTATGACAGAATTTAACAGAAATCCACTATACATCAAATATCTTTCTTGCCCCATCATACATATTGTGACGCCCCAAAAGTAGTCATCATATTATGTTAAAAAAATAGAATAGATCTAGAGTATTTGAAATGCCTATTGAAAAGCAAGACAGCCCAAGATTGTAGATTTTTACAGTCAAGGTACCTCAAATTTAAAAAGGGAGGGACATGAAAACCTAGTTTTCCACAAACCACTATGAACATGAGGTCATGTCATGTTGTTCCTACACAACTCCTCCTAGAATATTATGAAAAGCTCAAACAATCCAGACAGATGATCTTTAGACAATACAATTTAGTAAAACACATGATAGAGCTGATGTATGTTGGTTTTGATCTTACTGTTCAGATGTTGAGTGTCCGTCATCCAGTATTAATGAGCCGCACCACATGGAGATGATATTCATGATTGTAGAACGTCTGCTTTTAAATAAGGAGGCAAACTATTATTGAAACACTATCTTGAATTGTTGGAACTTTTATTTTATTTTACCACTTTATGTAACTTATTTTAGACGTGAATGAAAAAGCGTTTTTTATCGAAAGCTGGTTGAGAACGGACTGATTTCCCCACTCATAATAATGTTAAATCTCATCATTCCTTACTATTCAGAGTTAACTGGGGAAGTCTTTACTTATTGTATTCTATTTTACCAAGATCCGTTAACACAATAAACTGTATTCTTCTTATTTTACTTCTTTCTTTACAATTGACTATCAGGAGAACATGGTATCGTGGGAGGAATGGAATATATCTATCGGATCTTGGTAGTGGTATCACAAAAATTTTATTCATTAATTTTATAGAAACATACTTCACAATATTACTAAATAATTAAACCTATTTGGAATTCTTCCAACTAATGACAGCTGTGGCATTTCTTCTAAAAAATCTTCATTTTTAAAATTTCTCAGTGCTGTATCAGCATTATTGGATTCAGCCATTTCTTCAATAGTATGCAGATTTCCATCTTGAGGTGGAATCACAAGATCCAATGGAATACTTGGTTTGCTCATATTTTCATTTTTTATAAAAATAAAAAATTTTAATGTAAACAAAAAACATAGGGAAAAATGGTTTTTTCTAATTATCGACAATGTTGCATGCACCCTGGTACCATCAGTATGGATTTGTTTATCCATCAGACACAACTAACCCATATGAGTCGTTATTTCAAGATAACAAATTGAACTTTGTGTTACCTTTATACACTATTTTCAGTTTCATCCTGATTTCTGAAAAACTATTTTAAATGCATGTCTAGAACTTGTTTTAAAACGAGACATCAATGGAGAAAAATGTGTTTTATCGTCATAAGCTATTTCATGAAGGTGACCCAGCACTTAATCTTAAAATTACTTTCAATTCTCTTTCCGGGGGAATACTATATATTCAGGTTACTGATCAAATAAGAGTTTGGTACTTCAATTCATTAAAAAATGATACGGCATTATCATTATTTATTCCAGTTAGAGCTTAGAATATTTATAAAAATCCCACAATTCCACAAAGTACAGAATTTATCTGGAATATTAAGACAGTTAATAACAGTGATCAATTTCTGGTAATTGGCTTTCAACAATTACAAAAAATAAATTTTAATACGACTATGGGAAAATTTGAATATGTTGACGTACTTGATATTTAAGCATACTTGGATGTGGAATATTATAAATATGAATCCTATAATTCCAATTTTAAATCTAATAATTATACTTATTTTTACAAAATATTTATTAAATTTGAACCAAATTATAATAAAGCTAATTGTGATCATTGGCTTCCAATTCCCTATTATACAAAGGCACATTTTAAAACAGATAATCCATTATACATTATTAATTTGCAATATCATAATCCCACATTAAAAAGTGGAGATGTATTAGCTCTGAAAATAAGTGCTACAATGAACAGTGCAACTTCAGCAGGAATTACAGCTTATGCTGTTTTGATTTATGAAAAATTATTCACCTACAACATCCTTAGGCAGAAGTACAACGTATTTTTTAATAAATTAAAATTTTCCCTCCACTTTTCAACCTTTTTAAATACACAACCTGTTCATAATTACAACGAAGTTCTTGTTTTGCGCAGTTGTGATATTAATACTTTTTTATTCTCTAAAAAATGTCTGATTTACCTTCAATTATTTCAAGATCCATTTGGCCTAATCATGGTACAGTAAATCAGTGTTTACAATCGTTTAATGTAGAAGAATTTGTTGATATTAGACCTGCCAATATAGTTAAATATTATAACATTCCTACCTACTGAATTATTGCTATTATGGATGCAGGCTTAATTTTACTTCAGGACTTCCACCTCTTAACATGCTTCAACTGAGGGTTCTTTTTTATTGGTTTTTAAACATATAATTCTCATCCTTATCCTCAAAATTATCATTATTCTGGGAGACACTTGGCTCTTCCCAAAGTTGCAAATCTTGCTCAAACACAAGTCTAGTATCAACCTTTGAAGTTGATGATGTAGGCTGAGTTATAGCAGGATTTTTATTCGGTGATGACCTGGAATTAGTATAAATTCCTTTTAATTCAACTACAGTCCTAATTTGCGATTGATTTAGTATTTTTAGCACATTAACCTTCTTTTCAATTCGATTAAACATTAACTGTAACTCTTTTTGGTGTTTTCTTAAATTATAGAATATAGCATTATAGCCATTAAAAAGATTTATTAAAGCCAAAACACTTTCATCTGTAAATTTAAATTCACTACTGCTTAAAACAATAAACCACCAATAACTATTAGTTGTTGTTATTGTTTAAATTTCTCTTTTTATATGTAAATATGTGTGAAAGACTATGCTATTAAATTCAATGAAAAATCATACAAAAAACCTCAGTTAACAGGTTTCACATTTGTATACATTAGATGCCTAAGTAGTATGTGAATGTTTATTAAGGTGGCATGGTATGGGTGGAGGGTTTGCCATGTGCAAATCTGCACCCATACCCTGGCATTCTTAATGAACATTTACATATTACTAACAAAAATTAAAAAATTTCAAGTAACCAATAACCAATTTCCATAAATTGCTGAAACCATTAACTAGAATGATAACCAGAAGGTATCAGTTTTTATTGCTTTTCATCAAATATCAATTTTATTAATTATCTTTTTCAAAAATTAAAAATTATTTCCTGGAAAATTATTAATTATAGATTTTTTTGTCTGTTTTAATCTGAAATTTGTCTCAACCAATAACCACAAATGAAGTTTTGGTTAACCAGAACAATAACCAGTAACCTTCGAGGATATATATATGATGGAGACGATACAACAGTTTTAACATGGGGTTGAGTGTCCAGACTATAGATGCCACGTGATGGCTTACGAAGTACCCCAGACTGAACACCCCAACCAATCAGAATCAAAAATTGTAAAAGTGAGGTACTGTGAGAAATAATGATATTAAATGTATAATTTGTTCACAACAATGACTTCGATTCTTTTGACTCTTGTTCACCATCTGTAACGATTCTTTTTATCCGTGATATATCTTGGAACTTAACCTAAATTATATTTGTATTTTTGTGCTATCCTCATTCGTGATATTGCTGAAGACTGTCAACTGTCTTAGATATAATAATATATATTCGATCTTGTTTTTACATATGTCTGATTTATTTCAAGTTTGTCTTTTATTCTGATTCGTATTTGGTGTTCATCTTGATTCATCGGAATCGTGTGTGTGACTCAGTTATGAGTAATTAAGTTTGATAATCTCACAGGTTATGGGCCCAGCACGTCAGTTGCTCATAACTAGAAGCAGACCATGAGGTTCCCATTGTTCAACAAACTGTAACGTACGTAATATAAAATATGGCGTAGTAGATTCTTGAGGTTCTCGATGTCTTGTATCGATATGTACGTTGAATATATATCGATAGTTATATCGATAACTATCGATAGGTTCCACACCTGTATTATTTATCTGAGAGTTCTTACAATTGCTTATATGTTCTTTCTTATTTACTTTACGTAATACTCGTACATAGATACCATTCTCACACTCCCTCTTATTACGTCAATTAAATAAGAATGAGTCAGTTTACTTTCATAAATGTCTTATAATAAGCAAAATGAAAACAGTAAAAAAATACTGAAAATGACAGTCAAAAATTATGGATCAGTTCTTTCAAATAATAAAACAAAACAATAATAAACTTAATGACTTTTGAAAACGCTTAATAACTAAATTCATAAACTTAACTGACTGATCTTTCGATTGACTTAATGTACTAAACAAATAACACTTAATTCAATAAATTTCATGACTGACAAATATCACATAAATTCATAGTATAAAATCACAACACAAACTTAAATTGTAAATATCAAAAATACAAAATAATGTCAGACTTATAAATGTCTTATTGAGCTTCTGTTTCAGGTACTTCGTTTATTCACCTTTACGAGATAATGCTGTAACATATAAAATACATTTTTGTCATTAGTTAATTGTCTTATTCTATTTCTTCATAATTTAAGATTTCTTTTCTAAACTTTTGAAATAAAGGTTTTGGTAAAGCTTTTGTAAATAAGTCTCCTATTTGTTCTTTTGTTGGTACCCATACTATATCTATTTCCTTGTCTTGGAAAGCTTTTATTATTTTCATTGATAAAGTTTTCAGGTATACCATTTGATAGGTCTACTTGCGTATCATCTTCTATATTATTCCAGTTAATTAGTTCAATTCTCGGTAATCCTTCTTTTTCAAAATAATTTCTTGGGTATTTGTCTTTAAAGGTAATTGACTCTAGAAACGTTACATTATTTGACTTAATTAATTTTTCTCTTTCAGGTTTTAAGAGTAGCCATGATTGAGGATTAGATCCTACTAAAATACAGCTTTCTCTGTCTTCATTAAATTTTGACGTTTTTGTTTTGGCGTGGGGTAATTTTCTTATTGCAATACATCCAAATCTATGTATATATTCAATTTTGGGTTTTCTATTTTTGAGCATTTCATAGGGTGTTTTCATTTTTAACCTTTTATGTGGCAATCTGTTATGAATGTGCGTGACTTGTTGTATGGCTAATTCCCAAAATTCTAGTGGTAATCCACTATCTAATAATAATGCTTTTGTTTTTGGATAGCTGTGAGATTAAATCTCTAAGCTGTACCGTTAAGTTTGGCGGTATCAGGTGGACTTATTTCTAACATTATACCTTCTTCTTTGACTATATGCTTCATGTCTACAGTTAAATATTCCCTACCTCCGTCTATTCGAAGATATGAAATTTTAATTTTTCTATCCCCTAAATTAGTTCTTATAGTTTCTATAAATTTTCTAAAATATTTTCCTACTTCTGACTTATTTGTCATATTGAATGTCATTGTATATCTCAAAAAATCGTCTGTAAAAGTTGCTACATAAACACTCTTATTTATTACTCCTATCAGTTTAATTGGACCCATTAAATCACTATGTATACGAAACATTGGTTTATCTACTATTTCTCTTATTGTTTTATGAGGGGATCTTTTAACTTTTGTCAAACGACATATTTCACATTCTTGTATTTCAGTGTCAAAATCTACATTTTTAAGACAATCATACGTGACTGATGCTTTCTTTAAATAGTCCATAGATGCATGACCTAGTCTAACATGATATAAATAACCCAACTTTTTCTTTATCGAATTTTCACACGGTAGTTTTAAATTATTCAAATCATCTATTGTTATGTCTGCACCTAGGTCTAAATATTCTAACAACTCTTGATTTGACTTTAGATTACTCGTACTTGGCTTTGACTTATCATAGTTGTGATCTATGATATGACTTTCTGACTCGTTTTCTGACCACACATCTTTAACTTTAGAATACTTATGATCATGTAAAATATTAGTGTCATCATATGCGTATTTTTCAATTTCTGATTCGTTAGACAAATCTTTTTCTTTATCAGTTAAATATACTCTCGAAAAAGTGATTATATCAAAATTGAACCACCAGTATTTTCCCGTTTTATTTCCTAACATGACTATTTTATTTGACTTTTCATTACGAATTTCTGCAGTTTTATCTCTAAATACTGCATAATAACCCAATTTTGTTAATCTATGTATTGATAATAAATTTTCACCTAAGTTCTTTGAATATCTAATTTTATTAATTTTTAAAGTTTTCCCTTCTATGTCTTTTACATATAAATTTCCTTTATGGGTGATTTTAATGTCTGCGGATTTGTCTTTATTGGCACACGAAATATATTCCGGGATTTCAAGATTTGTAATTTCTACTAAATTATCTAACCTCTTAATAAAATGGTCTGTTGCCCCAGTATCTGCTATGAACATTACTTTAGTATTCCTATCCTTTTTAAACATTTAGAGAACTTTTTATGTTTAAATTTAATTATACTTCTTATTCTTTTCATACCTTTCGATTTTACTGACAATTTACTTTTACGCGACTTTCTATCCAAATCACTTGACAAACTAGATGAACTCGTGTATGACGAACTACTCGTTGATGACGTACTTGAGCTCGTACTTCTGTCTCTACGTCTTTTGGTCGTGCGTGCTCCTCTCTTATGGTATTTATGACCTTTTTTGCTTTTACTCGACTTCTTGTCATGACGATGCTTTCTTTTGTTTCTCCTTTCTTTGTCCACTTTAATATTTGTCCCTTCTGAAACAGTAGGTTTGGTCGATTCACTCTGTTCTTTTGTGACACTATTCGTTCTCTTTTCTCTCGATAACGGATTATGTCCTGGCTTTTTCAAACAGTGTCTGGCCTCATGCCCGTACCCACTACAATTAAAACATTGGTACGTCAGGCATCCTGAAAAATTAGATGTCTTTAAGTTTCGTGTCTTATTTGATCTATTAAACTTAAATCTGTTTGTCTGAACATAATTAATTCCTTTGCTTCTCGAAATTCCTTTTCTTTCTTTTACTAATACATCTTCTTCCATAATTATCGCTTTTATTTGTTCATTCATCATTACTGTATTTATTCTTGCCGATAAGTTTGGAAAAGCTAAAAGCATTTGCAATTTCAAAGCCTCAAGTTTTCTATTCTCATCCCATCCTTTATTCGTTAATCTAATCTTTCTTGGTGTCTGGTCTTCTGGTGCCATAGTCACTATCGTTTGAGTCTCTCTTGATTCTTTTACAATGTTCTGTATACTACAACAAATACAGATTAATTATAATGTCTCACAAGGAACATCTAGATTAATATCAAAAATATTGTGTCTGCTACGATTACGTAAACTCTAGACCACTTTTACTACTATTACTTTACGTAGTTCCTTGTAATTGCACTCTCTTGGGATCTATCTACAATATCACTTTGGTCTAGATTACTTTTAGTGTAGATAAAGTTTGGACGCTTTAACCTGGCCAGGATTTTTTGTCTAAGAACCCAAGTGCAATATTACTTATACTTATTTGTCAATAAATCACCTACTAACGTCCATACTATAGTAGGTTCATATCATGGCAACCAGATCTTTGTTATAAAACAATTGAATTAAACAAAATTAATGGCTAATCTTTCGTTTTTTGTGGGATTTTTCCTAGCCAAATTCACACCACGTTTTCATCATTTTACGTCTGATCGACAGAATACTTAATTTTCTGAAAAATAAATTTATTCTACACAATATGTTCATTATTTATTATTATTTAATTCATTCCTAACTAATTTCATGTTTTTAATTTCAGTTATTTTTCGAAAACGTGTTTGCACCACGTTTTCATTAATGGCTCACCTCTTTGTTTTATCATCCGATTTTCAAAAAAATTCGTTAACATATCTTTTGATTTCATTATTCTAGTAATAAATATTTACAGTACTTACAGGTATTCTCAGTAGTTGGCTTGGTGATACTATTTTATGGTAGAATGACGCCATATTTTTCCGAAAAACATGAATAAACGAAACAGTAAATTAGCGAACATATACTCACACTTGAACACAAAAAACAAACTAACTACTTAATGGCTTATTTGACTTTTAATTACATTTTACTCACTGATAGATGGCTTATTTGGCTACTTAAATTAAATCTCAATCAAAAATATTTCATTAACTTTGCTGCTGTTACCATGTAAGAATAATATGTACACGAGGAACTATAAGAGTTTATTGTGTGAGTACAATAGATAAACTGTAATGTACGTAATATAAAATATGCCGTAATAGATTCTTGAGGTTCTCGATGTCTTGTATCGATATGTACGTTAAATATATATCGATAGTTATATTGATAACTATCGATAGGTTCCACACTTGTATTATATATCTGAGAGTTCTTACTCTTGCTTATATGTTCTTTTATTGGAGGATTCAATAAAACAGTAAATAATCACGAGAAGAATATATTTTGTATGTTCACCATATGAGATACAGAAAGGAAGTGAACTCATCTTAACGTGAGTTCCTGACATACAGAATTTATATGATTACGTGATGTGAGAATGATAACAAATTATATTATACGCTAGCTTATTATTCTCACATATCATATGTTGTGGTAACACTGTATTTAGTCTTATTTGTAATCTGTGATTTTATGTTTGAAACCCAACTGTGATACTATATTTTGTGTGCCTCTTGTCGCTCATCAAACGTTGATGATTTAACATCTTCACCATCTTGTGTGAAAATAAAAGTTACAAACGTACACGACGGAGAAAGAAATGTTTCATGTGCTGACTACTTTAATTGACAACGGAAATGACCAGACGCTGATGGACTTACAAGGAGAATTGTATGCTAAACGGTATGTTTTTGGTGCTGATTTGCAGAAGTATCTTCTTGATTTTTGTGCTCGATGTCGTTGCTTGACCGAACTGGGAGATCTGACAACTGTGAAGCAGTTTATCCTGGTGTTGCTGAGATCGCTGCCACCCGAATTTTGTCCGATCAAGGTTGTTCTGGAGGATGCAGAAGTCGTCACCTGGGATGAAGTGTTCATGAGGCTGAACAATTTCCAGCGTAAACTATCTTTGGATAGCAAGTCGACTGTTAGAGGTAATTCTCTGAATCCTGTGTCACTAAAACCTTCATCAGTACCTGTTGCTAGTGAAGAGAATCTGTTCTTTGGTAACCATAACAATGTCGTTCGTAATTCTGGTAATTTTAATAATCGCTTCAATCGTGGCCAGTCGCAAAATCGAAACAATAATCGTGGTTTTAGTCGAGGAAGATTTCACAATAATAATAGTAATAATTTTCACAATTCGTCTTCTGATGTTGAAGGTCGAAATTTTAATAATAATCACAATTTAGGTTCACAGAATAATAATTTTAATAATAATGGTCGCAATTGTAGTAATGATAATGGTCAGTCTAAGATCAAATGTCATTTCTGCAACAAAATTGGGCATATAGCTCGTAACTGTTTTGTTAAAAATAGGAGTAATAATAATCAAGAAAATCACAATCACAACCATAATCACAATAATAATAATTTTAGTAGATCTGATGATCGCAATGGTAATTCTAATAGGAATTCTGCACAAATGTGTAACGTTAATAATAATGTTAATGATGGATGCTCTGAAATGGGCTTTAGTTTCACGATTAATAATAATAATAATAGTAAAGTTGATGACTTTGAAATTGATAAAGATGATAATTTGGTCCCTCGAACCACATTTGTTGTCGATAGTGGATGCACAATTCACATTATAAATTATATTAACCTGTTCAGTAAGTATATTGAGTTAATTCACCCTCATAATATTTGTGTTGCGAAAAAGGGAGTCTCGCTTTCCGTCACGTCTGTGGGTACAGTGGAATTGAAATTGTTGAATGGAATTATAATCGAATTAAAGAATGTGAGGTATGCTAAGGAGCTGCCACAAAATCTGCTGTCTATGAAACGAATGAGCAAGTCGGGTTTTGATACTCTGTTCAGAGAGGAATCAGTTGAGGTCATCCAACGCTGCAGTGGGAAAATTGTAACCACTGGGGTTAGCGTGGACTTGGATTTGTACACGATTGATTTTTTTTAAATGTCAAGTTAATCGTGCAATCTGACATTAGAGGATGAATTGAGCCCACTGACTGTGTGGCATAGGCGCCTTGCTCTGATGAACATTTTAGGTATTTACTACGGGTTCTTAAATATTTAGTAACCACAAAGGATAAGAAACTAACATTTACAAACAAACATAATAATAATAATAACAATATTATAGAAACATATTCTGATGCCGATTGGGGTAATTGTGTGGCTACAAGACGGTCAATCTCTGGATATTGCGTCTTTGTCTATGGCTCGCTGGTGTCCTGGTCCAGCAAAAAGCAGCCAACTGTAGCGTTGTCTAGCACTGAGAGTGAGCTCATCGCCATATGCGATGCCACTACTGAATCAATTTGGTTTAAATATTTGTTAACTGATTTTTGCATTCAAGTTAAAGACAAGGCCACGATTTATGAGGATAATCAGAGTTGCTTGGCGCTCCTGCATTCGGGTAAATGGAATACTCGCAGGTCTAAGCACGTAGATGTAAAGTTGTGAGAAGATGAGGAAGAAATCAACGGATTGAGACGGCTAAAAACATATGAAACGAACCTAAACTAAAAACGACATCGAACAGAGACTAGACACACACATTACGAACACATAAATAAAGACACAAGATTCACTAATTACGAACTTTTATTTCCACATTAAAAATAGTGGAGTTGTTAACAACATGAATATCAAAAAACGACTAGAGGCGTATGAATACATAATATCACAGTCAGGTACAAAACACTAAAAATCACAGATCACAAAAATATATCGACAGTGTTGCCACCACAAATGATACGTGAGAATAATAGTCACGAGTATAATTTAATTTGCTATAATTCTCACACGCCTCCTCAAATTAAACTTATACGATTACGGTAAAATGGTAAAAACGAATTATTAAATTAATAAGGTCATTAAAAACATAAATGACAAAAGTCAACAAAAATACAAAAAGTTACAACAATAAATACTACATGAATGGTAAACATATACAATAAGTTACAACAACTTTAACATTTTACAAAATACATCAAATTTAGGCCTCGGGCAGCCCTTCGTAAAAACATCAGCCAACTGTCGCGAAGTTGACACGTATGAATACTTAAAGTCTAAATTTACGTGATTGCACACAAAATGGTACTTTACGTCCACATGTTTTGATCTGCGTGTGTTCCATTTTCCAGAGTGCAAGATAGCCAGACAACTCTGATTGTCTTCGTAAATTACAGCTCTGTCATCAGTTTGAATGCAAAAGTCACCCAATAAATATTTCAACCAAATTGATTCAGTGGTAGCATCACATATGGCGATCAACTCACTTTCAGTGCTAGACAGAGCTACCATTGGTTGTTTCTTACTAGACCAGGACACCAGTGACCCATAAACAAAGACACAGTAACCCGAGATAGACCGTCTTGTGTTAACACAGTTACCCCAATCGGCATCCGAATATGTTTCGACTATACTTGCCATTATTATTATGTTCATATGAATATATAAGTTTTTTGTCTTTAGTAGTCACTAAATATTTCAGAACTCTCAATAAATATTTGAAGTGTTCATCTGTGGCATAACTGGAGAACTGGCTGAAGTACGATATTGCAAAGCAAATATCAGGCCGTGATCCTAGCATTAGGTACATCAAACATCCCACGAGCTGTTGATAGTTATTATTCAGCACACTATCACACGCATTGAGGTCCCTGTCCAATTGGAGTTTGGGGTCAATAGGTGTGTAGGTGGGTGCACATTTATCAACACCGAATCGCCTAGCAACAGACTCGATGAGATTCTTCTGCTCGATCTCCAGTATGCCCTCTTCGCGACTGTAATTAATATTTAAACCTAGATATTTATTAACCTTTCCAAGGTCCTTACATTTGAATCTCTTATTAATTTTATTTTTGAAAAATATAATTTGTTCTTTATTATTGGAACTAATGAGAACGTCATCAACGTAAGTGAGTAGATAAACTATCGTTCCATCATGTTTATTTTTGAACACATACAGACAGTCATCAGCCATGCTTTGTACAAAGCCAAGTGACAACAGGAACTCATTAAATAGCTTATTCCACACTTTTGGCGACTGTTTAAGACCATATATAGACCTATTTAATTTTAATACATTATTATATTTATCAACCTGCGTTTCAATACCTTCAGGTATCTCGAGGTACTCATCCTCAGAAAGAATACCATTCAAGAACGCACTACAGATATCTATTTGTTCTATATAAAATTTTAATTTATTACTGACAGCCAAGAGGGTCCTCACAGTCGAAAGTTTCGCCACTGGCGCATATACTTCATTAAAATTGAAGCCTTTCCTCTGCTGACAGCCTCTGGCAACTAACCTAGCTTTATATAAAACATTATTTTCATTATCATATTTTTTATTAAAGATCCAACGACACGTGATGGTAGGGGCGTCCTTTGGACGTTTGGTCACCTTCCAAGTCTGATTGGAGTTCAGGGCACTTATTTCAGATGAAATAGCCTCTTTCCACATCAGACTATCAGGTGCTGCACTCGCCTCCTCAAACGTCAAAGGAATGCCGTCCTCAGCCAGGTATATATTTCCTGCTGCTTGATCACGTGTAGTCGCCTCCTGTGAAAGACAATCTAAATTTAAATCACCATCAACTTCAATATTTTCCAAGTTGGATTCAGTGACTTCTTTAAACAACTCATCATTTTTTGTATATTTATTATATTCAGAGTTACTTATTGCACCTTCAAAGAACTCAACATCACGTGACAGACGTATCTCCTTAGTGCTTAAGTCCAACAACCTGTACCCACATGGAGAATAACCTACCATTACTAACTTTTCACTTTTACTCTTAAATTTGTCAGAGTCATGTTTGAACGATAACATATATGCATCGCATCCAAACGTTTTTAATTTATTATAGTTATATTTTTCACCAAACCATCTCTCAAATGGAATAAAATCTTTATTTGTGGGGCATCTGTTTACGATATAGGTGGAGCACAATATGGCTTCCGACCAAAATATCTTCCCAAGACCACTCTCAAACAACAGTGTCCTTGCCCTCTCGCACAGTGTCCTGTTCATTCTCTCAGCTTTTCCATTCTGCTGAGGACAACCACCAACAGTAGGTTCAACCACAATTCCCTTCTCAGTACAATATGACTGGAAGGTAGTATTCAAGTACTCTGTGCCGCGATCACAACGGAGTCTCTTTACATTATAGCCAAACTTATTCGAGACCATCTCGTGATATTCTTTAAATTTTGTAAAAGCTTCTGTCTTGTTCGCCAGCAAGTAAACACAACAAAAATTGGAATAATCGTCGATAAAAGTCATGAAATACTTAGCTCCTTTATATGCAGGAGGGTTAATAGGTCCACAGAGATCAGTATGAACCAACTCCAACGGCTTATTTGTTTTTCTTTCATGCCTTGGAAATGGTTTTCGACTCTGTTTCCCCATAACACAGGGCTCACACAGCAATCTGCGATTGGAGTCAACATTAGGTATCAAACCCCTACTTGACAACAATCTAACATCGTTCACATTTAGATGAGCAAGTCGTTTATGCCACACAAACAGTGGGCTCGATTCATCTCCCAACGTCAGATTACACGATTGACTTGACATTTTCACAAAGTCAATTGTGTACAAATCCGAGTCTACGCTAACACCAGTGGTAACTACTTTTCCACTGCAGCGTTGGATGATCTCAACAGACTCTTCCCGAAACAAAGTGTCAAATCCCAACTTGCTCATACGTTTAACCGAAAGCAGATTCTGCGGCAGCTCCCGAGCATACCTTACATTTTTCAACTCGATTACAATTCCATTCAAAAGTTTTAATTTTACAGTACCAACCGACGTAACAGACAGAGAGACACCCTTCTTCGCAACACAGATACTATGCGGTCTGATCAAGTTTATATAATCACTGAACAAATTTATATCATTTACTATGTGAATTGTGCATCCACTGTCAACTATAAATGTGGTTCGAGGCATCAAGTTTAAATTTTCTTTTGCATTGCAAGGGTCATTAATTTTATTATTATCGTCATTATTCAATGTGAAGCTGTAACCCACTTCAGAGCAAACGTCATTAGCATTAAAATTTTCATTGCACATCTGTGCCGAGCTCCTATTACTATTATTATTATTGGAACTTTGGTCATTAACTCGATTTTCACTGTTATGATTACTATTATTACAATTATTATTATTATTATTACGATTTTTGACATAACAGTTTCGGGCTATGTGCCCTATTTTGTTACAATAGTGACATTTCACACTAGAATGTCCACCGTCAGTATTATTATTACGACCACGTCCATTAAAATTATTACTATTATTATTATTTGAGCTCGAATTTTGATTATTATTATTAAAATTATTATTTCCGCCTCGACTGAAACCACGACTATTATTATTATTTTGAGATCGACCACGATTAAAACGATTTCCATTACTACTATTACTAGAATTTCGTCCAACATTATTGCAATTACCAAAATAAATGTTCTCCTCACCAGTGACACCCACTGATGAAGGTTTTTGAGATGTAGTGTTCAGAGTGTTACCTCGAACTGTCGATTTGCTATCAGAAGATAGCTCACGCTGGAAGTTATTCAATTTCATGAAAACTCCATCCCAGGTGACGACTTCTGCATCTTCAATCACAACCTTAATTGGACGAAATTCCGCAGGTAATGACCTCAGCAATACCAAAATAAATTGTTTCGTGGTCGTTAAATCTCCTAATTCTGTCAAACTGTCTACAACGAGAACGAAAATCCAACAAATATTTATGCAAATCAATACCAGACACATACCGTTTTGCGTACAAATCACCTCGTAAATCCATCAGTGTCTGGTCATTGCCGTTGTCGATGAGGTTCGTTAGGACATGAAACATCTCCTTCGCCGTCGTGTACGTCTGGATCATCTCAAGGTATTCGTCAGTCACAGTTGTTTGCTATCAGGAACATCGCCTTCGCGTTCTCCTTGGACCAAGCATCTCCCCTGTTACGAACAGTCGGCAAAGAATCGATTATAATATTAGTTAATGACTCCTTTGCCAACAACAGCTCCATCCGGAACTTCCATGTACGGCCATTCTGCCCATTGAACGGCTCAATCATATTCTTCTTTCGCGCTTCCATCTCGTTGACAGGTACGAACGATCAGTTACACCTCAAACACAGCGATTTTCAGCAACTTTCAGACACGTCGACCAACAATTCAACACGAACGAGATCACAGGAACATCGAACAGAGAACATATCAAACAATCGAAAAACAATTAGCAGGCATGATACTACTTGGGTGTGGCGAGCAGAATCCAACAGCACAACATTGACGAACTATGACAATGGCGACCACGTTGACATCCAGGTATCTGGGCCCATAACCTGTGAGAAGATGAGGAAGAAATCAACGGATCGAGACGGCTAAAAACATATGAAACGAACCTAAACTAAAAACGACATCGAACAGAGACTAGACACACACATTACGAACACATAAATAAAGACACAAGATTCACTAATTATGAACTTTTATTTCCACATTAAAAATAGTGGAGTTGTTAACAACATGAATATCAAAAAGCGACTAGAGGCGTATGAATACATAATATCACAGTCAGGTACAAAACACTAAAAATCACAGATCACAAAAATATATCGACAGTGTTGCCACCACAAATGATACGTGAGAATAATAGTCACGAGTATAATTTAATTTGCTATAATTCTCACAGTACTAACTATTCAGGAATCGCAGCTCTGCCTACCATGAAGTGAGGTTGAAATCCAAAGAAAGGAATAAGTTAGTTAGAGATACTTTAATGCAATGATCGAAGATACAAATTATAAGTTTGAGGAAGATGAACGATCTCCCTCCATTACAAGATTACAGTTTGAGTGGGAAACGAGTTTCAGTGTTCTCGGGTGAACGGACGAAAAAAGTCGTGTTTGTTCGCACAACCTGAAAGTGTTAGTTTACATTGTTCAAAGTAGTAGCGCTAACAGTTAGTGAGCGAGTGTCGGTGGAGTGTAGAACAACAGTTCGTAATTCTCTCTAACGAACTTTTTGTTTTGTGTGTGTGTGTGTAAATTGATAACATTTGTGATTGGTCTGTTCTACTGACGTCCTTGATGTGGTTTCTGACGTCAGTGAGATAAGGATATTGTTAAGGGATATCGTTATTGATGTGAGGTATGGAGAACGAGGATCGAAAGAACTTGAGACTTTTGACTTTAAAGACGTTTATTCCGCAACTAAAATATATTTTACAAACGAAAAAGCAAATGGTGAAGCAACAGCGATATGCGATCGAAAGTAGAAAAGTAGAAGGGGAAACACTTCGTGATCAGACTGTACATTATGACATATATATATATGGAGATCGTGATGATGATGATGAAGAATGAGTGAGGTGGGATTTCGTATCAACACCCCCCTGAAATTTTACCGAATAATTTCTTCATCGTGTTTCCTGAAATCGAATCAATAATTATTATCTAAAAAAAATATTAAATACAAAAAAATACAAGCACAAAAATATATGTCGAATAAAATTTCGAAAATAT
>WOFM01000566.1:17975-235886 GCA_011428145.1 Ericerus pela | reverse complement strand
ATTCCGTTTCTTCATGTATATAGCCCTGGTCTTGTTTCTCCCGAAGCTTATTATCGGATTCTGGGTTTAGACGGTGTACAATTTTCAGTAATTTACGAGGGTGTGGCAGAACGCTATTGTTCATCAATATTTGTAGCTTTATTAACAGTGAGAAATTTCGGCACGGCGTGTCTGCATTTAGATTGTTATTGTCTCTCGCTGCTTCTTTTTTCTGCTTCGCCCAGCAAGAATTAAAATGGATATAAATAACTCTGCGTACATTCAATTTTCAGGCGACTCGATCAGGTGCTGGGATTGCAATTCTAATACTGATACTCGTTGCGCCGATCCTTTCGATAATTCGACAGTACACATGAAAAACTGCTTGTATGAACCTTCACTTCCGCACTATCCAACTGTTAAGTCAACTATGTGTCGAAAAATCCGTCAAAAAGGTATGTTCCTAATTAACTTTCAAAAGACATAGATTACTTTGTTATGCGTGCAAAATGTTTTCAGTGAACGGAAAATGGAGGTATCTTCGTGACTGTGCTTATTTGGGAGAACCTGGAATTGGAAAAGATGAACGTTATTGCCTGATGAGAACAGGCAGTTATAATATATTTGTAGAAATTTGCACGTGCGTTGGAAGAGACGGTTGTAACACTGCTACTAGTCTTCAAGTGCACACCGTTATTTTGTTCATCGGAAGTATATTATGCGCGTTCTATTTAAGATAATTACTGCCAACAGGCATGTAACTTCTAGATTGTAACTTTCCTTTTGATCTGATGTGAGAATTATTCGTCTGTCTACTGATTTGATTACGAAAATTAATTTTTTTTATTCAAAGTAGTTTTATATCTCAACCAATTACAATAACAACTATAAATTACGGAAATACCGCTGAAATCGTGGCAAAATATCATATCAGTATGTAAAAGTTCATTTTTTGGTAGTATTATTCTGAGACCACGGACTCGACTTGAGCGTCAATGCTTATGCTCACGCCCAGCATGAGAAATTTTTGATGCTTAGCATGAAAAGTGAGCGTTTTCACCCGACGACGCTGAAAGCTCAAGGCTCATGTCATGTCTGCGGCCTGATGTGAATAATCTAGTGTGTAATACAAATTCGTTTGAAAAGTTAATTAATTTTAGAATTTTTAAAGTATTTTCGCATTTTGTGTCTTGTCAGAAACCTGTTCATGTCGAAATAAAAGACGATATAAAACAATATTCAAACTTCACTGAATCCTTTTCGTCACCCCACAGTGCTAAAGTAGTTACCTGCAGTATTTTGATACGTTTTATAGAGAGAAGTAATTTCATGTCCGAACAGTTTTTTGATGCCATAAAATGCGTTAATATTATAGATGCACCTTATTTCACTTTATAGCACAATACGTTTAAATTTTTACGCCCATTCCATTGAAAATCCTTCTTAATTTTAAAGAATTTTTGACCAGGTGCTCCGCATTTGGATTGACTTTTTTATACAACAAATCCGTCCAATCAAGTTTATTAAGTGTATTTTCTTCGTCTGTGTTCTTGAATTTAGTAAATTTTTTTGTGTAGTCGAATAAGTAATTTAACTTTTTTTATGCTATAATTTTAGTTTGACTTTTAAGAATTTTTTATTACATTATTCATACATTCTATTAATTTATTTATTTGACATTTATTGCTGAATTATGTTGCGTTCGCAATTAGTTGACAAAATAGATGAAATTAGGATAAAGAACGATTCAAACAGTTGCGAGAAAATCTTTCAAATTGCGAACATTCGATCATTATTCAGGTGACTGAAGTGTTCTCATTGATTCTCTCAGTTGTTTTGTCATTTCTGCAATGAACTCTTATTTTTTTTATTTTTTTTTCCATAATTACTCATGAATCCTGTTAAAAATGTTAATTGCGGATATGTTATTGTTGAATTTGTTTATCACTTTATGAACTGTTTCGTTAGAAAAAATAAGTTAAATTTAGTGTCTATACTGCGTTATTTTTGAAATTATTTTTATTTAAAGGATTTTTAAGCTGTAGTATGAGTAGCTCTGTTTGATAGGACTACACCAACTTACACCAACCTACATCGGGAGGGCGATTCCACAAATGTAGGAATGTTATATGACTTTATGTCTAGTTTTACACGAATATTTGTGGAATATCCCTACCGGTGTAGGTTGGTGTAAGTTAGTGTAGTCCAATCAAACACAGCTAGTGATACAATGGACAAAAATCGCCAACATAAAAAATCAGTGACAAATTATATTTAGAAAGAATTGAAATGATTCATTCTTTTTATCCTCGGAGAGTAAAATTTGTCTGTTGAATCCACTGAATCATTCGTATAACTCAGCATCCGATTAGGTAAGGTAGGCTTGGCAGCGGTGTGACTCGCTTTTCTCCTAAAATGGGCTGAGCACAACAAAGCAGGTAAGAGCTCTTTTTTGGATGTGATGAAAAGTTTATCCGATCCGCATAGAAATTGTCAATAATTTATAATTAGTAAGCACAAAAACATTCATTCGTCGATCAATCATATTCATTTGAAATGTCTGACGTTTATGTATTACGTTTAAAACAAATTATGGTGAAAATTAAGTCATTCAGAGGTGCACTAAGGCGATTTTTTTTTAAATTTTTGGGTGGGCTAAGGCCGATGCTGGTCCACTCATAGCTATGCCACTAATGCTTAGTATAACCACGCTTACTTCTCATTATCTTTCTTTCTCTTTCGTTTGTATCCACATAAGTAACTTTTATGATCTCAAACTTTACAAAACGACGGTCTAACTTCAAAGACCCGAAGATGAGAACAAACATTGAAAATTGTCGCAGATATTCGAGTCTACTAAAAAGCAACTTCATCGCCGTAATCGAAAATGGGGTGTATCTAATTTTTTATCGAGCACAAGCAGAAAACGTTGTCGACATAGTGGTCTGCGTGGCGTAGTGATAATACGCTCGGCTTCGCGGTCGAAAGGTCGAATGTTCGAGACGAGCCTACGGTAAAGGGTTGAGTTGGGTTTTATCCGTGCTTCAGTATAGTCCGACACACACTTAGCTAGTTTTCATGCTACTAGCTAACTACTTGGGGTAATATTATGTTAAAGTTACTAACCATTTTAACTATTTAAATTCAACTTCAATTTGGCAAATTGTCATGTAAAAATTCTAAAGAGATTTTTCTTGGAAGACTATCTGCCAAGCTTCAGTTAACCTAAATGGCAAAAACAACAAATTGACTAACTGTTAACAGAATAGTGCCCTAAATAACTCGCTAGTAGTTACAAAACTAGACAAGCGTGAATCAGGCTTATGTGATCGAAAAGTTGTTGCTGGAAGACCGGTGGTCACCGGATACCGACCATCCCTCCCCTTCGTGTCGACAACGTTATAATATCCTTTAATTCCTGGGTAAATTTACCCCGCAGTTCAAGTTCAGTAAAATTAAAAGAAAATTCTAGAGGTATAGTCTAACTGATAAATAAATGAGACCACCGTATATTGTTATAAATTTTACTTACATTCGCAAAATACAATATTATCACAGACACATTACGAAAAAGTGACTGAGAGGAGACGATGAAAAGGGTAAAACAAAAAAATATTCCGAATTCACGTACATCGGAAGATCACAAATATTACGATAAATTGATCGCGATATCAAATCATAGATGACAACATTGGCAGCCCATACAGAGCGCATATAAATTGAAAAATTAGGAAAGACCATCGTCACCGAGTATACGAAACAAATAAAGATACGTACATACATACATAAGAGAAGAAAAGAGAGAACACTGGTAAAAAAAATACACACAGGTTACACATAATTATATCGGAGGGAAGATTTTAAAATAAAAATAAAACTTCTTAAAACGTACGACTATGAAAAGTACGTAAGTGAAGTTTGAAAAAAAAAAAAAGGAAGGTAGCTGTCGAAAAATTTGTTTTTAAACAATAAAATAGAAAATCATTGATTTACGGAGTATAACAGTGCGTAAGAAGCTCACGAGACCATCTCGCGCGATTCTTACGCCTACACATCATCGCTTTAATTGATACAAATTGACTGAATATATTGAAGAAACAAAAAAAAACTGTAACGAAAAAAAAGAAGAAAAAAATTAAAACAAAAATTAACCGTTCAAAAAGACGAAGTATTGTGTAAAATAAAATTATTGAGCGAATGAAAGTATCGAAGCCTGGTTATCTACTAATTACTGGTTGTCAAAAACATTCGCACTTAAAACTAATTTTTGAAGGTTAATTCCAACGAATGAAAGTTTACGTTCGCTTAAAAAAAAAAGTACATACTTAAATAATTATATACATAACTTATAAACAAAAGATGAGAGGTAAAAAGGTAAAAAGAAACCATCAAAAGCATTCAAAATATCGGTTTAAGGTATTTTCGCAGTTTTCGCATCAACAACGATAAAATAAAATTCTAATTTCATCGCTACAGAAGAGGGTTAGCCATTCGTGGAAAGGTTGGGGCGGGAGGGAAACGATTGCATTTATTAGAAACGAACAAAAAATTCTCAAAGGATTAAAAAGTGAAATAAAAAAAACTTAAAACTGAAGACTGTCAAGTGACGCACAAGCTTGAGGGAATATAAGGAGAGAAGAGAAGGGGCATTGTTACTCAAAAACAAAAATAACAATGAAATTAAAAAAAATTCTAGTATCCGCAGTGCGTCAGTCACGTTGGCTTTGGCGTGTTTTTAAGCAACGGCGTTTCTTCCGATACGTTTCTGGTTAAAGTGGTAGTTTTCGATGTAGTTGACGACGACAACGACGCAGCAGCTGGGTACGCGTTAATACTGAGTTGCTTCGAGCAGGACGGCTTTTGATCGACTACGTTCGTGTCTGAACATAATTTTCTGCAATAATGCCATTTCGGTCAGTATCGTATAATAAATAAATAAAAAAATTTCAAGGATACGCTTTTATTTAACTAAGCACTCTAAAAAGTAGAAAAATAATTTTTTATTACCTACTTAGCTTATTTATTCTTGTAACACAAAATAAAAGCGTGGGGCAAACTTGACTCATCATTATATATTTTCTTCTTCGTATAAAAAGAAACCTACAAATATTGTTGAAAAACTTTGAATATTAATATGAGTAGCCTATAGACTTTGCTCAACTATCATTATAAATTAAAATTTATCTCCATTCTGACCTAATTCTTACAGTAACGTGTATTATCAATCATTATTATCAATATCCAAATTATCAAACAACTAATCAACAACCTTCAAATTATTTGTTTAAGACCCTTTTTCAGTGGATAGTTCTGTCTTCCTTCATCTACCAATTGGATTTGTATTCCAATTGAAATATTTCTTTTCTTTTGCCCCGCGCTTTTATTTTGTGTTACAAGAATAAACAAGTTAAGTAGGTCATGAAAAATTATTTTTCTACTTCTTAGAGTGCTAAGTTAAATAAAAGCGTATCCTTGAAATTTTTTATTTATTTATTTTTTTTTTTTTTGACTTTTAAGGAATAAAAAAATGTATAGGTAATTTGATGTACATCTTAATTTCAAAATAACTGTATCCTACTATATTTGGATTTTGAAGTTAAATGCTAGTAAGAAACATAATTTGTACTAATCTGAGAATCAAAACTTTATTATCTTATTTATGAAAACATAATTTTCAGTCTGTCCACTTCTGCAATTGCTTTTTTATTGCAGTTTTTTCCCAGTTAACTTGCTACAATCCAGTTCTTGAATTCAGAGTTCATCTAATGAGCACATGCCACTGATAGAAACGTATGCTTGGCCTTCAGCAAATAGTCGGAGTGGTTTCGCTCTATTCTGAATTCTATGATACAAATTTCAGATCATTTTTTTGAGAAAGCGATCCACCCAGATTTTCCATACAAAACTCGAGTTCTAGACTATCAGATAATCGAAGTGATTTGAAGACATCGGTAAAATGTACACGACCTCTTCAATAAATTGAGAATTCCTCACAAATTTTCTTCTATTCAAGGTTGAATTAATGTCAATGAATTAATGCCGTTGAATACACGCGAACTCGTCAATAAATCAAAGAGAACTGGTGTGGAATTCTTTTTGATTTGTCAAATAATTAATGCCATTAAATATAAGCAAACTCACCGACAAATCGAAGAGAATTCCTCACAAATTCTCTTCTATTTGTTGAGGAATGAATGCCATTAAGTTAAATTTACACAAACTAGTTGACAAATTGAAGAGAATTCCTCATAAATTCTCTTCAATTCATTGACTAATTCATTTGAATTGAACAACATTGATTCATTGATGAGTTTGAGAACATTTAATGGCATTAATTTGTCGACAAATTGAAGAGAATTTCTCACAAATTCTTGTCATACTAAGACAAGAACCTGACCTGTTGAATTGGCACGGATCAGCTGACAATTTTTACCAGTACCATTATACCACTTATTTTTTTTCTCATTTTATCCAAAAAATAATTAATCTATATATATAAAAGAGAATGTATGTATGTTTGTCTTTTATGCATTACTACACCATTCATCCAATGGCCATGAAATTTTTGGAAGTTTTTGAGTATACTCCGAGAAGATTTCTGGCATAATACAAAAAGAAAATTTCAAAAAGTTGGCCAAAAAATTCCCAAAATATGTATTTTATTCAATATCAATATACCAAAAAACAATATTGCATCGATCTGGTGAAGAACATAATTACATCACAAAAAATATCAATTTTTGTTGTATACCTATGTGATAACAGTGACTGTGAGTTTGCTTCTAATTCCGTTGCATAGGATATTGGGAGTTTCCATCAAAGTAACTGACATCTAGTGAATTATTATCAAACTAAAGTAGAGGTAATGGTGTATGTTATCAATGATGTAAATCTTATGTAAGTTTAGTTTTTTTTTTGATTTTTCTTAGTTTTGTCTTGAAGGAATAAGTGTTATAACTTATTTATCTAAAAATTGTTAAATATATTGGTGTGGAAGCAGACATATGTCCTTTTAGAGATGCAGAAACAATATTGAAATGGCAAACCATCAAGAATTCATTCAAAAATTTGGATAAGTCTGTTTGTTTGCAATGGTTTCTGTGAATGGCTCATTAATAGAATCCGTTATAAACAAACAAACCTATTTTTGATAACACACCATCACCTCTATTTTTTGTTGACTATAGTGCTCCCAGTGGCAATGGAAACTACTAATAGTAATTTGATATATATCGATGATTTAGCATCACTAGTCATCTGTCATACTGATACAGAGACTGATAATAGGTAATGAGACACACATCAAAATAATTATAAAGGTTGTCGTCAAGTAGCGCTACCTGGGAACTGGCACGCTGGAACTAATCAAAATGAGTTAAATAAAAGCGTATAAAAATGTAATGGCTTGTCAGAAGCAGAGGTCTGTAGGGTCATGAAAATTTTAGCACCGTACTCCAACATACGAAAAATTTGAAATCGAATTCCAGGAGTCAACGTGAACCATACAAAATGCTACATAAAGTTATGAAACCTTAGTTTAAATGATTGCATATGCAGAAGAATCAAGAAAAAGGAGTTCGTGGAACTCTAGAAATAAAGAATATGGTTCCGGAATTTAACCTAGAAAATTTTAAACGGCTTATGCAGCCCAATGGACAGAAATGCGTTTCCAGCACGGTGCTATAAGCTAAACGACTCACTATAAATCTTGTCATTGATCATATCGAGTCACATAACTAAGAAAAAGACAAACATACGTTTAACAAAACTTCAGTCAACTTTGGGGTACACAAAAAATGGTTAAAGCTCTGTAACAAGATTGTACAAAGACAAACATATCATACTTACAGTAACGAGAAACGAAGTGATTTCGAACAAGTTCGACAAGTAATTTACAAATTAAAGGCAACAATGGTATTGTAAGCAAATAAAGACAATTTTTCTGTTAATGAAAGGATAGGTTTTGGGTGAAGCTCTATCGCCAAAAATTTGTCTACGTAAGCATCACTGTGCCACTTGGTAAAATCCTAAAAATATTAGAATGAAAACTTCTCAGGTCGAGTCACTTTTCAAACTGGTAATGAGTTCCATGAGTTAGGTTTTGAAACGGTAACTCCGGGACAACTCCGGTTTTTTACCAGCTAGTCGCAGAAAAATCGCTAACTAACGTTGAGTCAGGGGTGTAAGTGGGAGAAGGTGAAAATCACCCAAACTTCAACACGAACTACCTACAAAAAGAAGTTTCCAATTTTTCTGAAATATAAATGTCACAAATTTTAATTTCTTCCAATTCTTCAAGGAAGGAATATGGTTGAAACAGACTGCAATCCTAAATTTCAACTTTTAAATATTTGTTCCGAGGAAACAGCAACTACCTATTAGCTGACCACATTCGCAAAGGCTATGCAGATTTAAACTATTTTAAAATTATTCTACGCACGAGGATTTCGACTACGGGGAACCATGCCTCCACAAAATTTATGAATAATTTTTACGAGCACTGTAACGTAGATATTGGCTCTTTTTCGAAAGTCAGAGATGGATGGCCTTCCAATCAAACGCGCAATACAATAAAAATACTGCAATACTACGTACGTCATGCATAGACATAAAACATACCGAGTTCACTTTCGCAAGTTTTTCTGCAATCTAAACAATTACCTAAACTATACGTCATTACGTAATCACTTATCATAAATAATTCAAAAGTATTTAACGTACTTGTGATGCAGTGAATGCAGATACAACGTTTTAAGGCTCATATCGACCGCAGAAATATCAGGAACTGATTGTTTATCGGATTCGCTGGTATGGCAGTGCATTGATTCTGAGTTACCAAATACAGGACTGAAATACAAAATAAACACTATAAGTAAAGTAAATTGTAATAAGAGCATTGACGAGCTAAAAAGTAGATACAAAAAGCAAAAAATTATTTACACAAAAAAACGGTCTTATCATGAAAATTATTTGAGAGTTAATGGGCCATATTCTTATTCGTCATTTAGTATTCACTTAACACTAAGTGCATTTAGTTAAGTGAATTCACTTAAGCAATCTCCTGACCAGACTCAGGTTTTCTCCTTAATATTCATACTCAAGTGGAAAAAATGACGTTTTAAAATAACAAAACTATTAAGTACACTTATTTTTTCGCTTAATTAGTTCACTTAAGTGGACTGATCGACTAAAAAGATGGCCCAATGTTAATCTATATAATAAAATTCAATCCCAGTTTTTGTCTATCTATCCGCGTTTTCTACAACATTCATAACATTTCAATTTTAAAAAAAATTTCTCTTTTTTCACTTCATGATTTCTCGGCTACTATTAAAGCTACAAACCAGGGGTTGGTACTACTGAAAAGAGGAGAAAATTGGCTCGAGTTCTCTAATGAAATTAATTTTTTTATCACCATTAGTTTTTCACAAATCGACCATAAAAAACTGCAAATTAATGAGAAATTTTCCGTTTTTTAATTTGTTATTTATTTCAAAAACTAATGACGCAGAAAAAAATTTTCAGCGACGACTCCCCCCTACTTTTTAACGACAAATTAATTTCCACTATCAAATTTTACCAAAAACGAAATAATGACGAGATAACGACAAGAGAAAATACAAGAACACTGGGCGCTCTGTGTATTACTATAATAGGTACGTATATATACATATATAGTTATATATACACACATATACTAAGTGATTTCTGAATATTTCGCCACCTATCAGACATTGCATGTTCCCACATATGTATACATGATTTTGGTCATTTAGGATTTGAAACGGGAGCGGGTGGAGAGGTGGCGTAGACTCCTCTTCCAAATTTAGTAGTCAAATAAATATTACTGAATCAGAAATTTTTAAACAAAAGAACTGAATCTCATACAAAACAGTGCTTGAAGTACTCATTCGATGATACTGTCACGTTTACGCTCGCATCAGATACATACTAGCTCTACTGCATAACTTCATCATGATTTAAGTATCTCTTTGCACCAACAATGAGGTTACTAGGATAGTTCTGAAAAATGACGCAAGTGAACTCTCTACACAGAAGACAATTCACGTAAGCGTTGTTGAAAAGAAAAAATTATATTTTTTTAATGACCTGGACAGAGCAAACCCCACATTCGACAAAAAAGACATGTTTGATGGACTAAACTCTCATTTAAAACTTCATACCTCACATTACGAACATACGTAAGAAATTAGTATTCACCATCACATATGTTCAAAATTTTGTGCAACGAACTTCTTGACCAACGATAAAAACATTAGCCGAAGGTGAGTGCTCTCGTAAACATGAATGATTAATTTTTATACTAGTACCAGTTTTCTTGTTAAGAGAGCTTGAAGGGTTTATAATTAATATTCAGAAATACACCTCATTTCAACATAAATACTGAATGATGGATGGTAAACTAGCACGGGCATTTCTACGGAAGCTTAAAAAAAAGCTTTGCTCACGAAATTAGGTCCCGCTTCAGTGGCAAACTTTATCTACGGTATAAACTAAAAATATTATCAATTTTTCTAATACAAGCCTACTTTAAAAAAAAAAAAAAAAAAACAAACAAAAAACCGCAAACAACAACCAAATCTCTTTCGCATAATTCCCGCTCTGCATTCATCTTCACTGAACTCGAACAATATATAGTATTACTTATAAAACAAAAAAGAAATCAACAATGTTTTTAACTCGCTGCAAAAAATGAAAGAACAAACTCGATTGCTCACACATTACGAGGAATTTAGAGTAATGCCCCAACAGCGTAAAGCATTTCTCAACTGACAACCAGTAACAAGGATAAAATATTCAACGTGAAGGAAGTACACTGGGAAGAGATGGGAAGCTTAATAATTTTCGATTAATTTATCACGGTTCACAAAACATTTTTCGAGTTTCACTCAGGCTACGACTTTCTTTTTTTTCCTCTCTGAGCAAACGCCGAATTTTTTATCATTTTACACCTTTCTGGCCTTCCTTCATCTTGGAATCACACCAACACTATGCATACCAGCACAAACGAATGAAACGTACTTGTAAAAATAGGAGGAAGTCGTAGCGAATCCTTCAGGTCGGCTAATAGCGCTAGGATTAACTTTCGACGATGACATGGGTGGTTGCAGGTGCATATGTTGCGAAGCGATCATGCTCAACTACAGAACCAAAATCGATTAAAATAACGTCATCAGTTGGCTACCGACAAAAACAAGTAAGCCGGACAAAACGTACGCCAAAGCAGACGGATTCCAAAGCCTCCGAATGTCGATCTCCCTCGACGTCCTGCGGTACTTCGTCAGGATTCGTAATTTTTTCGTTGAGTTGGTGAATAAATTGTTCGGCTTCCTGAGGCGGATGCCACGTTGGATTCATTGTAGCAAAATGAATGAGCGATAACTCCGTTTTACCATCTTCGGCCTGCATAGGAATTAAAAATTTTACTACCTAGCACGGTTCATTTCAGGATAAAAAAAGCTGGAACGACCAGGTGACGAAGATTTTCGTAAGGGAAGCAAGCAGACCTGAGGAACCAAATCTTCGCACGCTATTTAACAACGCCTTCCTCCTTCCCCAAAACACCTTATAAATTAAATCTCATTCGATTTGTAAGAATGTACACATACTGAGAATTAAATTAAGAAGAAAACCATAGAACCACGAATATATTCGGACTCGGGTTGAAAATTAGATTATCTATAAAATAAGATGGAACTCAGTATCAAGATATGTCTTCTTTTTTATTTTAAATGAAATAAAATCAAATGCAGTGAATACTAACTGGAATGTTACTCTACCAAGACAAATGCCCTTTGCTGAAGCTATCAAAACTAAACCCCTCAAGACTGGCGAGAAACTCAATTAGTTACGTATTTGAACACAAATTGAGATAACAATAAGATGGACCATCAACACTTCACAGGAGTGCATAAACTTCTTTCCCTCTATTGCAGGGTGAAACTAATATTTACAAATAATGACCAAAACAATTTGTTGGGGAACGTACTTGAGTTTGTTTGTTATTTTCCGAACATTTAACAAGTCCAGGAACTTGCCACAGCGCATTACCGTGTTTGCGCATATCCATTAACGAAAATGAGCAAACATCACCAACGCCAACGATCGATATGGTGAAATTACGATAAAAATCGATGATATCAAGAGCCCGGGGACGTATTTTAAAGTAAAATACGAGTGGAACCACGATTGGAGAGATCAATTCATAAACCAGATACACCTGAAAAGAATATACAATGAAATTAGTTCCGACAGTTGTAACTCATTATCAATGTTGCGACTTGCGATGATTAATATAAGGAAACGAGTTACAACAGAGAAAAAGAGGCAGAAATTTAAACTTGTTTTTATCAAATGATAAAAATCTAAAATAACAGCCTCGAGTAGTACACAATAATTTGGTGAGATAGCTCCACAAAAAGAGAATTACAGTTTTTTTAAGCATTTCAAGGAAGATTTATTTTACGGTTCCAACGAATGGTCAACTTTGTTCGTGACTCTTTTGATCGATTTACTGGAACGTCTTACTCACCATGCTTCAGACTTTCAAAATTCTTTTCAATGATTGTTGAAAATTTATTTGTTTTTTCCTAATACCATTTTTTGAAATCTTTTTATTTTCGAACTGCAAATTTCAACTACGAGATAAAAATTTTACTTTTTTCTCACTTTCACAGGGAGCGTTATTTTACTACTTTCTCCAAAAAAATAAGCTAACGAAAAGGAATACATTGAACTTTGAGTCAAGGATCTGATTTAAGAACAATTAAGGTCATAAATTCTTCAAAATTGTTTTGAAATTTTTGAAGCTGATTTACACGAGTCAAAAAAGTAAGGATTCAAGCAACAAGGTTTAGAAAATATTAATTCCGACTGATGGAAGACAGCTGTTTGAATTGACTTCAGAATTTTGAGCAAAAAAAGCCAAAATTGAACAGCAATTTTTAGCTCGATCAGAATGGCCATGCAAACGTACGAATTTGTACTGGAAAAGCTGCGAAAACTGGTCTCGCACAAAAGTGGTATGAGCGTATCCTCTCCAAGCATCAGGTAAGTAGTGAACCTCGGCAAGGACTTCCATCATTAAATTTTCAGGTATGTGGCAACAATTTTCATCGGGAATAATTTTCCTGGTGAGCATATAAAATTTTGTTGATTAGTTATCGAATACATTAAATTATAAATGCGATTTTACACTTCAATCCAACCACTAAAAACAAATGAAAATTACAAATAGTTTGGCAAATTTTTTACCTGATAATGGCTAATCCAGCACCCAGTATAGTAATAATCGCGAAAACATGTTCCACGTTGAGCACATCTTCGTCGTAAATAGACAGGCAGACTAAGACGATAAATATGGCTCCAGCTTGGAAAATAAAATTCCTGGAAAGTTTTTTTTTTTTTTCAACTTTTAAGAATGAATTTTAATTTACTAATAACATTCGGACCACAACACTTGAGCATTTTTTTTTTCAAAGCTAGTTGAATGGCATAAAAATAATCGTTTATTTCAATTTGTTTCATATGAGAGTCAAATTAAAATATTTTGTTTCTTATTTTTTCGTTCATTAAGTAAATATTACACTAGGAAAGTTTACTGGCTGAAAGTCGATTAAAAAATTACTTCTTGATGAAAAGTCGTAAAAAGTAAACAATAACGTTGAATTAGTTTCAACTTCAATTTCCACTTTTTGCAAGATGAGAAAATGACTTTTAGCCAGTAAACTTTTCTAATGCAATACCCGCTTTACATTTCATTCGGGTCAGCGTTCAATATTCATGTCGTGAACCAGCCTAATTTTCGCGAAAAGTCGTCTAACAAATTGATTCGAAATCTTGAAACAAAAACTTCATTATCGTATCCCACAAAAAGCATATATTAATGCCATACTTTACGTAAGAAAGGTCCAATTTCAAGGACGTATGAAAAATTCCAAGCGCTAACTATTTTAGATAATTTTATCGATTCGATAATTTTTTACACAGTATAATCATGACGTGATCATCTTCAGACTAAATAATAATAATCATTAACCGCAACGATGGATCTAAACAATGTCTTTGTGGTTGGGAGACTTATTTGCCGTTACTATCGAACTATTCGAAAATTGGCATATTCTATTTGTGAAGGGTCAAGTTAACTGGTATATTCCACCAAAAAACTCTTACCTCCTTCTTCATATAGAAAAAAAAAAATATATATATATATATAAACAATACAACAAACGAAAAATAATCTCAGCTGAATAATCGACTAAAGTTTCATCTTGCTGGCAACCCTAAAAAAAAATTCAAAAGCTATTTCGGGAAGAATCATATTTTACTGATAACAACGGAAAGAGTGGAGGACCATTTGGCTTCAGTAACAAGACTTAGACTTACTGCGCCACAATAACCATGATAGGCGATGAAAAAGTATTCATATATTTGGAGGCGGCTCGATAAGCTCTTCGTAATCTGGCATCCAGTTCGTGATCAAGTTCGTTAAAATGTCTCAGATACAAACGTCCGTACAATGACCAACATCGCAATGCCAACACTCCTGGCTCGCGTTTAAGAAGCTGAAAAACATAAATGGATTAACAATATGCAAGATCATTTTCAAATGCAAAAAATAAAAAACATACAAATAGCGACTCACTTCGGCGTAATTGAAGAAAAAATAAACCAACTGCCAAACGAATATGAACACACCCAGAATCAAATTTCCAAACGCGAACCATATAATATTCGACTGCAACTTGGCAGCAAGTTCGTGACGTTTGGCGAACTTTTTATAATCTTCTTTTAGGTGCCAGTTATCAAATAAGCCCCACGTTCCAGCTAGCGAAAGGATAGACGCAAAACAAAAATGTAAATTGAAACTTTTCAAGAAATGACTTAACGAAAAAGGTATAAAATGAACGACTAATATTGACCGATCAAATTGGTGAAAATAAATATATTTTTGAACAAATGGCCACAAAGTTTGCTCACAATTAGGATGTTTAACAAAGTTCTTCAGATTTTTGGGTACAACGTAGATTTTCACGGTTACAGTCATTGAAAAGTCAAAATAGGAGCATTTCAGAAAATTCACCTCAATAATAAATCGAATCATATTACAGTAATAGTGCAACATTTCTTTTTCATTGTTGTGGTTCCGCTACAAGTTTGTTCCTTTGAGAAAAAAAAGAAAAAAAAAAGAAGAAATTTTACAAAAATTCTTCTTTTTTATAAGACGCACAGTTCCTTTTGGTTTCTGTAAAACTGAAATCAAATCTCCATAAATTTTTTTCAGCAGCAGGAAAATGCGAGGGAAAAGGAATTTACACCAAAATTTATGACAGTAAAATTCGAGTATACTAGTATTAAGACGATGAACAAAGATTTTCGCAATTCGTGGGCAGCATTTTCATATTCTCGAAATATCGGAACAAGTTTCTTTCACACACCGAAATTAAATGGCACCAGGTTTTTAAAAAATTATGTACAGAACTCTTACTCCGTAATTAAAGAAACTGATTTCAAGTTTCAAGAAAAGAATTGCGCTGAGATGTATCAGAAATTCAAAATAATAAAAAGATATTGCACCGGATGGATAATACCAATAGTACAAATTACGTTATCACTACTTACAGAACAACATCAATTCGACGTTAAATTTTAATCCTTGACTAAAATAGGCGACGTTACCGACAAGGGGAACGTTGTAATGAGTTGGCAAAATAGATTTGTTGATCATAGCTACCATATAGTTTTTTGACCTATAATCGTTACAATCAATTAATAAATGCGAATTTGAAATTACGATTGTAATTCAGACCTATCAATGCAGAATTACCTTAAAATACGGTGATAAATATCCAATTCGGTTAAACTATTTTTTCGTATACACATTTGATGAACGACTTGAACTTCGCAAATTTTCTTTTGCACCTCGTTCCAGGTAATGTTTTTCAGTTCGTCCTAAACAAAGAAAAGAATAACGAATTAAAGCTGGGTGATACACAAAGCACAGGTAACACAGAGTCAGCACGTACATCTGGGATTCCTAAAGCGATATTGAAGAACCCTTTGATATCCCAAAAGTGGTACAAATTATAAACGAGTTTGATTAAACGAAACAGCCAATAGACTAGTACGATAACGATGCACAACCAAGTTAACCCGCTAATGTTGGGTGAGCATTTATTCCATGAACAAAACGAATCTGATAGTGTTATTTTAAACAACGGATCTTTAGTAACATTTACAGGAAGATTCGGCGGTAATTTGTTCCTGCAAAAAACAATTTACAAAAAAAAAATTAATCAATTCTCCACAACAGCTAACATTTATTGGGAACAGAGTAACATTAATTACAAGAAGGAAAAAAATCAGAATAACAGTCAAGATCTGAAGGATGATTCACAACTGACATACAAACATATGAAACACTCTTATCGCTCAATTTCAAAGAAGATTTAAGACATTTCAATGGATATGTTTTTTACCTTATTTTAGAGCTAAAAAACTGAATACATTACGTAGCTGACAAAGACACAGCGATTTCAGAGTTCTAAGCTTCTGTAATAAACATGACTTTTCCAGGAATAAAATATTTCAAGTTATATTCATCAGATAGACAAGTGGCTTTTGAAATCTAATGAATCAACACCTTTCTACTTAAGATACAAGAAAACTACCTAAGAAAACGTACTACTAGGTTCGTTCTTCCGGCCAAAAAAGGGCTGCAGTTCATTATTTCTAGATTGTGTTCTTTTAGAATATGGAGCAATGTATTAGCGATCTTTTCAATTTAGTGCAAACTCAGTTCAGAGAAAAATGCATACCTTCTACACTAAATTAAAAGGAGGTGTGAAAAAGTGCAAAGAAAGTTCTCGTCTTATCATTTCAGATGAATTGGGAGTTCGTTTATTTTGTTAGGTGATAACTGATATACTTTTTAAGTAGGTTTAAAGATTTTTTTGTTCCATTTTACATTCAAAAAATGTATGTAAATTAGACGATTTTAATACTATTCACAGCGGACTAAAACCCCTTGAATAGAGCCAAATTTTTGTTTAAATTTTGTTACAATGATAATGATCTTTATACACCTCTAGTTCATAACAGCACGTTTTCTGCCCTCATTTTAGGACTAAAAGTTGATCTTTTTGGATACGAGGGCTACCTTTTTGGTAGTACGACCAAAAAATTCGAAAAAATTATCACATTTAACTATTTTCTGGTACAAGAACCACAAAATGAAATTTATCGGATTAAAAAGTTCCCTTTTTTTGTTTTAGGACAAAATATCAGTATTGCCAATGAATTATCATGAAAATCTTGCTTGAAATAATAAAATTTTTATTTTGAGAAAGAGTACATATACTCTGTTCACTCTAAGAAATGCATAATGTTTGAATCACAAATAGACGTGATGGCTGGTTGGGGAGACAGGAAAACATATTGATGCAAATTGTTATATAATGATAAGCATCATTTAGTGTAGCAAACATGATTTTTTGAGTAGACACGTGTAGATATGGTTTATGTCACACATTTCCTAATGTAAACAGAGTATAGTGTACCAAGGAAGGAAAGTTGTTTGCAAGACAAAAGTTGTGAATAGGCGAGGCAAAAAAAAAAAAAACATTCTCACCTTAATGCTTATGGGCTTTATTTTATAAACCAATTTGTACTATAAAATTGAAAAGGAGAAGTTATTGTAAGAAAACGGGTTTGAGTTTTCTTTTAATATTTTCACTCACAATTAACTCAAAATAACTTAGTTTTTAGTGAAATCTGACGACTTATATTATATTTATAGGCAAGCAATATCTGTACTCCTTTTCTTTCTTGAAGTACTGGACTATTTACTGATAAAAGTCTTATTTGAAAGGGTTTCACGTGTAGATATAGAAAATCTAATTAAAGAAAAAATTAATAAGAGTCAAAATAAGGGTGTAAAAATTAAAGGTGCCATTATACTAAAGATCCATGGGCGTTAAACTGATTCTTGACTAAATGACGTGGTTTTTCATTGATGTAGCTGTAAATTATTTTTTTAGGTAGGGAGAAAAGAGAAGGGCATAATCTAATATCGAAAAAAATTGTTGGAATAGTGATAATAAGGGTGAAAAAGTAAAGGTACACACATAATTAAAATTCATTGGCCAGAAACTATTTCTGAGTGAACAAGTTGTTGTTCAGTGACATCCTTAGTTGTGAATTTCCTTTTAGATAGGAGCGAAAGAGGAACGAATATTTAATTTAAAAAAATTTCAATGACATATTTGTATTTGACAAGACAGAAAAAAGCAGACTTGAAAACTTTTAGGGAAGGAGAAATTCCATATATGCTGACTATACGTATACACAAATAAAAAGCGAATGTGACTCCAACATTAACAACAAACATCCTAAAATTTTATAGGTTAGCTCTTTTTTGCCATCTTGAACATGGCTATAAATATAAATTTTTTTTTTTTCATAAACAGTGGAAAGAGGACGGAAGAATCTAATTTTTTAAAAACAAAAATGGATGGACTGAAATAATTATGAAGAAAAGTAGACACCCACAGACAGAGGCTTTATATGCAAGAAACTGAATTTTGAGTAAATAAGATTATTTTTCAGCAACATAAGTAGAACAATTTTTTAAGTAAATAAGAGAAGTAAAGGGGAATCCAATTTTTAAAAACAAAAAAAAGTCGAGGAATGGAAATAGGGGCTAAAACAGTAAAAAACCCGAAAGACTAAGGATTTATAGGGAGGAAACCGATTTTTAAATAAATACTCTCATTGTTGTTTTTTTTCTTTTGTTTCTCTTTCTCTTCATTCGTATAACGCTGTTTTTGTTACCCAATATGCAACAAAACGCTTTTACTATCCATTTATACACGTCTCTATGAAAGTTTCACTTCAATAATGTTGTGTTTCAGTGATGTCGTTAATTTTGTTTTTTCGGAGAGAGAGGAATGAGGGAAGAATTTAATATTTTTAATAATAAAACTTTTTACCAGAGTGGAAATACGGCAATAAAAATAAAGGCACCAACAGACTGAATATTTATGTCCAAGAACTTATTCTTCAATGAACAATACGGTTTTTCATTTTCAATGACTTAGCTACAAAGTTTGTTTTAGACAGGTGAGAGAAAAGAAAAATCTGCAGCAACCTTTTTTAGCTGTAGATTTTAAAGAGTGCGGATCTTGTTGGGAGATATATCTTCAGGGTTGGCAAGTTGTGTATTTTTTCATTTTTTATTATCAGTTGCCTGAAAATGAATAAAATTAAGAAATGTAGATGAATTATAAAAAATTAGAGAGGATTCAACTTATTTTATTCGTAATTATTTGTTTTAAATTAAAATACATAGGTTGAGAATATCCTCCATAATATGTTTATTTTAACGTCTATCAATATCCCATGAACTAGATTGAATCCATGTCATCTAATCACGGAATCTAAACGGAATTTCAACGATATCTTTGAAACCAAAAATACGATTTAATCAAATAGGTATTCTACTAACATATGTGAATGTTTCAGGAAAATTTCAGCTCAATCGCACGTTTGTCTATGGAAATAACGCTGAAATTCTGTTTAGAATGAGTGATTTAAATGATATTAGTCAGTCTAGTTGAGGAATTTCTACAATATCTCGAGAAGTAAACGTTCGATTACAAACAAATTTTCATAGAATGTTCAGTTAACCTATGTTAGTGTTTCAGCCAAATTTAAGATTTTTACAAGCGATAATTCTCTCGCAATTGCTCTCAATAAATTTGATTTTTTGTTAGTTAAAAAGAAGCAAAGGGGCAGAATTATTGGCATTCGTAGCAAAAAACAGGTCTGTGAGATCATTCATTCTGACAAATAGTTCACCTCTTCTTTCCGAGTGGTTGCACCTGTATTTTCTGTAATCTGAATTTGTTTCAATGTAAATTTAGCACTAGCTGTTTAACTATTTACAAAATATAGATAAAAATTGATAACACATTCTAATTACTAAAAACCTGCTAAACCTACAGAATGTTTGGGCAGATGTACAATATTTTGTAAACCAACAGAAAAAAAGGTACAACTGATTGCATACTTTTCTGTAGCTTTGTAGTTTCTCTGGTCGTCAAAAAGATCTAATATATCGATATTTTTTCAAAATCTCACAAAAAGTATCGATTTTTTTAAATTTTTTTTCACAGATAAAAAGTTAATTACATAAAAATGGAAACTGAAACGATTCATCATAAGTTTTCTATTATGTTTCTATTATTGATGTTGAAACTAATTGGTTCATTGTTTCCGATTAGATTTCCATAACAAAATTTTGTTGTTTCCATTGTTTTTGATTTCCAGCATAAAAAAATATTGTTTTTGTTTGGTGCATTCACGGTATCTTCAGTTATGGAAATTCACCATCAGAAAAATAATGAAATTCATCCATTTTAAAACTTCACAATAAGAAAATAATGTAGATTATCATCATCCTATAACTCAGTCCTTATGATAGTTTTAAAATAATGTGTGGAAATTCATTTTTAAAAAATTAATTTTATGAATATTATTTTTGTAAGAAGTACCTACTACTTATATTATATTTTATGTCATTTAACTATTGAGAAAAATTGAAAAAACTAAAAATAAGCACAGATTGTAGTCCATTATGGTAGAAGCCTTGGGTATAGATGAGTGAAGAATTTTCATCTTTTACTGAAAACCCCACCGTAATATATTTCAGTTGTAAAACATTTTGCAACAATAAATTTCATTTTAACCACGTACACATACAATAAGTAAGCTAAATTGATTATTGAAAAAATTGCTCGATTTTGAAATTAATTTGTCGTTAAAAAATAGGGGGTTATCACTGAAATAGTATATCACCTTCCAAGGCCTGAAAGTAAGTTATTGCAGGATAAGTAAAAATTTGTGAGGCAAGCTGCAGGCGAACCAAGCAAATGTACCAGTCCTACAATCTCACTTTCAATTCTTGTAAAGTAAGATACTTTTCATTCCGAACGCGAGAAAAAATATTATGATAGATTGAACATTCAAATAAATCGACACATTTGTACTGAAATACAATGTTATCAGTCGGAGTGGCCTGCAGAGTGAATTGAGTGGCCTGAAAATTAAACTAGCGGCCTACAAAGTAAAGTTGATCAGTGTTTACAAATACAGTTTCGCAAATAATGATTTTCACCCCAAAAATCAGTGTAGAAAAGTGGTTAATTTTTCATTAATCAAATATTTTTTATTCCTAAATTATGAAGAAGTAATTAACAATAAAAAAATTTATTAGTGGTAAATTTGAGTAAATTTTTTCCTCTTTCCAGCAATACCAACCTCAGCTTTTTAGTTTCAATAGCAGTTGAGCATACATGGGAGAGCAGAGCAAAATTCAGCTCCTTTTCCACTCCTTTGAGAATTGTGTAATGTTTATAGATGTTAGTAATTTAGTGTACGTAACTGACTTGATACATCATGAATGATGATTCAAAAATGACCTAAATTAGAAGCCTCAAGCCATTTATTAGGTCCACTGGGTTAGGCACCATCAAAAACTGACAAATTTGTTGGTTTTGTATTTTTGTTAACATCATTCATTACATCAACTATCAAGTCAACAGTTATCACCTAATAGGAAATGTGGATATTATCAAAATTCAAAATGAACAAACTTGTTTGTTTTTGATACTGCACATGAAAATGTGAAGCTCTGAACTCTCTTTTTCAAAAGAGCTGGAGTTAGCGAGCTCCAAAAATATGAGAAGCACTCTATGTATCCAGCTAAGAAATCAGGAAAAGAAACACAACAGTTTTTTTTATTTCAAGCAAGATTTTCATGATGTTTCATTGGTAACATTAATTTCTCAGTCCCAACTCCTATGTCCTAGGACTGAAAAGTGAATTTCTCGGAAATGTAAATTTCACTTTTCAGTCCTTATACCAGAAAATAATTAAATATGATTAGTTTTTAGAATTTTTCAGTCCTACTATGAAACAGTAACTCTCTGATCCAAAAATATGAACTTTCAATCCTAAAATTAGGGCAGAAAACGTGGTATTAAGGACCAGAAGTTCATAAAACCTATAGTCTGTCACTTGATTTCTCAGCTGCTGTTGTTATAAGAAAGCCTAAGTTGGAATAGCTGGAAAGAGAAGAAAATTTACTCAAATTTACCACCAATAAATTTTTTTTTATCATTAATGACTTATTCATACTTAAGGAATAAAAAATAGCTAATTAATAAAATATTTGCCATTTTTTTAAAATATTGTTTATTTCAAAGACTAATTATTGTAGAAAAATTTTTTCAGAGATAATCTCCCCTATTTTTTAATGACAAATCAATTTTTATCATCAGATTTCACTAAAAACAAAGTTATTTTGAGTTAATGGTGAATGAAAATATTAGAAGAAAACTCAAACCTGTATTTTAATCATAACTTTTTCCCTTTCAATCTTGCAGTACAAATAGGTCTCTACAAAAATAAAGTTTATAAATTTCCCTATAAAAAAGGTTCCTTACAGTTTTTTCACAGAGTCAAAAGTAATGTCGTCGTTGCATTAAGTAGGAGTGCACCAAGGAGAAAATGTTTTTTTTTGCCTCATTAGTACACAATGTACTATTATTTCTAAAATAATTCAACATATTATAGCTTTCTAAACGAGAATGACATAACTAAGAGCCATGTGTGCGTTTCCTACAGACATTGTGATAGAAGATAACAAAAAGCAGAGAATTAAATTAATTTTTACCCTTTCTTGTTTTGAAAGTGGGTGACTATTTTTGTTTTCCATACCAAATCAATGACAATCTTCCACCGAAAATGAAAACAAAAATTAATAAGAATAGAATGTCACAATTGAAATAATGACAACTTAACTAGAATTTTGGTGAACGACTGTCCTTCTAACAACTGAAAAAAATAATTGCTTAATGCCTTAAAATTCACTCTACTTCGTCATGATATCTCCGAATCTATTTCACGAACAGATTTAACTGCTTTTATTTCTTGGATAAATAAAAAAGTTGGTTTCATAAAAGGACGTTCTTACCTGAACAAAATATCGTAATCGACAAAATGCCAAAGAAACACACAGAATGCAGCCATAAATAATACTTTTTCCAATTCCAAAACACCACGCAGCAGTATACAATAAAATCCTTGTTTTTGATGATATACATAAAGTTGCGAAAAAAACAAGTCCAAATCTTCTATGTGACTCCACCGCGTAACTATAATGAGGGAAAAAAAATTTGACAGAAAAATGATTAAGAACATGCTATCAAATAAGTCACTCAACAATTCGGGTACATTTTCTAGATTCCAAAAAATACCAATATCGAGTGAATATCGATCAGCCATGTATACCTGTGGAAGCAGGAGGAACGTGAATTTTCACATTTTCAGAACGATGTTCATCAGAGTCGTCATCACCACTCAAACTATAATAGTTAGGTTCCATATTCGACTTTTCACTAACCTACAATATTAATTTTGAACTGTCAACTTCACCATTAATGACACAAAATAAAGCATGATGGAAGATACTTACAAGTTTTTACAAAAACAGCAATATCATGTCCTCTTATTGTTTCAGTTATTAAAGAAGTACAACGCAAAAAGAGTCACTGATGATGAAAATAACCGATTTTTGCCAGCTGATTTAAGATAAAGATATGTTTTTCATAAGTGAACATTGACCGTTGAGCATCAAGAAGGGTCGAATTTTCTTACGTTTAATCAAAGGAATCGTAAAATACTTCGGTGATTCCAAACTAAAATTCGGAAACAAAAGATTACAACATTTGTTTAAATAGAAGTATTACGATAGAGATTTTAATCATCAACAAGAACAATACTTTTAAAGACTAAAGTTATAAGTTGAAGTTAGTACAATTACAAACGAACACAATAACAATTCAAACACTCGACAATCGACAAAAAAATTAAAATTAAAATTAGACGCACACTCGCACTCAACAATTCGCATTATTAGCACGACGCGCACAACCACAACAAGCATATTAAGCCCACAAGGCGAATAAAGAAAACAAAAATCACCTGTGACCTCGAAGCCCCTTCAAAGTCCATCATTATCATTATCCCATTCATTACATTACCATCATCATCATGCTCGACAATTCCTTTCCCATTTTGAAAAGGGCAACACTGATTCAGAATTTCTTATCATAAAAATTTATTTATTTTGAGATTTTGGTGTCTTGAATTGGATTTTGGACCATTTGGATTTATTTTGCCCAATGTAATATTCACTTCGAGTAAAAGTTAATATTCCTCGATTTTGCTTTTGGACAAGGAAAAAGAAATACGTTTTTATTGGATTTTAGGAGGATTTGATTGAGTATAAATTGGGTAGTATAATTTATTCTTGGTTAATAAAAAATGGAAAATTAGAAACTTAAATAATGGATATGATTTGAAATTTGGAATGTGATATTATATGAATATATAGATATTTGTCAACTTCGCTTCGATTTCGAATGTTAGAACGGCATTTTGATTTTTTCAAATGTAATACGTATGATTGGATTCAAGTTTTGTGAGATTTGTTCTAAAATTTATTTAATGCTAAATGAAATTTAATAATTTTAAAACTCTGGTTTCTCTTTTTGATTTCCTTTAAAACTGAAATAACTTTTCAAAACTTGGTGTATTTTATCCGTGGAACATGTCTAAAATTGATAAAATTGTTGATCAGTATAATGAATTGGAAAGTCAATTCATTTTGAGATTGCCACCGGTGAGAATTTGTAATTTTAATGAGCTTCTTTGTGTGCCATGAATAGTTACAACATTTTTGTCTCATATTGTTTCTTTTCAGGAACCAGCTAAAGCACTACGAGAAGTTATAAGAAGTGGAGCATCTCTGAAGGATAGACTTTCCATTAAATTGGAAAATGACGTTCGTAAAGGGGAGGTCAGATTTGATCATTGGTCCTTCTATGCTCGAGTAAATCTTCTTTAGTCATTTTTGGGTTCCAATTTTCTGTTCAACCCTGCTGATTTTAGAAAGCCATTCCTTACAGGTGGTTGATTTACCTTGTATCATAGAATCACTGAAAACAGTTGATTTGAAAAGTACTTATAAGACGGCTGATATATGTCAAGTATGTCGTTTGTGTTAATTCACTACATTGAAACCTACTTTATGATGTTATTCATTGTATGAAATTTTCTAGATGATGATTTGTAAAGAAGATGCTGATCCTATTCCGTCTGATGAAGAAGATAAAAGCAAAGCCAAAAAGAAAGATTCCACAAAGGTCGACAAGAAATATTTATGGCCACACGGTGTTACCCCACCTATGAAAAATGTTCGTCGCCGAAGATTTCGAAAAACTTTGCGAAAAAAGTACGTTGAAGCTCCAGAAATTGAAAAAGAAATTAAAAGGTTGCTACGAGGGGACAGTGATGCCGTTAATGTCAAGTGGGAAGTAATAAACGAAAAAGATGAAAAATCGAAAGCAGCCGGAGTTGCTGTGAAAGATGAACCATTGGCTCAGGGTATTGCACATAACAGTTTAATGTCTGAGGATAGTCAGAACGTCGGTAAGAATTTGAATAATTTTTCTGTACTTTCAAGTTCACTATTGAAATTTTCTGTTATTTTTCGAATTTTTCAGCTGAGCATGATATATTTGGAGAAGCATTAAGTGATTCGGATGAAGATGAAATCAATAATAATTTGTTAGCCCTTGACGAGGAGAACAGTCGTTTATCCATAGAAGATATTAGTCATTTATCAGATACCGCTCAAACGCTGGCGGTAGCGGTAATATGTTTTTGCAGTGTTATACGATCGAAAAATGGTTTCCCATATTTTCGTTGTAATGCCACATTTGTTTCGTAGGGCCCTTCTAATCGAGGAGAGTTGATCACTGAATTTCGAAGTGAAATGTTCACTAGGGAAGACGACTTTGTAGTTCAAATGCCTTCCGTCAAGACTGAATTGTTCAGTTTTGAACAGCCATCATCTGTATCTTCTATGCATGAATATTCTATTAAATCAGAGACAGCCACTTCTTATGATTATGAAATTTGTAAATCAGATGATCAAAGAAAATATGGAAGTGAGTTTATTTCCTCAGACTCCATTAATGGTAAGTTGTGATGCGTTCATATTTTATGAAACTATTTATGCATTAAGTATAGTTTTTGTTTCATATAATTGATATTCCATGTTTAGAAAACGTAAGATGCAGAATGAATGTTTTACAAGCCGAGCTGAACGAATTGAAAGCGAGAAGGCAACAGCAAGAAATCGAAATCGCTAAAATTGAAAATATTGCCTTGAGGCAAAGATTTCAAAGAATTCTTGATGATTTATTGTCTGAACAGCTAGAGAAAGAACAACAAGTTAGTAAATTTTCAATGAAATATATACTTGCTGTTGCTGGCTAATTTCACATTTTGTTATTTTTATTTATTTTTGTTTCAGTATCAGGAATTAGCTTCCATGTTAGATTGATATCTTTAATTCGGAAATTATTTAATTTTGAAGATTTACAAGGTGTAATTAAAATATTGTCTTTACTGCATAATTCGTCTTCTATATTTCCATTTTTCATTTTATGGACACATTTTCATGAATTCTAACCGAGTGAAAAATAAAATTCTTATGAAAACAGTTGAGTGAAAAATAGGCCTCATTACCAACAGAATTTGGCAATCTAAATGAAAAATACTTTCACTGAGGTGAGAAATACTTTTAAATTTCACAATGTAATTATTATAATGTCGAGAAAAAAATTTTGAGTCATTTTTTCGTAAACAAGAGGAAATTTTTCAATTGAAATATCAATAATTAGTAATTATGTCAACAAAAATCAATAAGTAATGGTGAATCTACAAGAGAAACAAAAGAAGCTCTTTGGATTTGTTAAACGTTAAAGCCGCAGCATCCATAGCACCTATGATCAATTTTAATAATTTCGTGACCAATTTCTAGTTACTCGTTAATTTCTGTTTCTTGACTTCTCACTTTTAAATACTGCGAAGATTAAAGTGATAATTGGTCGATGCTTATTAATCCATTGTACAACAAACCACCGTGAGGGGGTCGATAGAATTGCCTAAGGTGCGATGGAAGAAAAACATTTGTACTTATGTCATTAACTGAATAATTAACTACATTTCCATAGTTGAACTCGTCGTCACAAAGTGCTAGTTACAATGATTTCATAATTTAGGTTCGAGACATCTTATTTAGATTTTAACATCATCAGTTCTTTCCTGTTATTATGCTCATGCTCCTTAGGCATCTTTCTGTTTGTAGACTTCCAGCAGAAGAGCGTTGAGTAAATTTTTATCCGAAAAAGCATAATGCCCAAATGAGTTAGAAAATCTTTTCATTCAACGAAAATTCAAATTTTTTAAAATGAAGGTGGAGAGAAGGAATAATCTTCACAGGGTACTTTAGCCGTCCAGCGGTCAGTCTAACCAAAACTGTTGACATTTTGAATTTTATTGGCGACAGAAACAGAGATACAAGTTTGAAGTTAACATTTGTTCGTAATTCGTTCATTAATGCTCTTGATCTTCACAGCAGAACTGAGGACTAGTTGGTAAGTTATCAATTCTAAACAAGTTCAGTTCTGTGAGGACTGAAAGCTCCGTTTAACCCCATCAAGATTCAACCATACTGGGACTACCTCTTTGTCTTGGGTTGAGAATTGCGAAAAAATTCATTAGTTTCGTACTTTTCTTCAAAAAGAACAGACGACAGTCGAGATGTAAAATTATTCTAGAGTACAGTCTGCGTCTGCAGCAATTTAAATTGTAATTATTTGTAACATAAACATCGTATTCGTATTATTATCATAATCCTATTGTATTATATTATTATAGACGAAAAAATAGAAAAGTTATTTGAATTTAAATGGACTACTTTTAAATTTTAATAGCGGTTTTCGCTATAATATAATCTCCTACTTTCGCTTTGCGTCTCATCGAATGTTTGACTTATGTATGTGTAGATGTTTCTCTTTCTACTTATGTTTCCCCCTCTTCTTTTTTAATTTTTTTATCTACATTCTACATGTATTGTGTTCGTGAAACAAGCGTCTAGGGACACCCTTTGACTATATACGTATATAGTCAAAGGGGACACCGTAGGGTAAATTTTTTCGGGTGGTTTCGGAATCGTTTGGAACATTTTGTTTTACTTAGTTTTCAAAGTTATTTGGTGTTTTTATTGAAATTTGAAATTATTTAGAATTTTTGTAAAAAAAACTATTTATTTGTGGAGGCTGTATTTTTTTTTAATATATTTTTATAAAGCAAGAATCTGATAAATTTTTAAGTTGTGAATAAAAAACACCAAATGACACTAAAGAAGAACAAAGTGTAGTATTCATGAGAACATGTTCGAATAAACCACCAGAAAACTTCATTTATCCTTTGAAAATATAAAAAAAAAAAATCGGAGTCAACTTTATTTATTCAATTTAACATGAATGCAAAGAAAACGAAACAGAAAAGAACATTACTTATTTTCTAAATGACGATCGTATGCACAGGAAGTATTGCAGGAAAAACAGCATAGAAAACATTGGATTTTACTTCGATGTTTTTGAATTTTTTACACTGGTAGGCCTATTAATGAAATGAATGTTTTCAATGTGCCTGAGTACATGATGTTTTTTACCAAAAAAAATTTGACATAGGTCGCAGATGAATTGCGATTTGGAATTCATATTTAAAAACATCAAAAATTAAACAATTAGGTAACCCATTTTCCAACTATCATTATTATCAATAAACTAACAAACAAAACAAACGAAAATCCCAAGTCGAACGAAGTGTTCCGACCAATTCCGAAACTACCAAAAAAAAATTTACCCTACGGTGTCCCTAGACGCTTGTGTTCGTGAATGCGCTCGAAGCAGTTAAATGATTTAAATATAAATATGTTGATTATGTAACAAGTTAAGTTTGATCGAACCGTAACGAACATCGAAACCGTATCCGAAATTCTGAAATCTGAACATAGAACTGACAGGACAGTTGAAATTGAAACTGTTAAAAGTTAAATTCAAGAATTAGCGTTAGTTCCCCCGCGTGGCGGTTCCATTTTATCTTTTCAGTGTTCGAGATTTCGAGTTTTCGTTTTTGCGTTTGGCATTTCTGCCGGCCGGCGTCCGCACTGATTTGTATTCATCGCACTCAATTGTAGTAATTCTTCTTAATCTGTGAGTGTAGAGTTGGTTGCTGTCATTAATTCACTACTCGTTCTAAATCTGTTACAATGACGACTAAAGTACCTTACAAAGTTGGTAAGTTTTTTCCTTCATGTTTAATTCAAACAACAGTTTTGCGCTGCCACTCTTAGCAATAGCTACCGACGTCCAATGGCATTAATTTAGCATGTTACTGAATTTTCAGTAGAGTTGAATGTTAAGCGCCATTCGTACAGAATATTTCAATTCTTACGTTATGTACTTTCGTTATAGCTGACATATCACTGGCCGAATGGGGACGAAAGGAAATAGCAATGGCTGAAAACGAAATGCCTGGTCTGATGGCCCTACGCAAAAAGTATGGCCCTCTAAAAGTTCTGAAAGGAGCTCGTATTGCTGGTTGTTTACATATGACTTTACAAACTGCTGTGTTGATAGAAACACTCATTGAATTGGGAGCCGAAGTAAGTTGTATTCTTGTTTTATCATGCGTAAAAGTAAATTTTTTACCAATTATATAATGAAATATTCCTGTCTTAATATTTTTGCATGATCAAAGTTAAAAGTTATAAAATATCTTGTAATTGTAATGTTTGAAAAGTAGATTTTGTTGGAATGGTTTTTGTATTTTCAATGAAACCTTTTCTGTTTTTCAATTAGGAGCAATAATCGATTACATGGTTATATTGTTCGAAACTTCAATTTGATTTGAAGCCGATTTTTATGTTTTATGAGTAATCGTAATATTTTACCCACGTACCTGCTGGGCAAAGGTTATCGTATCTTGGACATTCTCGTTTTAAATTATGTTTCATTGGTAATTTTACATGTTGATTTTTGTCTTTCGACAAGGTCATCTCAGTGGTTCATATCGTATGATTTTCATCTGCGGATATCTTCGTATTATGTAAACTATCAGTCCCGAGTCATTTTAAATGAGAATTATTTGAACTTATCGTATTTATAAATTGTTTAGTTAATTTTATTGCGAATTTTATCTGTTTTATCATTGACGTTTGAAAAGCGTATAATGTTATTGGAGAATGCGCTCTTTTTCATTTTAATATTTTTCTCTTCATAGGTGCGATGGTCGAGTTGCAATATTTTCAGTACGCAAGATCAAGCAGCTGCTGCCATTGCTGCCAAAGGGATTCCCATTTTTGCCTGGAAAGGTGAAACTGAAGAGGAATATATGTGGTGTATCGAGCAAACGCTAGTCTTTGACAATGGAAAGGTTAATACTTCGCTAAAATACCTTTTAATTACCTACAAAAAACGCGAATGAGCGTATAATAGTACATTTCAAGTTCGCTTATTCGCTTATGAGGCTACTTGTTTAATCAGTGAAAACTGAAATTTTAAGTATTGCCTTTAAGATGTGTCTTCGACCCCTAAAATTGTCGACTGAATTGCCAATATGTGGATATTGATGCCGTGCCAAACCTCGTTGAAATTATTTGTTCAAATTTTACTGTTATTCATTTTATTTGACGACTGAAACTAAATTATAAATTTTTTTTTTATTCCACTTATCTTTATAAATATTCGTACTCTTGAATTTTTTAATCATTGAACTCGAACATTTTCGAAAATTGTGGTGGCTATGATACGATAAAAAAAATTAATGTCAAGTTCTTAAAAAACGCTTTGCATTAAAATTATGTCAGAAGTATAACTGATGGTTGAAAACGAATAAAATGTTGAATAGACTAAAAAAATACAGTGCAGAATTTTTAAGAATTTGTTTTTTTATTTGAATTTTTTTTTTTTTTATTTCGGTTCTGCTGAAAAATGCGTTCAAAACTTATCTATATTTTTTATTTGATTATAAAGAAAACGTAAATCTGAAGTGTGAATTTTTCGCTGAACAAAGAAAAACTCAAATTATTTAATCGAAAATCACAAATTAATTTCATTCTTAATCAGCCTGTTATTGTAATAATTCTTGAAATATTTTTTAGTTAGGTACTGCTGTATTGTCGATAACACTTGATCAAGTATTATTGAAGAAATCAACATTAATTACTGTGATTTTCGAAAGTATTTTTTTTTAAACTGTCCGAAGACCGAATAGTATTATATTTTTTTCGAATTTTCAATATAATTTGTCAATTTTTTTTCCTTCTCTAGTAAAATTTCTATTTTCGTTGTTTAAATTTATCGCATTTTTCGTATCGCATAGCAAATTAAGAATTTCTGCCATCGTTTAAATCAATTTGAAGCATTCCACATTTGATAATTTTTCTTCTAAATTTAAATATTAAATTTTATTGTCTGTAGCCATTGAACATGATCTTGGATGATGGAGGAGATCTTACCGAACTCGTTCACAAAAAATATCCCCAATTTTTGCCTGAAATCCGTGGAGTCTCCGAGGAAACTACCACCGGTGTTCATAAGCTGTACAGAATGAAAAAAGAAAGTATTCTGAAAGTTCCAGCAATCAACGTTAACGATTCAGTGACGAAAGTAAGTTAGACAGTATCTTCTCAATGTAACTGTTGAGTAGTCTTCGATTAATCTTGTCTAAATATTGCAATTTTCAGAGTAAATTCGATAATCTGTACGGATGTAGAGAATCGTTAATCGATGGCATTAAACGTGCCACCAATGTGATGTTAGCTGCCAAAGTGTGCGTTGTCGCCGGATACGGTGATGTTGGAAAAGGTTGTGCTCAGTCTTTGAAGTCGTACGGTGGTAGAGTTATCATCACGGAAATCGATCCAATCAATGCTCTACAAGCTGCCATGGAAGGTTACGAAGTGAGTACGAACTGAAAGTTGACGCTACTGTACTACATAATTATTATGTATGAAGATGTCTGTGTTGTCATTGTGCTGATTTTCGTATCTCATGCTCAGGTTACCACAATGGACGAAGCCAGTAAAGAGGGCGGAGTTTTTGTAACTACAACCGGGTGCAAAGACATCATTCGTGCTAACCATTTTTTGAACATGAAAGATGACGCAATTGTTTGTAATATTGGCCACTTCGATTGCGAAGTGCAAGTCGATTGGCTAGAAAAAAATGCTGTCGAGAAAATCAACATTAAACCGCAGGTATTTATTGAAAAATTTCGTAATAGTTTCTTGAGGCCAATCAATTGGAAGTGTATTTCACTGAATAATTGTTACCCTTCCGTATTAATTTTGACGAATTTTCATTATTTTTTTTGTGTGAGGTTATGAAATTTGGGAATCAAGGATAGCGTAGAAGAGTTTTTTAAAAAGGAAACTATAATTTTGTTAGTATTTTTATCGTAGGTGTGGGAACTATACAAACTCATACGTTGTTGTTTTTTATCAGTATTCAACACACTAAAAACCATATACACACTTCGCATGTTCTTACTTGCACACGTAGGCAAGTAAGATACAATGTTTGGATTGTGACTAAACGATAGATGAAGATCTCGGCGATGTCACGGACTAGAACACGAACGTATTACACAATTTCTTATAAATTGTCACAACAATGAATAAGAAATTATGTACTTTCTATGTCACATCTGTATATGTACATATGTGTGTCTGTGTGCGTGTGCCAAATCCCCTATATAAACCCACAAAAAATCGCCAATGTTCGCTCAGGCTTTGGCTTCCCCATATGTAAGTGCAAAGCGGCAAAACATGCAAACAGCTGTTGGCTACTTTCTTGTTGAGAATCCTCTTCATGACAAGGTATTCTACATTAGGTTTTGAATTTAACAGGGTTGTATGTAGGATCTGCGCTGCGTGTAACCCTGTAATCTGCCAATTTTGAATGTATCCATTCAAAGTTGTAGCTAGAAAATATTCCAGAGGAACAAAACAAGTTATATGAAAGTAGAGGGGGTTAACAGACAGTAATATAACTAGGAATTTGCCTCATGTGGACTAGTCAATATGCTGCCTTCAACTGCAACAGGGTTTTACTCAGGATTTACCTCTAGATGGTTTTATAGGATGAAAAAACAATTATTTCATGAGTGGAGCAATCAAAAAATTTTTTTTTGTTTCTGGTTCTTCTGGAACTTTGGTCCCAAATTTAATGGGGATAAGCGAAATTTTCTCGAATGGAGAGGTTTGTTTCAGAACCTAATTCATGCCGCACCACCCGAAAAATTGTCGAATGTTCGTAAGCTTTACTACTTGAAACTTGCAATGGTTGATAAGGCAGCAGACATTCTTCAAGGTTACAAAAATGAAGATAGTGCGTATCCCGAAGCATGGGCCTATCTTAACTCTCGTTATGATAACCGTCGCGCAATTATTCGTACTCACTTCTCTGATTTGCTCGCTCTTAAAACTATTAAGAATGAAAGTGAGATTCGCGGATCTTATGCTGATTGTTACCACGCAGAACGATTCTCTGCATAGGACGATCATCAGGATGTACCCACACCATGCGATACATTTCTTTAAGGACTCACTAATTTCTTGTTCTGTGAGATCAGTAGAAACGACGTTAGAGCAGAAAAACGACGATTTGGTACCTTGTTTAAATGCGAGCAGTCCTGATAAGAGGGTTGTTTTTGTTTTTTCGGTATGTGGGGGAGTTTTTAATGACCCCAACAAATACATAATGTCTTTTCCCACAGTGTAATTATTGTATAAATAATTCAAAAATTAATTTCCATTTGTAATTTATCCACTCTCTAAACTTAACCACCTGGAATGAGTACCCCTTGCATCCCTAGTGGTATCACTGATAATAAGAAAATTCGAAAGTCCAGTCACATTTGACTTTACTGCCTGTGCAAAAAGCAGTCTGAAAATTTTCTAATGAAATTAACAAAGAAATTTATAGTATTTTCAAGAAAAAAAAAATTATCTATAGTTAACTTTTTTGAATAAAAATTTTATCTTGCTTGACCAAAAATAGTTAATTTTCTTTGAAAACCCGCTTAAAAATCTTGCTTGATATCTTAACTTTTTCTCATTATTTCTTCATTTCTATATATCACCAATATTAGGAATAAAGGTGGCTTTTTTTTCTTTTTTTTTTAAATCCACAGGGGCAATTACCCTCCTTCCCCATGCTGGCTACTCCTTGTACTCATTTAAAAAACAGCAACGGAGGAATATATTCGCTATATCTCCTTACTTATGCCACTGTCCAAAATCCTTCATGAAAAGTGTTTTCTTCTTTTCTTATTAATTTCGGTGGATTATTCCATAAATACCCCCTAGGTGCGCCCGTAATACTGGGAGTCAGCTTTGAGTAGTTCGACAGATTTTCACTTACGTTTTAATGTTATCTGACCATTTGCTTGTTCTTTTGGCAGTTTTTAATTTAGTTTTTTATTGTTGAAAAACTAAATTATGAGAGCTTTCATGTAAGAATTAATTTTTATGTTCTAATATTTTGTAAGCGTAATTGGAAATCTGTTTTAAATTGGAATGAAAATCATTATAAGTTAAATTATGGAGTACCTGTAATGAAAACTAAATTTCAGCCCGAGTGTTCAGTTTCCATTTCTAACCAAGTTGGTCATTATTTATGGAACAGTTTTTAATATGATCACATTATCTTAGGTTGACAGGTACACCTTAGCCAATGGTAATCATGTTATTGTTCTCGCTGAAGGCAGACTCGTGAATCTTGGCTGTGCTATGGGACATTCGTCTTTCGTGATGAGCACATCGTTCACAAATCAAGTTTTGGCTCAAATTGAATTATGGACGAAACCATCAGAATACAAAATTGACGTATATATGCTTCCGAAAAAAGTAAGTTGTACCATCCTTGAAACCCAGATTCAAATTGAAACGAGGAGTACCGTATTAAATTTTTATTATTTATTGACGTTTTTTTAGTTGGATGAAGAAGTGGCTGCTCTACATTTAGAAAAACTTGGCGTGAAACTTGAAAAATTGACGCCGGAACAAGCTGAATATTTAGGAATTCCAGTTGATGGTCCTTTCAAACCGAATCATTATCGTTATTAATACATTAATAAGGCGAATCATTCAGTTTTTCCTTTTTTGTTTGATATGTTCATCGCTGCCCAGTCGTACTATTTTCATAACTTTTTTCAATTTTATGTTTGAAGTTTTAAGATGTTATTTCTTGATTTTTTATCACGACTCGCGTAGAGGGGTTTATTATTTTATCTTTTGAGTTATGTTGTTACCATACTTTGTCGAAGTTTTATCAAGTTAGAAACAGCAAAGTCAAGGGAGAAACTCAAATATTGATTCCTTTTGTAGTTCCTTATTATTGTATTGAAAATTGTTTTGATTGTAAAAAATGCTCGATGAAATTAAAAATTTTTTTATGAATTATAAACTTGTGTGTTTCGTTAATTTATTATGTTTGATGAAGTGTTGATTACTATTATGACGTTGTTGTTTGAATCCCTAATACGATCACACTTGGATTAAGTGTATTTCTTGTATGGTAGTGCAGCAATAATAGCTTTTGTATGTCTGGATTTGTTACAGAATTGTTTCACACTTTTCTTCTGGCTTCTTAAATCAGATACAATCCTTGCTATTTTGTACTGTACAAATCAGATACAACTATCTTACATTAAAATTCATTGTGAAACACTCAAGTTATGAACAATGACAGTAATTTGTAAATTATTGAATAGGCTAAAAACAGGATAATGGCTGAATCATAATAAAAGTACAACTGTACAAACCGTTAATTATTTCACAAAATTATTTCCCCAATATTATTTTGCCAATTATACTCCCATATTCGATGTGCATGCACCGCTACTTTCAGACATAAAAACAGTTCGTTGTCTCCACAGAAATGAAAGAATGCCAGAATGCTTACGCTCCATGTAGCCAATGTAAACAAATCCAAGCAAACGTGTTAAAAAGAGATGGAAAATCAATCGACTAAAGCTTTCCTTGCCTTTCGCATTTCGTGTACTGCATTTGTAACGAAAATTGTTCGTCTTTATTGAATTTATTGAATGTTTCATTTTCTTCAGATAATTATAATAAATATTTTTTAAACAGATCGGTTTTCTTTAGAAAATCTACTTATTACACATAGTGCGTTAATGCCCCCAAGGTTGGAAGTGAGTACATTTTCCATTTCAAGACCTCACGAAAATTTTGGCACCAATAATTCAAATTCATATGTATATATTATATAAAGTCAATTTCTTGTTCCCACGGCGCAGATCGTAATTTTTGTTCGATAATCACAAAATTTGTGACGAATATTTGTATTAAGCTAAGGACCAGACGTACTTATTTTGGTGCCGATCGGTCGGACAGTACTTCCGGTACCGCTATTCTTGTTTTTATATTGGTCATAAAATGCAGAATTTTAGAACAATATGTACTAAATTTGGAAAAAATATTTATTATAATTTATTATTGTATGCTACTAATTTTGGTGCAGATCATATCCAACTATCGATAGTTTGATATAAGATCGATGAACTCTCCCTGCTGATATTTTTTGTTAAAACATACATTTTGAACACATTTGACAAAATTAGACACTTTTTAAAGTTCGTTTAAAAAAATGGAGAAATTTAAATTCTTTTTTCGGTTTGATAAGAGAATATTGGTTCATAAAAACTATCAAAAAACTACCAAAAAAACTATTGATACTATCGATAGTTTTTATTTTTTACCATCGATTAATCGATAGTAAAAAATTATCGACTATCTTCGTCACTTTTGTGATTTGTAAAAAAATTCTTTGCGCGAAACCCTTTGCTTCAAACAATTTGTGATTTGTAATTCAAATCACTTAGCTGTTAAGGATTTGTGATTCATGATTCGAATCTTTTTTTGAGGATTCTGCCCTCTTTTGCTATTAATGATAACAATTGATAGTTTTGAAATTTCAGTTTTTTGCAGTTGAAAATTGAAATCAGCAGTTTCAAATGCAAAAACTTTTTTTTATTGAACATTCCTTTCAATGTTTCATCATTTCACATTATTAGTTTGAAGATATCTCTTTCATTGTTCAATTTTTTCCACTTTTTTTTGTAAGTTTTATAGGATGAGGAGGAAGAGGGGTGAGGGGTGCTATTGATAGTTATCGATAACAGAGCCAGAACTATTGATGATTATCGATAAGTGAAAAGTGTAATAGTTCCCATCCCTACTATGCCGTTTGACTATTCATAATTATATGGACTGAGCATAGTGATAAGAACAAGAAGGCAAGATATCTCAAATAAATTAGTATCACTGGCAGAATGAGTTCCCTCCAATGTTACAATTATTTTAACCAAAAGAAAAATTTTTTGTATTCAATTAATGGAAAAGTTACCAAACTTTTTATAATAAAAATAACCTTCCACCAATGATACTTGTAATGTTTCATTTGCCTGCACTGTATCACCACTCCTATTAAACTCAGTCAATACAGTTATATAATATTATATATAGTAAAAGGTTACACCTCAAAACACATTATGATGTCAGATCATGCACGCCCAATATATTTGGCTATGTGTATATTTCAATTTCAGTCTAACTCTAGATCTTTTTTTTTTTTCATTCTGCACCTGATTAATTGATATTTTGAACAAATATATGAATTACATAAATCTGCAAATTATTGCTGTATAACAGCATTGAGTACTCTCTAGCATGTAAAGAAAAGTTATTGATGAAAATATAAAAACTTGAGGTAAAAATATCTTAAATTTTTAGTTTTTTCAAAATTGGGACGCAGAAGTCTTGCATCTTCAACTAATCTAAGCAGATTTTTTTAGTTTTTTAGTTTTGAGTGTTAGAAACCTGATTGAACTTTTTTCCAAAGTTGAATATTAGTTCTCAAGAAATTATTTTTATGTCATGTAATGTAGATAGTATTTGGTCCTATTTTGAAACTGTTGAGGCCGAATAAACTTTTCTCACTTTATAGAAAACAAGTTGTACATTCACTATAATGTTTATTTCACAAATGGTGGCAGAGCGCATTTACATAAACAGAATTGGTTAAAGCACAGCTGAATGAAGTCAGTGTGACCAGATTAATACATGAATATTACTATAGTGAACATTACCTAAGCAGTAGAAAATTTATGTGAAATAAATCAGTATCATTTCATTTGTAATTTTATTATAGGTGGGAATTGGAAAAGCTAAACTGACAGGTACATCAAAGATTAAATTAATTAATATTGATCTATACACCATAAAAAAAAGAATTTGTCCTCGAACAGACGGTGGAAGTGAAACTTGTTACATTGAAATTTGTATTTTGGAGAATGAATGTTTTACCAGCAGGGTGATTTTTCATTTTTTGTTTTGTATAAACATTAAAATGCAGAAAAAGTTATATGAATTTAGAAAATTATTTTCACCCATTGGTGAACACTTCAATGTCAAAATTAAATCAAGTAACCTACATTCCACAGATAAGAAAGCAATGAATGAAAACATTTAGAGAAGGCGAAGAGGGAAATAAATCAAATAAGAGTTAAACGGACCGAGCTTTAGTGGTAACATTTTTTTGTTTCATGCGCTTCATTGCATAACCATTTTATTTATTTCATTTCATGGGCTTCATTGCACGACCGTTTTTAATTTAATACCCAGCACAACAAAGTTTCACTTCAAAAATTGAAGAAAACGATTCAGCTTCAAAGATTCCAGTATGTATCAAGATACAATGGTTGATAAGATTAAGGTGTTCCACAAAACTCAATAAAACTACAAAATAAAACCCAAAGAAATTTTTATAAACAAAAAATTAAATACAAAAAAAAAATAAATAAATTAAGTATTGGTAATTCTTAATCTATCAGTATTTGAAATACATTTAGGAATAGTAAGATTGTTCAAAAAAAATTTAATATAGCTGCCCATCATTCACATACAGAAGAAATTAACAAATTCAATCAATAGCTTTTGTCCACTGAACTGAAACAGTATTCTCTTGGTTATATGTGTTTTTTGTCCTAAGCTTTTTCTTCTTTTATGAGGGGAGAGGGGGACTTAGGCTACGTAATAATTTCACCCGGTGTCCAGAGAATATTATTTGATGTCAGAGTTGAAGTGATGGCCTACCAATAGTCCAGTGTGAATTTTTTAATTACACACAGGAGCACCAACAGAACCAAAGCGAATAAATCACCATTTTGGGTAGGGAATGTGATGGAATGGTATCAAACTCATAACCTTTTGATTGCTAAGCCAAGCACACGTCACGAAAACCACAACTGTCCAAGTTTGAGTTTTAAAAATTTCGGTAATTTGGTACAACTGTCAACAGAATTGCTGCTAACGAAATTACGGAATCATGGTCGTTGTTCATCGTATACGGAAAATATGAAAAAATTATGATTTTTTAGACGGTGTACCGCTTTAACCTACAAAAACTTATTGGGAGAAAAAATTGTAAAATTTAGGCTCAATTGAAAACATAACTTACACGTCCAAATTTGAGTGAATTTGAAAAATGCTGTCCCAACACAATGATGAAAAATATCCGCTATGATAAGCATTAAAAAAAAAGTACATGATCGCATTTACATCACAAATCAATGTTAAGTAAAAAAAAAAAAATAAATAAATAAAAAAAGACGGAAAGTATCAAAGTGAAAACACTCAAGAAATATTTGTTCAATAAACCCGTCACTAAATACATGAACCGAATAGACCTAGACAAAAGGAAATCTTAAAACATCCGAATCATAAATTACCAATAAATACTTTAAAATATAGGTCTAAAACAAATACTAAAGTACTAACGAAAATGGCTAACAAATAAATGGTACATCAAATGAATAATACTACAATTAAACGGGATATGAGAATGAACTAGTTTTGAGGATGAACACAATACGACTTGAAGCATTATCAAGAGACATGAATTTATTCAATCGACATAGACAAGTAAAAAAAAAAAAAAAAACGCGCTCTAGGATGTCAGCGAACTAGAACATTTAATGTGGTACACATTTCATCACATCGATATCATATCGATATATCGATCAACACCAATTCCTTCATATTCTTATGATAAAACATTACATATCGATATTAATTTAATTGATATTCCCTCATTTCGACTAGTGGGGAAATTGTGATTGGCTGTAGGAATTTGTATTCTTTCTGTGATTGGCTGTAGCACCCTTTTTTAATGAAAATTTAACCAAAATAATTTTTTCCGAATTTACTCTGAATTCAGCGTAGTGAAAGTAGAAATGTGTATCACATTAAAAAAAAAATTGAAATAAAAATTGAAATGTAAAATTTATGAAATGTTTGTCCTGGGATTTTGAAACCTCAGGCGTGTCTATTTTGATAACTGGCAAAAATCTACTCGACGAAAAAACACATGCAGGGTTCGACGAATACTGTGTACTTACATTCATTGAATGAGACAAATTCAACGAAAACATCCATCTTTTTCAAATGGCCATTAATTAAATTATACAATATTTGAAGGGCAAATTATGTTTGAAATTAGTATCTTATTCAAGATTAACAACGCATCAATGGACATGTAACCACATAATAAATAATTTTTGTATAAAAATTCAATATCAGAATAACATCCACCTACAATGATCAGAGAAAAAAATTTAACCATACGTACGAGAAAACAAATTCGAATTATTAATAGGAATAAACTTTCTCTTCCTTGTGGTACACATACAAACGTCTTCAATGTCGATTTCCAAAACAGATTCAGAGCTTCTACATTGGTTTTTGTTTTTCTTGTGCTACGATCGTTCGAGAATTGTAATGGCATCGTTAGGAGAAGCGTAATGAGCAGATAAGTCACCATTTGTGGCTGCAAAATAAATAAAAAAATTAAAAATCCGGAAAATATTACAGCGATTAGAAACCACAACAATATTGCATAACGAACAACAGAGTAAATCGGCAATTCTTTCGTTAAAATTACAGCTAAATTTTCAACCAGGAGAGGATGGAAAATAGCGGTGGATTGAAAATAAAACTGAGTTCTCTCCAGCTTTTTTCTTCCCAATTATTAGCAGCGTAATCAATTATATAATGAAATTCTCCCCTTGTAATACCGGTTATGCTTTCTTCGAAAAAATTATTGAAACTTAAACCTTTACAACCCCTTTGACATGGAATATAAAACACATGTCTCTAAAATATTTTTTGAAACATCAAGTACTACAGTCTCGACGACCACATAAGTTGAACTCCGACAATCACGGCGCATTAATGCAACGTTGTTTCTCATTGGCTATTCAATATTTTTACGTCATCATTGGCCATTAAACATTTGTATGTCATATTGCCTATCTCATTCAGAGCTCAACTTATTTGGTCCGAACTATACCTATATTCCATAGTGCGGGTACCAAAAGTTGAACTAAAAGAAGATAGGTAATGACGCATTAAACATCAAAGCTCAATTTATTTGGTGCCGCTTCATATCGTACCAAGACAATTGAAGTTTGGCCGTCGATTCTCGGCGTTATAAAATTACCCTACCAAAATATCCCTGCCGCGCATCAACCGCGATGTGTATTTTCCAAGTGTCAAATTTTGTAATGGCTGCCATTTGAAAACCAATGGACTGATTTCGCTCAAATTCAATACTAAACCAGTCCCTAATAGTCTCCAATTGCCATAAAAATTTCAACCAAAAATCTTTTAATTTACGTGATTTATCGTGATGAAAACTTGGTGGGTTTGCAACATTTTGAGAACCCATTCCTCCAAAACTAACAGATGAATTTCAACAATTTTAACACAAATGTGTAACTCATGAAAGTTTCTAACACTACCCTAAGTTTCATTGCCATAGATCAAATAGCGGAAGCTTAACAGACTCCAAAAACGTGCGAAAATAAGAAAAAAGTGGATACATATAAAAAGTGTACAGAAGAATTTGAGTGACCTATATATTCGTGATCTACGACTCAGGATCGGCGCTTTTCCACAGGTCCAGCCCCCAGGTCTCGCCACTGAATTGAATACAATGGTTGTATTTTCCAAGGAAAATACACTAAAATGAAATGCAGCTTCATGTTAGTATGTACAAAAATGTAGTGTCTCTTTAACAAAGGTACTTATACTAAAGTTATTTAGATTATTTATAGACAAGTTGATGCATTCTGATAAGAAATTATCACAAACTTCAACCATATACTTGATAGACTGGCCCTGTACAACGTTTCCCATTGAAACAATGATAAATAGGGAGTGTGACCACATTGTGGCAAGAAGTTGTTTTACCCTGGTTATACAGTTGTTATTTCCAGGTTTTTGAAGTTGATTTTAGCCGGGTTGGAGTTTTTTTTTTGAAAAATTGTACATAATCATTTTTTTTTTTCTATTAAAAAATTAATTTCAAAAGAAAAAATAAACTTTTTTTGATTTTTTCTTCTTCAAAAAACCTTATGGGATTTAACATGCATTTGCCACATTGTGACGTCATTTATGTTTGCTTCAATTTCCATTGCCACAGCCAGTCTATCTAGTATATGGTTGAAGGTCACAAAAGTCATTTTTAACATTTTATCACTTTAAGTAAGTGGTAGTGTCATTCACATTCAATTCCCTTTACCTGCCCTACACATTGAAGAACTAAGAACACTTGCACTTACTTAGTGAGATAATTTGTCCCAACTACAAAATGATGACAATTTTATTACATTGACTTTATGGGAGGGCATCAACTTGTCCTATATAACTTTAGTACTTACCAAGGTATATATATACTAACTTCTTTTACCAGGTACGCTCGATCAGTTTGTTAGTATGTAAGTGTATGTGAAATGACGTCACATGTAGAAGAAATATTTCGTTAGTTGGAATTTTTGAATGATCAAAGTATCAAAATTAGGGAAAATGTAATTAATTTTCAGTGTCGGTGTTATTTTTGAGGTGACGAGGTCCGAGGTGTATGAAATAAAGTACAGGTAAACACAACCAGAAACAGAAATATAATATATACAAAATCATTTATATAAATGAATAAGATTGTAATGGCGAAGCACAGCACTATTATTGAATGGTAACTAATGATGTACGAATGTAGAAGTGGAATATGATGTATATATATATATATATATATATAGTATGGGATGATGCAAATATGGGAATTTTGTACTAACACCCCTTGAAATTTTTACACGAACGATTTTACCGATTTTACGATTGAACAAATTCTATAATGTTGTAATGGAACATAAATTTTTGTTCCTAAATACAAATATAATGTATTACTAAATTGCGAAAATTGTGAGCTCCCCAATTATAATTGAGAAAAAATAAAATATAAAATATAATAAAATAAATAAAATAACAACATATAAAATATGGTAACTGTTTGGGGAAAAAATATTATTTATTATGAAAGGTAACAACATTATTATATATGCAAAAAAAAATAAAATAAAAAATAATTAGTAATATAATATATGAATATAAAGAGTCTAACTTTGGATTTTGGATTTCCAAATTCATCAAATTTAATTGTGAATAACCATCTTGTGTCTATTAATTTTTGTTTGTTATAATTAACTGGTGTCCATACATTCATGTCTTCCAAAGAATTAAATTCACTGTTTATTGCTTTCAACCAATGATCCCTAAATGGATTAGTATTTATTTCAGTAAATGCCATAGATATACAATCTTAAATGAATTGTTTATTATGATTTCTATTAATGTTCATGACTACATTTAGATCATTAATTTATTCTGATGGTTTCAATATAAATGGTTTATCAAGCACTTCTAATGATTTGACATTTATGGTTTCATCTATTTTCACATTACATGCTACATAATATTTTATATCAAATGGATCTTTGAGAGAATATCCAGTATTTGTATATCCTACTATAATATTCTTTTCTGCCCTGTGTGACAGTTTAGGATCTATTTTTTGTTTATTTTGATTTTTGGTCTTGGTTGCATTTTGTTGGCACTTCTATTGGAATGTGTCTATATGCCAGCGAGCCAAATACTTTTAAATTTAATTTTTTACCATAAATCATTTCCTATGGTGTTTTATTATTTTTGTTTGCTTTTGTTGGTGATCTATTAAGTATGTTACTTTAATTTGCATATGACCAGTATTTTATATCCATACTTGTGTCGATTAACATAGCTCTTACTCTCCTCATTAAAGTTTGGTTTTAGCATCTGTATACTCTTTCGCATTATCAAACCCAATTTAACCTATGAGGTGACCAGGGAACTTGTTTCACATATACATGACCATGTTTTTAAATTCAGTAAAAACCTGATTTTTGGTCATAATAGGTACAATGATAAGGTATTTTGAAAAATTATCTATAAATGTAAGGATATATCTTTGATCTGCTGTTGAAATGATAAAAGGTCCTATGATGTTAGGTGACATAATTTCCAATTTTCTATTGGGTTTAGTTCTTATCGTATTGTTATCCAATTTTGTATTATTTGGGATGTAACAAATTTGACAATTTTTGAAATTGTCTCCAAAATTTAAATATTCAGGTATTTCTATCAATAAAGATTTTAATTGTAGATATCTTACATTTAAATGACCTAATTGTCTATGTATTAAAATTTTTTTATTTGTGTTTGTTACGTGATTTTTTGAATTTTGACTTTGCATTAGTGTACCATCATTCTCTTCATTGACATCGATCTCTTCATTATTATTTAATGGCATATCGTTATCCCTATTATCACTTACATTATCTTTATGATTTTTATTTTGTATATCACCCTTTGAAGTATTTGAGGGTTAGAACTATGTTGTGATGTTTCTTCTATTTCTATTTCTTAAACTATAGATACATTATACCATTCATCATCACTTTCTTATATAATAGGCATACATATTTTTGGTTTCAATTGTGATCTCTTTAAATTATAATGGATATAAAAAATTCCTTTTTCTTTTATGGATATTAATAATATTTCACCATCCTCTACCCAGCATATGTTTGCTTGATCTTTATTTTGATCTGTATTCATCATCCCTGTACATGTAATTTTGATTACCGAGATTATATCTTGTGTAAGACCTCGGACTAATGAACATCAATTAATTTAATTAATGATTGTTGTTTAAATTAATTTTCTAATTTTATTTTCATTTTTCCCATATGTGTGGCATATAAAAATGCATCTCTTCCAGCACATTCCAATTTAATAGAGGTTACACATTTAACTACATCACTTAATTTATTTAAATCCGAAGTCAAGTGTATTACTTCGGCAGAACCATCTAAAATTGCTTTATCTTTTAATTCTTTGTAATTATTTTCTATTTTGGATTGGTTAATGAGTTGACTTTTGCCAATTGTCTGATTTTGGTTTTAAAGTTTGTACCATGCAAGGCATTTTGACTGGTTATTCATTAACATCTTGTTTATTATAATTACTTGTAGTTGTGTTCTTAGGTGGGTACGCTTTTTTATTTTTATTTTCATAATTTTCACTCTAATTACAATTTTTTTGCATTATATCCATTTTGGTTACATTTAAAACATTTAACGTTATTTCAATTTTAATTGTTTCCAAGAATCCTTTTCAAGTAACTTAAATTTTCCTAATTCATATCACAATTAATATGATTATTCATAAATATAATATCTCTAATTTTCCAAAATTATATTGAAAGCACAATCCCTAAAAATTATCATTTAATTTACTGAAGTATATTACCTGTGAACACGTTTTTACAAGCGCAATTTCACTGGTTAAGTTGTTTTTTCAGATTTTTACGATGAATCATGAATTTATTGTATTTGACTGATGATGACTCGAGTTGATTCTCTGACGTTGAATTTTGACGTACTGTTGGCCCAAAAGTGATGGTCTTCGATGTTTTAATAATTGTCTTGATGACTTTTGACAAAAATGAGAAACAACTTTGAATTCTACACTGACTTTTCCTTGGTTATTTGGCAGTTGTTACTGAATTTTGTCTTTCAGAGTTAGCCGTTAATAAATCAGGAAACAAATCGATTGCAATTTTAAAATATTAAAAATTTTTACATAAAATTTCTAGCAAATATACTTGCTTCCAAACACGATTCATATTTAAAAAAAATTACGATGTGTTTTTAATAATGATTCACGATACTCTGATGAAATATGAAAATATTCTCTTTTAACTTGTTTTGGTGTGATTTAAACTAAAAAACGAAGTGACTGCAACCATGAGGTGACAAGGTCCAAGGTGTATGAAATAAAGTACAAGCGATCACAACCAGAAACAGAAATATAATAAATCCAAATTTAATTACATAAATGAATAAGATTGTAATGGCGAAGCGCAGTGCTATTATCAAATGGTACTAATGAAGTACAAATGTAGAAGTGGAATATGACATACATATATACATAGTATGAGATGACGTGAGTGAGTGAAGGAGTGAGTGAGTGAAGGAGTGAGTGAAGGAGTGAGTGTGGGAATTTCATACTAACAATTTTTTTTAACAATTTTTTTACAAGAACAGATTGAAGAATTATTTCCAATTGTTATGAAATTAAAAGTCCATTGGGCTCTTAGTCAACTTTCCTACTGTTTCTAAAATATAATTAAGGCTGGAGATGATGAAAATCATTCATTTCAAAATAAAAGAAAACAATTGGTAGTTGGAACCATTTTCCCATTTTAACATATTTAGAAAAGTTTGGTGCCTATCTACTCGTATAGTAGGTTTTGAGAGAACACGAAAAGAAAATATTTCTGAAGAAAATTGTGTGTTCACTGCTGTGAAAAAACTACGAAAGTGATGGGGCTGAAATTTTCATGAAAGGTAAAGGACTTTAATGCTTATTGGATCAGTAGTTACCGAGAATACAGGAAGGAACAATAATTATAGAAAAGTGGTTCCTCCAGGATTTTTTACAAAACAGACCCAGCTGAAGTTTTCACGATGCATTGTTCGCAAGTCTGATAGAGATTTGGTGCGTATAATAGATCAGTAAAATTTTCGAGAAAACAGGAAATGAAAAAAAAAATTGCTGGAAAAGTGATTTTTCCAGCAATTTGAGGAAACAACAAAAGGAATAGGGCTCGAAGTTACGTGAAATGTATTTCTTTTTGGGCAACATATTTGATAGGAATTTGGTGCTATAGATTCAGCAGTTTCGGAGAAATATGTAAAAACAAAATAAAATGCTGAGGAAAGCAAACCGCCTGTGTTGTTTGAAATATCTTTTTAAAATTCACAGTGAAAGGGTTTCTGATTTTTTCTTATTTTAGTTGAACTTGTAGCAATGAAATTTCGATAAATCTATTTGTTTGTTAGATACGTACCGTACAGATAACCCATCGATGGTTTTTTGTAACTGTTTCATGCATTTATAATTCAGGATTGTTTGTGTTGAATTGTAGATGTAAATTAGAAAACTTTGATTTCTTGCGAAGTATTTGACTGCTCGAAAGAATAATTATCATACACGTGTCTCGAGTTTTTTTCTACGTGTGACGTCATATTACGACTACCAATCGCAACATCAGTTTCACATGTACACTGATCGAGTGTACCTAGTAAACGAAGTTAGTATATACGTATAACTTGGTACCTACATTTGTTACATGTTATCAGGTAAAATTACTCCCAACAACCGAAGTTTGGCAGATGGCAGTCGATTTCCACGACACACTGTATTTTTTAGGATGAAACTATTTTTATTTTTTTTTGCAATTTATCTACTCCTATGAACGCAGACAAACGTTCTTGTTTCTCGATGAAATCAAGGACAGTCCAACAAACATTAATCATCAGCTAACAATTTAAATAACGAAGCAGATGACGGCGTTGATAGTTAACATTATTAATTATCTAAAATAATTATATGATAGAATTCACGATATGAGATCCAGTAATATTAAGGTTTCATATTCTAGAAAGATTAACAAATTCTAATCAATCTGAAAAAAAAATCACGTTGGATGCCATCCCTTATAAAATTCGACCAGCCCCCTAACAAAATGATCACGATGCCAAGACAATATAAAAAAAACTAAACAGGAAGAAACTGTTGAATACGTACCACTTTGAGCATTATAAACAGGAGTAGGTTTCAAAGTACGCTGTAGTATATAATGCGCGATGGCCGCTGACGCGCAAATAAACGCCAATAATCCAAACAAGGTTGATCCTCCGTGTTGGTAGTATATGACACCACCGATTAATCCACCCAATGAAGCTCCTACACATTGTTATTCATCGTTTTAGTGTATAATTCTAGTAAAATCTAATGAATTTTAATGAAACTCCATCGACTCATTCGCACCTAAGCCATCGAACATAGCACCAAATAATCCTTGTACCGTCGTTTCAGTACCAGGAATTGTGATTAAACTGGAATACGACGCGATCAACACGTAGCACATGCTAAATGTAAATCCACTGATCAGCTCAACCGGAAGAACCCATACTGGAGATGGTAAATTGGAGTAGAGGAACATTCTCAGCGCGCACGCTACTAGAACGACTGTCATTGTATGAATGTACCCGCACAACTTTATAATTTTTCCTGAAATCAAAATTTAGAGGTGATAATTTAACCGCTGATTTGTGCGATGAGAGACCAAATTTCACAATGGTAACTGTATCCGAGAAACATGACCCAAATTTCTCTACTTTTATCCTTTCTTTTTATCGAACCAAATCATCTTCAGTAGGTAAGTCTTAATTGCAAAATTTTAAACGAACGTGATTAAGTCATTTTTGATAACTCGCAAACAAAAATTCTGGATAGCTGAGAACTGAGATATCGTCTGATCTTTATCCGACCATGCCAGTGCACAGATAATAATGGCATATAACGAACTTAATTTCCTATGTAATCATGTTGAAGATCAAACAAGACTATTTCGATAATAAATACTTTGAAAATTTAATTTAATGAAGAATCATCATCCCAAAATTTCAAAATCGACCCACAATACGATAAGGGAATCAGTGGATCTTTTTTTCTCCCAGTAATACTTTGCAATGAAAAGCGAACAGGTAAGATGGTGCATAATAAAAATAAATTAAATAAATTTGCCCTGTGTGGCGGAGTGTTCGAGTGTCTGGCCCTACGACAACAAAGTTGAGGGTTCTAGACCAACTTTACTCACATTCTCGACCCAAAATGGCGATGTATCTCGTTCATTTGATCCATTTAGTGCTTTCGCATATAATTAAAAAATTTTTCATAAAAACCTTAGGCCAACAAAACCATCCTTTCTTTACACGCAAGTCGCAATAACTCATACAACCTTCACACTTGGGTGGCATGGACTCGATTCGACTCGATACTCAAAAAGGTGAGTGGAGAATACGTTTGCAAGAGAAAATCCGATTGAAATTTAAAAAATTACGAATACCTTACCAGCTATCAAGAAAAATGGTAACTCTCCTATAACCGTAGTAAAGAGCGAATCTAAGCCTTGTAATGTTTTGCTCCAGTGTAGATCTTCCGGTTTCGAAATATCTTCTAGGTGCCTACATGAAAAGAAACAATGTCATAATGGAGATTTATCCTTCATCATATACTGCCGAAAAACCTATATAAAAGTGAACCTACATATTTTAGAAAAGTATTTAAATCGCTTAAGAGGAATGAAAAATGAGCCATTTTAAATGTAAAATTGACCATTTTCATGAACATTTTTTGCAAAAACTATCAAAGACATAGCGTTGAAATTTTGACCTCACTTTTACCAAAAATAATTTAGACTCTAACACTGGAGTTTTGGATATAAATTATTTGGGCCTGATTTTTGAAATTTTTATTCAATGTGCCTTTTTTTTGCATGTTTTTCAACACAAAAAGTCATTTATCTCATTTCATAAAAATTATTTCAAAAAATTCTCGCTCCTGTTTTTGTAAGATACTCTTAGCAATAAAATAAAATTAAAAATCATGAAAACAGGTAAATAAAGATAAAACAAAATTTTTAGTTTTGAAAATGCTTCTTGAGTCAAGTTATGAAAAAGTCTCCACCACCCAATTTTTACTAATGTTTTATGTATGAATTATAAGAGTAGGGGTAGATAACGATGGTAAAAAAAAAGTGAAAGGAGAAAATAGTAATGAAAAAGAAATTTGAGGTGGTAACGTTGGTTTGTTGTTTATAGAATGAATACGAAAATGAAAGAAAATGAAAAATGAACAACTCTTATTTTTTAAGTAGGTTTTCTTTAGAAAATCTTTTTATTACACTTGGTGCGATATTAGCCCCCAAGGTTGGGGGTGGGTACGTTTTTCGTTTCATGACCTCAGGAAAATTTTAGTACCAATAACGTAAATTCATTTAAATATATATATATACACACATACCATTATAATAAAGGTACAAGGTTGAAAATTTATGCCAAAAAATTATTTCGACAAAATTATTCGCCTAAATTCGATATGTATGCATCCAAAGAACAAGAAAAAGAAACAAGTTTTTTTTCTTTTTTATCATGCACGGCCAAACAGTTGACGAATAAAAAGATTTAAAGGAAGAAAGGAGGCGATAAATTTTTTTTTTCTTTGTTGATGGGCGGAAGAGATACGTTTTACTTTTTTCTTTATTCATTATGCCAGTATAAGTTGTAGATCGGTTGAAGTTAATGTGCCGCGAAGTGGCGATTCAACGATTCTATGCGTGCGCGCCCACACACACACACACACACGCGCGCGCGCGCGCGCGTCAATTTCTGTTCGGACAAGTCGCAATTTTTGTCCGATAATCACGAAATTAGGTAAGAACATTTGTACTAAGTCAAGGAACGGGTTATTGATTTTAGTGTGGATCGACAGGATGGTACTTCTAGTACCACCATTTCTGTTTTTATTTTGGCTATAAAATGCTCAATTTTGCACCAATAACCGCGAAATTTGGAATAAATATTTATTTCAATTCATTGTAGTAAGCTACCAATTTTAGCGCGGATCGACAGACGGTATTTCCAGTACCGTCTTTGTTTTTATATTGTTCATAAAATGCGGAATTTAGAAAAATATGTACGAAATTTGAAACAAATATTCATTATAATTTATTGTAGAATGTTACCTATTTTTAGTGCGGATCGACCATCGATACTTCCAGTAAACCTTTTTTTTCCTCTTTTTTTCCAATTTGCATAACTTCTTTTTTAACAAAAATTAACCACATGTTCATGTTTTCTTTTTTTTTATTTCTTAACTTTATTATATTTCTTTGAATTCATTTGAAATTATATAATTATTTACCCTATTTTATCATCTTGATTAATTTTTAATTTTTTCAAGAAATAACATTTCTAAATTACACGTTGTCTAATATTTCGTCAGTACTTAACACATTTCATACAATCATAACATACCATTAACGCATATAAACTTACAGACAATTAATGTGACCATCAAAATTCATAATTCTTTTTTTCAAAAACCTAATTTTTCCAGAGAGGATTGTTGCGATAGTTTTTTAAAATTTTTATTCATTTTCAATGCCCTTTTCTCGTTGTTACAAAGTGTGAAACCTGTGAATTTTTTTTCGGGAAATTCAATAGAATTTGTGCTTTTATTGACGTATTAATAGTACGTATTGTGCACTCAGAAATTGGTGAAAATAGTTTCGGCACATCGGTCAACACTGTGCTTGATATACTGGGGATCTAACGTTGGAATTTCGGTCATAGTCATAATTTTTGAAACTTTATTTTTTGGCTGACGTGTTGGAATTTTAACTATATTATTCACAGAAATGATGAGGTTTTTGAAATCTAAATTTAATGACAAGTATAATGAATTACTCATCGTTGGACAGAGGAGACTTCGGAGGATTCAGATATTAAAGAAAGGTTATTTTTGATATTTTTACTATTTTTCGATTTCTCACAAGGGAATTACGGATGAGAAATTAGAAGGTATTCTAACTAAACAATTAGTTTCACATTTAACGATAAACCGTAGAGAAAAATTACATGCATATTCTTCAATTAAACGGATAGGGATTAATTAAAAATTTCAAAATTAATAAGCCTTGGAAATGAGTTACGACTAGAACACCAACAGGGTAAAATTAATTTCTTTTTTCTCCACACAATAAAGTTGAAAGTTTAACGCAAAACATTTTTTCTAAAAAACATTTTCTGGCCTACATAATAATTTAATAAAAATTATACCCTCACAGACGGAAAAATTAAACACAAAATTCTTGATTACCAACCAAAACAAGAACTGCCACGAAACACCCATCAGTACACCTGTTAACATACACCATACAGTGAATATCACAGTTCGGAAGTTATAAAACAGAACTTTGACGTCTCTGTACACGGTGACTGAAATCACTTTATGTTCCACCTGAAAATATGAATCGCATGACAAACTTCCAACGTATTTTCTTTGCTAATTGCATTTGCTAAAGCAACTTACTTTTAACCGAAGAATAATATACAAATCGGAGCAGAGTACAGCGCAACCTACGTAATATAAAATTTTATAATTTTTATCGCTGGAATCGCCACTGAACCAGTCAACCAAAGAACCACTGCTTAGCGCCATCAAGCCCCAACCAAGAGCACCAAACATTCTTTGAGCGCCGAATTTTTCAGGTTCGTTCGCTATTGACACAAAATACGCATAGTTAATGAATTTTATTTTGCAGAAAAAATATTTTTTCTGGAATAAAAAAGATAGGGCCATCAAAGCACTGTCGATGGGAAAATAATATTTTATTGGGGCAGAGTAGCGGCATCATTAAAACTTGAGATCAACATATGAGTAAAATATTCTCAAAAATAACTATGAAATATCATGTCAACATTGAAAAATAAAAATATTTCTTCAAAAGAAAATTTCGGTCATAGATAAATGGAAAACAGTTACACAATCATTGTCAATGATCAGGTATTACTCACAATAAATTAAAATTTCATACTGAATAATTAAGAAGTACGTTCATATGAAAAAATCTGCCACGAAATTATGGACCTGCTTCACGTCATCGTGGAGTCCCAATATTTTGAAAAATATACGTAAAATTTTCTGATAAGTAAAGAAAAAAAAATGGTTTAAAATTTTGACTAAAAAATAATGCAAATTAAAAGTTAAGATAAAATGAAATAGTGATGAAAATCATTCTAATCTCGGCAGAAATCATTTTGGTACATTAGGTAACATATAGCTCATGCTTTTCCTATTTTTTCAAAGCTCATTAAAAGATACGCTCAATTTATTTATTTGTTTATCGAAGAAGGATTTACAGGTTCACTTCATAAAATTAATCATCGTGCTAGTGTAGATTACAAACGTGATAATTTAGAAATCAACATTTCTTTAAAAACAATCGTAACATTAACCGATCAAATTTCATTTCGAGTGAATCACAATTTGAGGAAAACTTTAACAGCAATACACAAAGTGAGCTTTCTGACGTCCACGAATTGTACTGGAAAATGGATTACGGAGTTTTCTCAGATTTTTTTCAACTTCAAAAAATTCCATTAAAATATGTGATTCTATCCAAACACTTATTTTTTTTTAAATACCACTTTCTCAAAAAAAAATTGAAAACCCAGTTACATCAGAGTAAACTAGATGAAGAACTCTAACAAAATGGTACGAACAATTTTTGCGATATTTTAACTTGGTTCGGAGTCGAAACCGTTTGATCCATTTTAAAATGGACACGCACAGTTTCACACAGGCTACAAAATCCAAGATTCATCTTCCTTCATTTGTTCTTTTTAGAAGCATGTGATTAACAGAAAAACTAACTAATCAAGATTTGATACGCAAATTTTACCGAACATAATTCAGAAATTTAACCTTGGATTGATATTAAGTTAAACAGTTCAGATAACTGCAAAAACTGATCGAAGATTTGTAATTGGTATTCATCATTAAAATGTTTATGATTCGAGTTCTGACACTTAAAAAATGAACAATTGAGGAAAACTACATTTTCTGATTTGAAGAAACGCTTACCCAATATATCAAAACATACAGTATCCGACAGACTATTCGTCACAGCCATTCCACACCAATTAAGAGCAAATATTAAAAACAAAATCCAGAAGTTCAGCTGCATAAAATCATCCCCAATCGTCCGGTCTTCCCCAAGAACACTCGCTAAACGGCCATCGTCACACTTCACCGAGCATTCAAAATGTAAGTCTTTTTTACAAACTGCAATAACAGTTGTATTTGACCCTACAATTTGTGCATCATGGAATTCACCGTAAACACAAGAACCAATCTGAGACAAAAAAAAAAAAAAAATTAAAAACTAACTTTTTTAAAGCAATTATAAGGCTAGAACTCATATTTCTAAAGTAAATTTCTATTGTTAACGGTCGAAATTAAAGAAAACATTTACGAAACATCCTCAATGGTAAAATTATATTTTCGATTAAGCTGAGGAAATAAGGGAGGGGAAGCACAAGAATTAAGCAGTAAAATTTGTTGAAAATTAATAGAGTATCTATAATTTTACTTCTTTTCAATTGGAATCTATTGATTTAACATGATGTACGACTTTTTCAGATGAGGGGTGGCAGAGTTAAAAAAATACAGATGTTGTTTAGCTCGTTTGTCTAAAACAAATAATTTCACTAAAAATGTGGAAAATAACGGAAAATAAAAAATATCTCTGCCGCACATCAACCGCAGTAAATTGTATTTTTCAAAAGGTGTCAAATTTTGTATTGGCTGTCATTCGAAAACTAGGTGACCGATTTCCCTCAAATTCAATACCAAACCGGTCCCTAATATTCTCTAACTGCCATAAATAAATAAATATATATATATATATAAAGGAAAATACACGGATACCAAACATTTCATCAACAGAAATCAAATAAAACGACATGGATCTAATCGCTCATAAGAAAATAATGCATCTGTTTTTCATGTCGACTGATGCTTCTATCTTTGCGTCGGAAAGACTCCTATTCTCCATTTTTTTTCACTATTTTATCTATAGCTACGTTCGATATGACAAAAAAATTCTCCACTCAAAAATTTCAATTCTACACCAGTTCTGTTGAAAGTTGGTTCTTAGTTCCATCCGACGATTACAGTAATTCTATAATAATTTCATCATATGTTTCAAGAAACAAATTATTTTCCGATTTTTACTCATGAAAATCGAACAGCCTTTCCTGAGAATTGTGCCAAACTTTTTTCACACACTGAACGCACTTTTTTGGACACATGCAATTAATAATTAAAATATTACGAATAGAAACTGTAATGATAAAGTGGAAGTGAGAATCAATCGACAAAAAAAGAAAACTGGGTGTCTTACCGAGTGAATACGCTCTTTTGGTAAAAAAGCCAAAAAGCCTAAACGTTTGTGCAAATCCGCACTCCACCATACCTTCGATGCATTATAGGTATCTGTCGATAAGTCACAATCCACCTGCAAAATATACGATCACCAATTTAAGCCATCAGATTGTCGAATAAATTGAAAAATAAATCTAGCTGTGACGATCATACCTCGCACCGAATAACAGATTGTGGATCAGTTTTCATGAAGTCATCGATACGTGCACCAGCGACCATATTATTGCACGAATTTATGTACGTCAGATCGTGACAAAGCATAGACGCCTTTTTGGCGGGCGAAATCGTCGGTATAAACATCATAACGAAGGAACACAGAAGACATATGAATACAGCAAGAAAAAAACATAATTTACGTAGTTTATATTTATCAGCCAGCGCGCCGCATAAAATTTTGGCAAATAAGCCCAGCAATGGCAGACATGTGTACATAAAACCCACGGTCACAGCCGTGTATCCTATTTGCTTGGCGACGGTAGAGCCAAACGTTATGGATGAGGCAATACCTACAACAAATATTAATATTTAGGATAATAAAAACAAATCTGTGAAACCAATCGTTAGTCTTCTTTAAGTAGAAACAAAAAAAAAATTAAGCACTGGGTGCGATATAATATCTTTAAAATTACGAGATCAAAGAAGCTGTGAAAATTACAAAATTATGGAATTTTAATGTTCTCAAATGTCCAAACCATAACTGAGAAATTTTTGAAATGTAATTTCAGAGACTTCCTCTGAGTGAGATTTTTCAGAGAAGTTTACATGTCTTTCAGGAGTGTGAACTGAGAAAAAATATAGTTTGATAATTTTTCAAAATATTACCCACATCTCAGCTTCCTTTCAATTCAGACATTTCATCTTGAAACAGTTTAAAATAATAAGCAAAAGAATACACCAACATTATTAACAATGGTCAATGGAATATATGATTTCAAAAACAAAATACGGGAATAAATAAATAAATAAATAAACCCCAAACAACTAACGTAAGACGAAATGGAGAACGTAAACTTCGAAATCTGCGTCAAAACTTTCAACTTCTACATTCAAAAAATTATCAATACATTGATAAAAGAGTATAAATCATACGTATTTTCAGAGAAGACAAGCAAAAATTAAATTTCCATTTTTAAACCAGAAAACATCATTGACAAAAAGGACGAACGTTTTCCCAACTTTAAATGAACAACAGTATAACGACTTGAAACAGTTCTCAGAAACATAATTTGCATTAAATTAATTTTGACTTCACAGCTGCGCGAAGTATCATTCGATCTTATAATAATGTAAAACGTACCTGCATTAAATAAAAAATAATGAACTTTAATCAAAAGAAACTTCGGGTTCACAGACCACAGAGATTTTCCTGGATCCTTTATTAGGACGTTAGCCATTGCAGCTGTATGTTTTACAGTTGCTCACTTGGATAATTCTTAAATCTGAAAACACAAATTAAATATACGTAGATATAAATGATTCATTCGTTTAATAATTAGTCAAACCTAGAAGTAAGGTCGTGTAAAAATTATTACTATATTAGAAACGAAGTTACCCGCAAGAAAACATTTCATGATGCAATGAATAATTGGTTACCATAATTTGAGCAGAATTAATACAAAACCCTGGGGACTAGTCAAAAGTGTAATGAATAACTCACAGTTGTATAACGTGCCGAGGCATGCCTGATCACTGATCAGGAGAAATTATTTCATTGAACAAGTATAATAAGAAGGAGATTATTGAATTCGCCTATTATTTAGGAGAGTAGAATTCACAGAAAAGTATTGCAGAAAATGCAAAAATGAATTTCATACTTACTTTCATCAGAATCATGTTTGAATGAGAGAGATAAATAACGAATTTTATAAGTATGCAGTGAATTCGATTGAACTATTCGATGAGACAATATAATAATTAATAATTATGAAACTATCCATAATGCAGTAAGTGTAGAGTACTCGAAAAGCTAAGTCCTAGTTTCATCATGTTCATCGCGAATAATTATCAAACTCCTCTATTCGCTTACGCAATGCAAACGAAGCACATAATTGTTAAAGATTTTAAGATAAAGATTAGAGAGAAGATTCAAGACGAAGTAACTGTTATATATAATTATTTTTTATTAATCTAGGATTGCTTCACAATAATTATCGTAATCTCCCTAGCTTCTTGCTCCAGATCCTACCATAGATATACAAATACAAGTAATATAATATACCCCTGCTCTTCCTTTTCTTAATTCTAGTTCTTACATCTTTCTCTCCAATTGCCATCACATATTACCATCAGCCATCCCTTCCACAATTCCATCGATCGAATTGAGGATAATTTTATTATCACTTTGATAACGCCTATCAGTCGTCATGTGTTTTAGTCAGTTCACTGGTTTTAGTTTGTTTTTTTGATTTTTCTTTTTTTCTGTTCAAATTTGATAATATTTAAGTCTTCATTGAAGTAATTGTGACAGATTATTTCCTAACGAAACTTTTTTAACTTGTAAAGCAGACATTAAGTAATAAGTTCATTTTGATGGTTTCTTAAAATTTAATTTTTCCTCGTAAAAATTTGTAGCATAATTTAAAGGTAATTTATAGTCAGTTTTCTTTGAAATTTCAGATCTCTTGTTATCTGTCAGATGTTGACCGAGTTTTTCGTAAAACATAATATGTATATAATATAAGAATATATTGTATTTAGATTTTAGTCTCATATTTCGTACAATATCTTTTTGAAACATCCTTTGTGTTAAATAGTTGCAGTAAAGTCAGTAAACTCTGAGAACAATATATGTCATGGACTTTAAGGCCCATTTTAAAGCAAATTAGATCCTATAAATTTATTTTTATACTATTATTGTTTTGTAAATTCGAAATTAATTCGTTTTAATCCGGATTCTCAAAAACCGACCATTATTTTTGTCTCGTTGTTTGGATTGATTCTTGAATACTTCTAATAAATGCTCGTTCAGTTTCCGAGTAATTATCATGTAATTACATTATCGATCGATTTTTTTAATTCTTAGATTGGATTTTTAAACCTTCTACGATGAGCGATGATAAAATGATTGAAGACGCTAAAAAAGTATGTGTACTATATTTCATTTTGTTTTATCTCTCCAGTCAATCATATTTAAATTAATGATTCACTAATTATGTACCTACTCATTTACTTTATTAGGAAGACAGAGTTTATGGTGGCTGCGAAGGACCTGATGCTATGTATGTGAAATTGATTTCGAGCGACGGTCACGAATTTGTGGTTAAAAGAGAGCATGCTCTTACGTCTAGTACAATCAAAGCTATGTTAAGTGGTCCGGGTCAGTTTTCTGAAAATGAAACGAATGAAATTCATTTCCGTGAAATACCGTGAGTTACTTGGAATACAAGGGTGAATTCACTGTAATGTTTCCGTTTTCTTTATTTTTCATTAGTGCGTTAACTCCAGATATTGAATACTATGATCTCTTTAGTCGTTGATTAAGATCGTAATTTGCAGAAATTACTGGTTAAATTTTTCTATTTATTGATTTTTAGATCTCATGTTTTGCAAAAAGTGTGTATGTATTTTGCTTATAAAGTCAGATACACCAATAGCTCAACTGAAATACCTGAATTTCCAATTACACCACAATACGCTCTTGAGTTACTTATGGCGGCTAATTTTCTGGATTGTTGAGGATCATTGTAGATTAGTGCTCATTCTCCTGCCACCAATTATTAAGTAAAACGTTGAAAATTTTGTATATTTGTACTTCTACTGTGTACTACACTTGCATCTATTTAAAACTGTAGTTGAATTTTGTAAACTATTTAAAGTGAATTTATTATGTAATAACTTATGATTTATTCATTGATTTGTCTACTCTAGTACATATTAATTTATGCTCAGAATCGTGATCTAAGGTCTAGGGGCCTTGAAGAAAGATGAAATATATGATAAATAGTGTTGGCTGATTAATCGATAAGAATCGATGTTATCGATAACTCCGAGTATTGAAAAGTATCGATACCTTATTCTACTATCGATGAGATATCGAATATCTATAGAGGTAGAGGACAAACTTGAGAAGTCGAGAGGAAACAAAAGTGTTGATACGAAATCCCACCTCATCTCATTCTTCATCATCATCATCATGTCAATCTATATATATATATATGTGAGAATGATAGCAAATTATATTATACATTAGCTTATTATTCTTACATATCATATGTTGTGGTAACATTGTTTTTAGTCTTATTTGTAATCTGTGATTTTATGTTTGAAACCCAACTGTGATACTATATTTTGTGTGCCTCTTGTTGCTCATCAAACGTTGATGAATTAACATCTTCACCATCTTGTGTGAAAATAAAAGTTCGTGAAAAGTGAATATTTGGTGTTTTATTTATGTGTTCGTAATATGTGTGTCTGATCTTCTTTCAATGATATCGTTCAGTTAAAGTCTTTCGTCGTCATATTCATCTGGCTGGACCCGTTGATAATTCCTATTTCTTCACAATATATATATGTCACACGTACACTCTCATCACAAATTGCTTCCCCTACTTTCTATTACCAATAATGCTGTTGCTTCGCCATTGCGTATTTTACTTGAAATTATATTTTTAGTCTGCTAATAAATTCTGTCGTGAAAACTTCTCTCTTACTCATTTTTGTTCCTCGTACTTACCACCTCACATCATGGTAGCCATCGCTGCGGTTAAACAGTAAGAGAAGAATAAAATTAAATTATAAAAAAGCAGACTTATTTTTGAAATTGATTCGTTGTTGTGCATAAATTTATATTGTTTTTACACGAATAATACACGAAAAGTGTCGTGGAATCGAGAAAGTTAAACTCGAATTTTTTTTTTTTCGAAGTCGAAAAAATAAAATGTACCAAAATTGTTCCTGATCCAATAACGGCTGACCCTGAAAGTCAACAAACTACAATTCAGAAAGGACCGCCAAAGATACAGCAAACCACCTGAAGAAATCTGCTCCCGTCTTCAAGGACTCTACAAGAGATCACCAACAACGAAGACCACAAATTTTTGGGCCAACCTACATCAAAATTTGGCAAAGATTACGACGGTGAAATTGGGATTCAATAAACTACAAATTCACACAACAACAGATTGATGAAAAAATTCATTCATGTCAAGGTAATATATGTTTAGTTGAATTATTTTTTGCGTTTCTTAAATTTTTATTGTGCATTTGAGGTGGTGATAAATATTTTTTTTTTCTTCCCCCTTATAAAATATATTAGAAAATAAAATAGGAGAGTATAAGATTGAGAAAGAAGAATTAGAAGAATTGTTGAAGAAGTTTGAAGGGGAGAAAGTAGTAGATTTGAAATTAGAAACATATAATCTTCCTTGTTACATGTATTTTACGGGAGAAGTAATATTGGAGTCTTTCACAATAGACATTTCTGGAAAAATAGAGGAAATAAGCTCATTTAAATATATTAAAATATCTGATTCAACACCAAATTACTTTTCATCTCGAAAATATAGTTCGTTGGAATCAGAGAAAAAATTTATAAATAGATTTTTGAAACAATAAATAAAAAATAAAAAAATAAAGAAACTGGATAAAAAATAAAAAAAAAATTAATAATATTGTAAAATAATACGAAAAAATTGAATTAAAAGAATAAAATCTTATAAGAAATATTGAAAAAGAAATAAAAAATAAAAAATATATATCTATTACAAATATAGAAGATAATTTATTAGGTTTCAAAAAAATTGAGGAAAATATGTCGAATTTAAATGAAATTAAACCCATTCAAGCTCCATTAGGAAAGGTTTTCAATGGAAAGTATTACTTGGATTGGAGGTGAATGATTATTTCAGCCATTAGGGGTGCTGGTTACTATGACATCTTTGGAGAGCATGAATTTTTACAATCTTATATATCCCACATTGATGATTTAAATTTTAGGTTCAGTAAGGAAATGATAAACTACTGTAAAATGCACGACAATGCCAAAGCATTTGTACTTGAAAGGGTTTCTAATGATATTACGAAGCAAATACGAGACTGTAACACAGCCATAATGATGTTAAAAAAATTAGATAATATATACGGTACTAAAACATCAGTTACAGCTAACATAGCTAAATCTAAGTGGATGGAATTCAGATTCCAACCTGGGGGAAATATGAGAGGATTCCTTAAAAAATGGGATGAACTCGTTACAGATGTAAGAGATAGCGGAAAAGAAGTAAGTGAAGAGGCAGAATTAGAGAACTTACAACTTGCACTATGCTATGAACAGGCCCTGGCAAAAATGCAGTTTGAGAATCTACCCCCTAATGAACGAAATATCGATAATTTTAAACAAATTTTGAGAGAAGATGCTGATCAAAAATTTAGAGATCAAACATTAAAGAAACAAAATAATAATAATCTCAATAATAATAATAATAACTATAGGAATAATGGCAATGGAAACAATAATAATTATAGAGGTCGTAATGATAATTATCGAGGACGGAACAATTATAGGGGTAATAATTATTTTGGGTGTTCAGGTGGCACGGGGATTCAAACCCGTACTGGCTGAACACCCAAAATCTCCCTTGTTCACCATCACAAAAGGCAGCACCGTACTCACTCAGCCATGGTGCCAGGTGACGGTGTTTGAGGAAGTAAGTGCTATTATGTGCCAACGTAGTGTGGCAGCTGCCACACCACTCCTCCCCAGTATAGCGGAGCGTAAAGGCGCCTAGGTAGGGACGTACACCAGAACGTGGTGATGCCCTTCTCTCCATCGCCATTCCATGGCATACGCCCACCAGCATCGTCACACACAGAAACGGTGGTGTGACACACCACAGTTACAGACTGGTAGTTTGACTAGTGTCTGAGAGATGGCATGAATATTCCATCTCTCGGATCACGTCAGTGTGTGTATATGTAAGTACACGACACCACACAAACACCAATACAGGTCAGTTGCGTGTATATGAAGTTGTATGTGTGTGGGCCGAGCCCAGTAAACAAGTTTAGCTGCACAGACAAAATGTACAGCTGTGAGCACCAAAAGATAGTTTGTGGGTTTTACCCCACTGGCCCGCTAGGTGGTCAACGAGTGTGTAATACACACTCGTTTGTCATCGACCACCCGTTGCCACAATTATAATAACTATAGAGGCAACAATCGAAATTATAGTACAAATAATAATGGAAACGGCAATGAACCAAATACACAACAAAATAATAATAATATTAGTTCGAATAATAATGGAAAAGGTAATTATAGGGGAAATAATTATCGAAACAATGGAAATTACCGAGGCCATAATTATAGAGGTAATAATAGAAATTATAACCCAAATAACCCAAAATGCTACAAATGTGGTCAAAATGGTCACATAGCCCAAAATTGTAATAATAATAATCCCCAACAAAACAATAATAATGAAAATATTAATAAAAATCAAAATAATTATTCACCTAAACCAATCCAAAATAATAATAATACAACAAATAAAAAAGAGAATCCCGAACAACAGGTAAAAATGTCCTGCATGATCAAAAAATATTCAAATAATTCAAATGAATGGCTATTAAATAAAAAAATTAAAAATAATGAAACAAATGAAAATTATACACATCTAAAAAACAAAGCAATTTTAGATGGAGCGGCAGAAGTACACCTAACATCTGATATAAATAAATTAAATAATATTAAAAAATTTATCACCCCTGTAAAACTCCAATGTGCTGGTAAAAATTCTTTCTTTTATGCCACATACACTGGTCAAATGACCATAAAAATTGAAAATTCTAATAAAATACAATCATTAATAGAATTAAATGATGTACATTACGTACCTGATTTAAACATCGATATAATTAGTGCAATAAAAATCACAAATACGGGTACAGTAAATATCGACCAACAAAAAAATTGTGCTAATATATATTTTATAGAAAATGGGGAAATTTTAATAACTGCCCCAAAGGAAAATGGAATATTTTATATCCATTATAATACACATAAACATAATGAAGAAATAAAAAAAAACGATGAAGATTTTAATTTAGAATTAGATAGCTCCACGAAAATATGCCCTGTAACCCAAGAAAATGAGGACGAATGGGAGGATTTTTCAATTGAACTTGAAATACAAGAAACTGACGAAGACATCATATTAAATGAAAATACAGATTCACCTGAGGGGGTGAAAATAATAATAATTCAGAAAATATACCAAATGATGAAAATTCAAACAATAATGAAGATACTGATGGTATTAATGATACTCATAATAATAAAAATAATATATTAAATAAAAAAATGATCATATATAGAAGGTTGGGTCACTTAAATGCACGCTATATACAAAAATTGAAAAATTGATCTGTTGGTATTCCGAAAAATTTAAACTTTAGAGATGATGATTTTAAAAACTGCCAAATCTGCTGCATCGCAAATAATACGAGACTAGGGCATAATGGATTACAACAAAACCATCAAGAAAATTAGAAATAACATCTTCAGATATAATGGGTCCATTCACACCATCGATCGCAAATCAGAAATATATTTTAACCTTCATCGATCATTACTCAAAATATACTTTTGTTATGCCCATATCAACAAAAAATCAAATGGCAACTGAATTTAAAAATATAATAATGTCAATGAAAAATAAATTCCCAAATTCTCCCATAGGAACTATTAGATGCGACAATGCAAAAGAATACACAGATGCAAAAATAGTAAATTATTGTCAGAAAAACGGTATCACAATGGATTACGTAGTTCCTTATTCCCCAGAGTTGAATGGCATAGTCAAAAGGCAAAACCGGACACTCATGAGGAGAGTAAGAGCTATGCTCATTGATGCCAATCTCGACATTAAGTACTTGTCATATGCAATAGTTACATCGGCCTATTTAATAAATCGTTCACCAACAAAAGCCAATAGAGATTTTAAAACCCCATATGAACTATTTTATGGCACAAAACCCAACTTAAAAAATTTAAAAGTATTTGGCTCATTAACATATCGACACATCCTTTTTGAAGTTCGAAAACAAAATGCAATTAAGGCTAAATCTAAATCAAAAAATAAAATTGACCCAAAATTAGCTCCCAGGCAGAAAAAAGTATAATGATGGGATACACAAATACGGGATATTGTTTAAGGGATCCATTTGAAACTAAATAATATATTGCATGTGACATAAGAGTAGATGAGTCTCAAAATATTAAATCATTGGAAACATCCAACAGAAAATTAGTAATTCAGCCAACAAATTACGAACAAGATCTGGGATTAATAAATCCAATAATCATGAATATCAATATTAATTATAATAAATCATATATAGAAGATTGTGTCCCAAAAAATTTTAACGAAATTAATAATAATCCTTTGAATAGAGTGGGTAAATGCAATTAATGACGAATTCAATTCCTTAAATGATATGAATGTTTGGGAGATAATAGATTACGATCGTCAAAAATTAATAGACACAAGATGGATATTCACAATAAAACCCGATGAGTTTGGCAACCCCAAACCCAAAGCCAGATTAGTAGCGAAGGGCTTCAAAGACCAAACTGAATACAATATTACTGAAACACATGGTCCTGTTGCATCAAAAAGTACTATTAGATGGTTGCTCTCTATAGTTAATAAACAAAAATTAATTCTTGTACAATATGACGTCAAAACAGTATATTTGAACTCCCCCATTATAAAACCTATTTATGTTAAAAAACCTGAGGGGATAAATATCAATTCAAACCAAGTCCTTGAATTAAAAAAATCAATATACGGACTCAAAACGTCAAGTAAATCTTGGTACGACTTATTAGACTACAAAATAAAAGAAATGAGTTTCTTAAGAACTAAGGCAGATAGATGTTTATATCAAATGAATAGAGATAATGAAAACACATATTTTTTAAGCTATGAAGATGATATTTTGATAGCCTCAAATTCACAAATGGCAATTACAAAAATTAACGAACAACTAGAAAAATCTTTTACTATTACAATTATTAATAATCCAAAAATTTTTGTGGTATTGGAAATTGAGAGAAATATTGAAAACAAGACGATTATATTATCCCAAAATAAACACATAGAAAAAATGATAAAAAAGTTTGGAATTTTGGAAATGAAAAAGACAAATACTCCAATGGAAACTGCCCTAAAAATTGAGAAAGTTGATAATGGTAAGGACGACACAGAATATAGATCGATGATTGGCTGATTATTGTACTTAGCCAGATTAACCAGACCCGACATATTATTTCCAGTAAACTTTTTCTCACACTTCCAGAATAATTCAAATGATACACTTAAAAATTATGTTAGGAGAATACTCAGGCACATCAGCTCCACAAAAAATTATAATATAACATATATATCGGAGGGAGATGGAATATAAGCATTTGTTGATGCCTCGTATGCCCCTCAAGTAGATGATAATAATATTGACCCAAATAATTTACAAAAAGGAAAATCAATTACTGGTTTTATGATTTTTGCGAATGGAGATTTGATAAAATGGAATTGTTCAAAGCAGACAATCCATGCTTCATATAGCACCACTGCAGAAATCATAGCAGTCTTTGACACCATAGATATAATAAAAGTCATACAACATATGAATTTTGAAATTTTTGGAGAAAAAATAACTGTGGACATAATGGAGGATAATATATCAACTCAAAAAATTTGCTCTGGTTGAAGCCAAAAGAAATTGAGAGCCCTAATGATAAAATGCTACTCAATTTTGGAGGCAATAGAAGAAAAAGTAATTCACTTTAGATCTGTCAATTCCGAAAATCAGCTAGCGGATTTACTTACAAAATCTTTATACAGAACAAAATTTGAAAATTTAATAGTTAAAATTCTCGAAAATACGAATTTGTACACATAATATTATATACATTTATTAAAGAAAATACCCATCCAAAAAGTCAAGTCGTACCAAGTTAAAATATGTAAGTCCAAACACGAAACACATTGTACAAGAAAAATACCCCTATATTGTTCACAAATAATACTCAAAAGAAAAATACACTCGAAAATACTTGTCAAAAACAGATACTCGATTTTGCTCCAAACTCAACAATGAAAACAATTAAAATCGAGCAAGTATAAACCCTACAAACGCTAATAATAGAAATAGCATGCAACTTTATACAAGCGTGAGAAAAGTACACGAAAAATTCACACAAATCGTGTGAAAGGAAAATCTTAACAATATATGAGAGATAAAAACTCATTACACGACCTCAATAAAGATAAACCTAATAGCCTGCCTTATCCAAAAATAAACATGTTAAACGCCACCTCAAACACAAAGAGAAACGTAAAAGATAAAGCTAAAGGACATCGTATATTATCGTTTCATACTATTGCATGTCAACGTATTTGATAAGATTGTAAAATGTAACGTTTCCTATGCACGATCGTATATCTTAAAAACCTTTTGTTAATTTTATTTCTTTTTAATTGAATTTTTTTTTCTCATTCCTTTCATAATAAACACTCGTAAATGTTCGAGAATTTATTCGAGCACATGCCACAATGAATCATATATTAATCATTTATATTCACGAAATAATTTTCTTTTTGCATGTTACCAATTATTATCTTTATTTTTTTTAATCACAATTTTTTTTTACAGGTTACCATTTACCATTTTTATATACACATATACTATACATATGTATGTGATTTAATTGTTTATTATATTCGTCTAATTATTTTCGAAGCACAGCAACCAAAAATCATTTTTGAAACTTAAGGTTACCATATTTTTTTTGAAACATCATGTTATTACAATATCTAATTTTTTATTATTTTTATGTGAATTAATATATGAAATTTCAATGATCATACGATGAAGAACTCGATACGAAATCCCACCTCATCTCATTCTTCATCATCATCATCATCATCACGTCAATCTATGTATATATGTCACACGTACACTCTAATCACGAATTGCTTCCTGTGAGTTTGAAACTTTAAACTTCAGGAACTATCATCGTACGAACTGAATTAAGTATGGAAACGAACAAATTGAACTGAGAATTATGTCACCATTGAATAAAGGAGTAAATCGCATAAAAACGACAAAGTATAAAAATGACTAGTATTTAATATGTTTCGCCAACAGAGACCATCAGCTGAATGATTTACAAACATAAGAAAAGGTTAAGTACAAAAACATTACGTCCACAGACTAAGTGGGAATCGTTGACTATATACATACTGGACTGCTAATACTGATAAGAATAACTCAGAGTCTAATGAACAACCGGTGAAGTTGAGTCAGACACCCGTATCCCCGTTCAAAATGTTAGTTTACTGGTTTGCTGTTTAAAAACTGATGTGAGGCGTACAGAACAAGGATCGAAAGAACTAGAGACTTTTTACTTTAATGACATTTTATTAGCAACTGAAATTATGTTTCACAAATGAAATACGAAATGGCGAAGCAACAGCGTTATCGGATCGAGAATAGTAGGGGAAGCACTTAGTGATGAGAGTGTATGTGTGACATATATATATAATGTGTTCGTGGTGATGATGATGAAGAAAGAGAGAAGGTGGGATTTCCGTTACAACACCCCCCTGAAATTTTACCGTTCGAGTTCTTCATCATGTTTTATGCTGAAAGTAAACGAATTATTATCATTTCAAAAAAAATTTTAAGTACAAAAAATATATGCATAATAAAAAATTTAAAAAATAAAAAAAAATATTGACATCGTATTATTCGAACATTATTATGGTAACTTTGGTTCCTGAAATAATTTTGCTGTGCTGTGCTTCGAGAGTAAATAAAATAATTAAGTAACATAAACAAATAATATGGTAACATGCATGGAATATTCAATATTAATATATGATATAAAAATGGTATATGCAAAAAGCAAAAAAAAATTATTAAAAATACAAAAATTGGTAACATGCAAAGATATTAAAGTATTAAGAGTAACGAATGATTCATTCATCGTATATTTCGAGTGGAAAGGAAAAAAAAATACATTCGGAAAAAGAAAAAAAATATTCACGTACACATATTACATTAAAGGAAAAGAAAAAAAATTGACAAAGGTATTTCCGATTACGAGTTCGTTGAATTTGAAGGAACGTTACGTTTCGTATCTTATCTAAATAACATGGCATGTAAAAGATTGTAGAATAATATACGTTGCATCGCTTATTATCTTTCGTGTATTGCTATTATATTTGAACTGGCGTCTAACATGTTTTATGATAAGGCAACCTTCTTTCGATTTATCATAATTGCGGTCATGTAATGGGTTTTAATCTTTATTGTGTTCATTGTTAGTGGATTTTCTTTCATCATATTGTGTGGGAATATTTCGTGTATTTCTCTCACGCTTGTTTGAAAATGTATAGGGTTTTTATTATGCGAATTGTAGGGTTTATTCTTGCTCGATTTTAATGCTGTTTTCTTTGTTGCAATTTTCAAGAAATCGAGTATCTATCTCTTGCAAGAATTTTCTAGTAAAATGGTATTGTTAAGTACTCTTTTTGCAATAATTGAAGGTTAATTTTTCAGCAATTATTTTCATGTAACGACTTATATTTGGACTTGGGACAACTTGTACTTTGAAGTGAAATTTTCGAACATATTATTACTTTAAAATAAACGAATTATTATTATATCATGTGTATATGTTAGTTTTGTTCAGTATTTTGACAATTATATTTTCGAATTTTGAATGATCTAAGGATTTAGTCAAAATATCGGCCAATTGATTTTCAGAGCTCACAGTTCTAAAAAATATTATTTTTTCTTCTAATGCTTCTAAAATTGAGTAGCATTTAATCATTAGGGCTCTCGATTTTTTCTGACTACTCCCTGAACATATTTTTTGTGTTGAAATATTGTCCTCCATTATATCTACGATCAATTTCTCTCCAAAAATTTCATAATTCATATGATGTATGACTTTTATGGTATCTAAAGTGTCAAAAACTGCAATTATTTCTGCCGCAGTACTTGATAAGGCGTGAATAGTTTGCTTAGAGCAATTCCATTCCACCAAGTCACCATTAGCAAATAACATAAATCCAGTTATTGACTTTCCCTTTTTTAGATTACATAATTCTATATTTGTTTCATCGACTTGGGGTGCATATGAGGCATCAATATAAGCCTGTATTCCATCCCCTTCCGATTTATATATTATATTATAATTTTTTGTTGTATTAACATACCAAAAAATTCTTTTTACATAATTCTTGAGTGTATCATTGGAATTATTTTGGAAATGTGAGAAAAAATTGACTGGGAACAATATGTCCGGCCTTGTAAGTCTCGCTAAATATAATAGCCCTCCTATCATTGACTTATATTCGGTATCGTCTCTACCATTTTCTATTCTATCTATTTTTAAGCCCGTTTCCATAGGGGTATTGGTATTTTTTAATTCGGAAATTCCAAATTTCTTCAACATTTTATCTATGTGTTTATATTGTGAAAGTATTATTGTATTATTATCGATGTTTCTAACTATTTCTAAACCTACAAAAAATCTAGGACTATTTATTATAGTAATTGTAAAGTCTTTTTGCAACTCCTCATTTATTTTAGTGATGCATGATTGCGAGTTTGATGCAATTAATATATCGTCCACATATGTTAAAAAATAAATTTTTTCATTATTATTTATTATCGTATAAAAGCATCTATCACTTTTGGTTCTGGTAAAGCCCATATCCTTTACTTTCATGTCCAATAAGTCATACCATGATTTACTGGATGTTTTCAATCCATAAATTGATTTTTTTAATTCAAGTACCTGATTCGTGTTTATATTTATTCCTTCAGGTCTTCTTACAAAAATAGGTTTTATTATTGGTGAATTTAAATATGCGGTTTTCACGTCATATTGTACCATTATTAATTTTTCTTTATTAACTATAGATAATAATAATCTTATTGTTCCTATTGATGCTACTGGGCCATGGGTTTCGGCAATACCATATTCGGTTCGATCTTTAAAACCTCTTGCCACAAGTCTCGCTTTTGGTTTTGGATTTCCAAATTCATCAAATTTTATTGTGAAAATCCATCTCGTATGTATAAGTTTTTGGCGATCATAATCCACTGTTATGCCAACCTCATTACAATAATTTATTATTTTGGCATCGGTATATTCTTTTGCATTATCGCATCTTAGAGTGCCTATGGGATATTCAGGGAATTTATTTCTCATAGATATTATAATGTTTTTAAATTCATTTGTCACCTGGCTTTTATTAGCAATAGGCATGACAAAAGTGTACTTTGAAAAATGATCTATAAATGTTAAAATATATTTTTGATTTGCCACAGAGGGCATAAATGGACCCATATTAGCTGAGGATGCTATCTCCAATTTTCTAGTTTGTTTAGTCCTAATTCCAGTATGACCTAATCTTGAATTATTGGCAATACAACATATCTGGCAATTCACAAAATCTTCATCCCTAAAGTTTATATTTTCGGGAATGCCAACTGCTAAAGTTTTTAATTTTTGCAGATATCTGGCATTTAAATGCCCAAGCCTCCTATGTATTAGTAATTTTTTATTAATATTATTGTTTATTTGTGGTCTATTAATATTATTATTATTTTCATTATTTTCTATTATTATTTCATCATTTTCACCCCCTGAGGTGATTCAGTATTAATATCAACTTCTTGAATTTCCAGTTCTACTGTAAAATCATCCCATTCATCATCTATATTTTGAGTGACGGGGGCACATATTATATTTTGCTCATCATTATTAATATTATTATTTATATTTTTATTATTATTTTCGACATTGTAATATATGTAAAAAATTCCTTCCTCTTTTTTTGCAGTCATAATTATTTCTGCATTTTCAATGAAGTAGATGTTCGCAATATCTTTTTGCTGATCGATGTTAATTATTCCAGTATTTGTTATTTTAATAGCTGAAATAATATCTAAATTTAGATCTGGCACATAATGGACATCATTCAATTCTATCAATGACTGAGTTTTATTGGAATTTTCGACTTTGATCACCATTCTACCTGTATGAGTGGCATATAAAAACGTATTTTTCCCAGCACATTGCAATTTTATTGGAGTCACAAATTTTTTAACATCTACTAATTTATTAAAATCAGACGTTAGATGTACTTTTGCAGCTCCATCCAAAATTGCTTTGTGGTTTAAGATTGTATAATTTTCATTATTATTATATTTATTATTATTAATTAATTCATTCAATAACCATTCGTTATTATTCTTATTAAATTTTTTGACCATGCAAGACATTTTCACTTGCTGTTCTGCACTATCTTTTTTATTAATATTTGGTTGACTTGCATTCGTTTTTGGGGGATAATTTCCCTAATTATTATTAGAATTATCATTATTATTATTTTGTTGTGGATTATTATTACCACAATTTTGTGCTATATGCCCAAATTGCCCACATTTGTAACATTTCGTATTATTTTGATTATAATTTCTACCATTTCCTCTATAGTTATTACCTCTATAATTTGAGTTACCCCTATAATTATTTCCTCTATAATTTCCATTATTATTATTATTCCCACTATTGTTCGTATTATTATTTTGGTTTTGGTTTATTTCATTACCATTACCATTATTACTACCACCATTATTATTAAAATTATTTCTATTACCATTTCTATAGTTATTATGACCATTGCCATTTCCTCTATAATTATTCCTACCTCTATAATTATTATATCTTCCCCTATAATTATATCTATTATTATTACCATTATTTCTATAATTATTGTTCGATTGATTATTATTATTATTCTGCTTTTTTAAGGTTTGATCCCTAAATTTTTGGTCAGAGTCTTCTCTCAATATTCTTTTAAAATTATCTAAATTTTTTTCATTTGGAGGTAAATTTTCAAACTGCATTTTTGCAATTGCCTGCTCGTAGCATAAAGCTAATTGCAAATTTTCCAACTCTTCTATTTCAGTAACTTCTTTCCCGCTATCTCTTACGTCGGTTACTAATTCATCCCAATTTTTCAAGAAACCTTTCATATTTCCACCAGGCTGAAATCTGAACTCCATCCATTTTGCTTTTGCCATATTGGCTGTGACCAAAGTTTTAGTGCCATAAATATTATCTAATTTTTTTAACATTAAGATCGCTGTATTACAGTCCCTTATTTGTTTGGTGATTTCATTTGATACTCTTTCTAATACAAATGCCTTAGCATTGTCTTGCATTTTGCAATAACTCACCATATCTTTATCGGGTCGGAAATTTAGATCATTTATATGATTAATATACAATTGTAGGAATTCATGCTCCCCGAAAATATCATAATATCCAGCTCCCCTAGTGGCTGAAATAATCATCTTGCGCCAGTTTAAATAATATTTGCCATTAAACACTTTTCCCAATGGCGCTTGTATAGGTTTAATTTCGTTTGGGGATGCCATATTTTCTTTAATTTTACGAAAACCTAACACACTTTTTTCTCTATTAATAACAGCTATATATTTCTTATTTTCTATGGATTCTTTTTCAATTTCCTTAATTAAATTTTCTTCTATTTTATTTGTTTTTTCTATTTCTTTTTCACTATTCCCTTTTTTACTGTTTTCGTTATTATCCAGTTTTTATTATTTAATTAATTAAAGAATCTGTTCATAAATTTCTCTTTCGATTTATCAGAACTATAAATTCTGCTCGAAAAATAATTTACTGAAGATTCTAAAATTTTAATATATTTCAAACTGCTAATATCTTCAATTCTTCCAGATATATCTACTACAAACGATTCTAATATTATCTCACCTGTGAAGTATTTAACATAGGGTAAATTATAAGTTTCAAATTTTACATCAATCACTTTTTCACCTTCAAACTTTTTTATTAATTCCTTTAATTCTTCTTTCTCAATATTATACTCTCCAATTTTTCCTTCAAACAATTTTATTATAGGGGACATAAATAACTTCAGAAAAAAATTTAATCTACTAGCCTCAGTTCAAATACAATCGCATAAACACAAAAAATAATTTACTTCAACAAATATTACATTTACAAAAAAAAATTTTACCTTGTAATTTCTGCTGTGCTGATGAATGAATTATGTTTTCAATGTTTTCGCTGGCTACCTCTGTACTTCCTGCTTGAATTTTGTTCCGAGTTGGCCAAAAAAATTGGGTCTTCGATGTGTGGATCTACAATGAGTCCTCGATGATGGGAGTAGGTTTCCTTTGGCTGTTCACACAATCTCTTTGGCGGTCCTTTCTGGATTTAGCGTTCGATGACTTCTTGGATTGGCCGTTATTAAGTCTGGAACTTCAGCTTCTAATTTTCTGATTTAATTTTGAATTTTTCAAAATTGAAAATAAATTAAAATTCGAGTTAAAACTTCTCGAAAAAACACGGTAAATACTTCGTGTATTATTCAACAGAAAAACATAAAAAATTTTCGCACAGCAGCAAATTAATTCAAAAAATTATTATTTCATCAATTTAAATTTCTAAGTCTCTCCTCATAGTTCTACCGCAGCGATGGCTACCATGATGTGAGGCGTACAGAACGAGGATCGAAAGAACTAGAGACTTTTTACTTTAATGACATTTTATTAGCAACTGAAATTATGTTTCACAAACGAAATACAAAATGGCGAAGCAACAGCGTTATCGGATCGAGAATAGTAGGGGAAGCACTTCGTGATGAGAGTGTACATGTGACATATATATATAATGTGTTCGTGATGATGATGAAGAAAGAGAGAAGGTGGGATTTCCGTTACAACAAAAACATAGCGCTACCTGATCCGCATTTAACCGAATTAATTACAATTTTCTATGTAAAAATTAGAATTAGACATATTTGTAAGAATATTTCGCAAGTAGATAAAAACATTTGTCATATAGCAACAAAAAATATTATTTTTATGCATCAATAAATCAAATTTTAAATTGATTTAACTGAAATTTTTGAATTTCCGAGTTTTATAAAACTACAAAATTACCGATTTAAATCGTAATTAAAAGTAATAATTGTGGTAAGAAGAGACCTAGTCAAAGGAAAAGACAATAAGTATTAATAAATTTGATAATGAACTAACATTTTGAACAGGGATACGCCTGTTTGTTTTGAACACAGCTTTTTATCAGTATTAGCAGTCCAGTATGTATATAGTCAAAGGTGGGAATCACAGACAGTACGATAACAAATATTAGGTACATTTGAATTGGTATAACCAACACCCCTCCTCAATTCAAGGTTGCTCAAAAATGACTACAAAATAAAAAATCGTGTAAAATTAAAAATATTATAAAAATTGTCTTCAAAAGAAGTCATACATAAAGACGAATAAACAAATTCAAAATTTTGATAAAACATACTGTTACAAAATATTCAGACTTTGAATAAGCTTAGCAAAAATTGGAGTATTAAAACCTTTTGTAAAGAGGTCCCCCAACTGGTCAACGGTATTAATATAAACATAATCGATAATTTTGTCGGAATATATTTGACAAATAAAACGATATTTTGTGTCAATATGTTTGTTACGTTTCGAATTCCAACGTGCTGATTTAACTAAAGCGAGACAACTTTGATTGTCCTCAAAGGCTATACAATTACCTTCAACGTTTACATTAAAGTTGATTAATAATTTGCGTAACCAGATAGCTTCAGTGGTTGCTTCGCAAAGGGCGATTAACTCACTTTCTGTACTGGATAAGGCCACTGTCAGCTGTTTCTTACTCAACCAGGAAACCAAGTTTTTCTTCATCATGTTTCCTGAAAATAAATTAATCATTATTATTTAAAAAAGAGAAAAAAAAAATTAAATACAAAAAAAATACAAGTACAAAAAAGAATATATGCATAATAAAAATTTACGAAAAAATATTGAAATTGTATGTTTATTATTTTTGGTAACTTGGGTTCCTAAAAAAAAATTTTATTGCGCTGTGCCTCGAAAAATTAAAAAAGAATAAAAATTGAATAAAATAAATAAATAAATATATAAAAATGGTAACATGCATGTAATAATGGACATTATTGTGTTTGTAAATAGTATATGGTATGTATATGTAATTAAAAAAAAATAAAAAATATAAAAAATTGGTAACATGCAAAATTATTAAAATATTTCTAATAATATATGAATCCCTGCTCGTATAATTCGAGTCGAGAGAAAAAGAATTCAAAAAGAAAAAAATATTCACGAACATATATTTCAAACTACTAATTTCCTCAATTCTCCCAGATATATCTATCACAAAGGATTCCAATATTATTTCACCTGTGAAGTATTTAACGTGGGGTAAATTATAAATTTCTGTTTTTCAGATCAATCACCTTTTCTCCTTCAAATTTCTTCACTAATTCTTCTAAATCTTCCTTTCTAATATTGTATTCACCAATTTTACATTCAGACAAGTTTATTATTTGGGACATAGAATTTTTTAAATATGTATAATTATTTTGGCCTCACTTCAAATACAACTACAAAATACGAAAAATAAATAATTTCAACTAATATTACCTTTACAATTGTTTTACTTTATTTTGCTGCTGTGCTGACGAATGATTTATGTCTTTTACGCTGTTGACTTCCGTACTTCCTGCCTGAATTTTGCACTGGGTTGGCCGAAAAATTTGGGTCTTCGATGTTGGATCTCTTTGAGTCCTCGACGACGGGAGCAGGTTTCCTTCAGTTGTTCTCACGATCTCTTTGGCGGTCCCTCTGGATTTGGTGTTCAATGACTTCCAGTATTGGCCGTTATTAAGTCTGGAACTTCAGCTATTCTTCTTCAATTTAATTTTTGAATTTTCAAAATAAATTAAAATTTGAGTTAATTCTCGAAAAACACGAAACTTTTTCGTGTATTACTCAATAAAGAACATAAAAAATTTTACGCACAGCAGTAAATTAAATTTCAAAAAAAATAATTATTTCATCTGAATTTTCTAAGTCTCTCCTCAAAGTTCTACCGTAGCGATGGCTACCATGATGTGAGGTATGCAGAACGAGGATCGAAAGAACTTGAGACTTTCTTCTTTTAAGACATTTATTCCGCAACTAAAATATATTTCACAAACGAAAAAGTAAATGGCGAAGCAACAGCGATATCCGATCGAAAGTAGTAGGGGAAACACTTCGCGACTAGAGTATACACGTGACATATATATATGGAATGATATGATGATGATGATGAAGAATGAGATGAGGTGGGATTTCGTATCAACACAATTTCTATTCTAAACAAAATTACCGCGCAAAGAACATTGAAATCATTATCAACCCAACCCGACTAACTTTTTCCTCCTATGTCTTGGCAATTGATAACGAAATTTTGTACTTATTTTTCAATCAAATAGCAGTCCATGTTAATTCTGTATAGTCAAAGTTGTATGGAGACACCATTAAAACGTACATTTCATTCGAAATTTCTTTCTCTTCAGGATTTATCAAATATCATACATAAGTTGATTAATTAATTTGGAGGGATTTGCATTGTCATTTCACAAAATGAAAGTGTTTTTAAAATTAAATAGCGTCATTTATTCCTTTTTAATATTCGTAGGTGAATTCTTTTCGATTCGAAGCTGAATCCTAATTAATTAAACAAGGTGAGAGAATCAAGAAAATTCGTAGATTAATTCTTTGAAAAGTACATTTTGATAAGGGAAGGAACTTTTGAATAGAATGTACATTTCATTTGGTTGCCTTCAACATTTTATCAGCATGCGTAGTCCATCTAGTATATAGTCGAAGGTGTGGGTGTCGTCTTCATCATATATACATATTCTTGAAGTCGAAGGCAAATAGCTAAGCTAGAGATGAGTTTCGCTTTTTTGAAATTTCTTACGAAAAAATGTTTTGAAGTTCGTTTTTCTTTTCCATTGTCTTATTCATTTTAGGGAAAAGTAAATACATAATTATTCTATGGTTGAATTGAAATGTTAGTTTTCTCAAGATGAATATTTTTCTTTTCGCCACTCTAAGTCTGTTTTGCGGTCGTATTGTTTATAGCGGTAAGATACTACTATTATACTTTTTTTGAGATTTAATGTATTGCCAATTCTTTGTGTATATCATTTCTCGTAATTGTTTTGGGTTTGTGAATTTTCAGATTCCAACTGCAACGCACCTCTTTTCCACCATGCAACTATAACTGCTACTTCTTCTCTTTTTAAAAGAGAACCGGAATTTGCGAGCTTTGACGGTATGTATCATTTAAATTCGTTAGTGTTTTATTTTATTATTAATCGTATCGAAAAAAAAAATTCTCCGTCATGAATTTTGATTGAATGTATAGTAACCCAGTTGGATTTTTCTCCATTGTCAAATTTTCTTCCCCTATTACATAACTCGCCACATTTCTCGTCTGTATAATTAATGTATCTTCAGGAGTGCGTTGAGCAAAGTGCTGGAACGAAATGGTACTAGGGTGCTACCTTTCAGTGCAATTTACGCGTTACTAGATTTCTGATTTCTTTACCATTTCCAGTTGCCTCCTTGACCTCTTATGCATTTTGGAAGATTGGAGCTTTTAGGGTATCTTGACTTTAACTTTTCAATTCTTAAATTATCGTCTGCCTTAACAAGCATAAATGCTTCAATTTACATAAAAATTTTCCAAAAAAATCAGAGGTTAGTCCTTGAATAAAAAAATAGTCAAGTACTTACCACAGCATACGATGGGACAAGATTTAAGGAATAATTTGAAATGGTGAATGAAGTTACCTCTGACCATCCAATACAACAATAAAAAATTTTCACCAAATACTTGGCTTTAATATAGATCTTTTCATCAGAGCTTTTGTTAGTTCGCTTCCGGAATGGGAATTTTGAGTTACCGCTGAACCTCAATTTGTTCCTAGAGTTTGATTGAGGCATACTAATCTACAGTTGTGCGAAAATACTCATAGAATATAAGCAAATGGCACCGGAAATGAGTTTAGTTAAGAATAACTTTTGAAGAAAAAAGTGAATCGTCCCGAACTTGGAGTAAATGTCGCGATCCGTCTTCAAGCTGCGAATACGTTTTTTTAAATTTATATGATTGTCGTTGTATCGTAACTCCCTCTGCCTGTTTATTGCATTACTACTCGTCAATCAACTCCTCAGCCAACAAGCGACACCCGTAATACTACTTTTCGCTTTCGCCAAGAACCCTTAAACAGTTTCTCAATTTATTCACGTTTTGTTATTTACTCATCTCATTTATGTAAATCAACGCATTGATCTGTTTAGTGCAACTTGTCCCGGCAAGAACTATAACATAAAATTTGCGAATTTATAAAGACACCCTTAAATATATAAGTGCTTATGAAATTTTAGTTTTCACCCCTAAACCCACCTCCGCTGTGTGCAGCCCCGATGACGTATGTTTTGCAGCTACGAATATGCATACTATACATGCTGCTTTTTCTGCTAGGCGTACCTATTATATTTTTCTTCTATTTTTTTTCTTCATAATCCTTTTTTTTTTTTTTCCAAATCAGCTTTCTGGCCACATTGAGACCCTCCGCGGGGCACAGATTCCCCAGGCCGGTCTTAGATTCTACGTATAAAAATTGTCAAGTCTTAAAATCGTGTTATAAACTGACAGCTTGGAAAGCCCTGAAAATATAATTCAGTTTCGACGTTTTAAAATTGTGAATCGCGAGAAGTTTTACCGGAGGAAATCCTCCAACCTTTGATTGTTACATTATTTTATTTATGTGAAATGTAGTGTTTATTTAGCATTGATTGAATGTCGATGACTAAGCAATATTTTTACATTGACTTAAATTCGGTTGCACTTAGTCCATCGGTGGTATTTTGTGACATAATAGCTGCGAACAAGTGCCTAAAATATTCTGTCATTACCAGTGAAGTAATTATACATTTTATGTTCATTCAGTTTAAATGTTATGCATGTGTTGTACGTTAGCATATATATGGTAATGCCCCGCAAAAACACCCCCAGCGATTGGTTGATAAATTTCAAAGAAAGTCAAAATTATAAATTTCGGTTGGAAAATTTATTTTTTTTTTGTTTTAGCGGTGCACGTTGTTTGAATGTGTACTTCAGTTTTTGCAAAAATTTTCGGTCAGTTGGAAACTATCGTGTTTCGAAATTTTTTAGTAGATTAGTAGTGACTTAAGTTGGGCTTGCTCATGTCTCTTGATGTATTTTGCAGATTAATTCAGCATTCAAGAAGTTTTAAAGGACAGTTTACTCACGAGTTTCTGAGTATTTAATATCAGTGGAAGCAAAAATTAGTATCTTTCGACTGACGAATTATATCCAATTTTGATAAAAAAGAAACAAGGTCTGGAGGGGTGGTGATTTATCCTTTAGTGTAAAAATTGGTTATTTACGCGTTTGAGGTTTCAGAGCTACCGATTGAGGAGAGACACTTCAGAGTTCAAGAGACAGTTTCAAGTTTCTCGTTTTTGAAAAGATAAACCGGTATTACTCTGCGCGAAGTTTCAAGTGGTTCGATTTTTAAATTATATTGTGGTATTTTGAGATCTCGTATTTTTCGAAATGTTTGCGATCAGTAGCGTATTTTAGGGGGGAGATTAGATGATATAAATCACACACCCTACTTGGCTTCTTTTTTTAAACCTCTTTTATAAGACTTTACCTTACGTGTTATGATGGAAGTTCGATTCGGAGCCAAATATTTTTCTTGTTACATCAGGCAATTTTGAGATTGATAAACAATATATTCCATAGGCACATATGAAGCTGGGTTTACACCAAACGAACTTTCGTTGTTCGTTTGATTTTTTCCTACATTCACAATGTTACAGTACGTTCGTTGCAATGGGGGATTTTACTTTTGACGTCACAGTATGGAAAAAGAGTTCAACTGTGTGAATAAACAATCAACCAATGAAAAGGCCCAAAAACAGTGAATTTGAGTCAATTTTATTTTATCATCTCAACTTCTGAGGGCTCAAAATTATAGTTTCCTATTTAATATAGTATGGCCAGTGAAAAGTCAAATGTTTTTTGAAGAGAATTAGGAAGAAGTATTTGAAGACTTCTATGTGTATACTTGCCCTGCTTTTATCTTGTTTGTCAACATGGTTATATATTATATAGTTATGTAATGCCGTAAATGCCACAATTGACCTTTCACGGAGAATACCTCATTTGCTCGGGTAGCGAATTTTGTTCGTTCTTATTGGTTTGTGTGATTGTCATTCACACCAAATGAGAGAAAAAGTTTGTTGTTTGCTTGTTCATTTGGTGTAAATGGCTTGAGGAATATTTAACAGAAACGTATGATTGTATATACACACCTTTATGATTTATAAAGCTGTCAATTTTAGAACCATTAAGATTGATGTATAAAGTACATATCTTATACATCTGTCTTGACTTTATATATCGCCTTGGCCACATGCCTCATTGAATACACTGGCCTTACTACTGCACATAGCCTACATCATCATTTTCATTCATTTAAAAAAAAAATTTTTAATGTGATAATATTTTTGTTTTCACTACAGCGAAATACGGGGTTTGTTTTTACATTCTATGCCGTTTTTTCTTATTAAATTTTTCACCAATTATCGATAATATATCAATACAAACTACATAGCTTTCTTATCACACATCAAAATATCGATATTTCATTCAACATTGATAAAACAGTTATGAGGAAATCCATGTATTTGTTAACACAGTATCGATAGTCAATGGTAAAACATTGATATTGAAGATGAAAATGTTATCACATTAAATGTAACAGTCTGTAGTAGTCACTGATACTGGGGCCTTTTTTTTTTATGAAAGTTTCTCCGCTTTAGGAATTCAAACCCTTGACTTTGACATTGGTTAGCCAGTGCTATAACCACTATGCCACAAGATTTCATTGAAAGGATGGAGATAGTTTGCACTTATATATTTCCTATTTGCAAAAATATTTATTTATTTGTTTTTTTACAGGGAGGTGTTGCAAAAAATAGTGTGTGACACAAGTGTATGGCATAGGTGATTGATTTTTGTGTAATTTGTATCACTCACCTTTGGCTCATGCTACAAAAATCACACTTGGATCAAAATTACCTACTTTACACACTTGTTTTATAAATAACTATTGTAGGATAGATGGTTTTCCAACTGAGGTGCTTCAAAGTTAAATCAATTTTCAAAATCAATGTAGGCCTACTTTTTCCTAACTTTGGCTTCTAATACAGGACATCTGATAATTTTAAAACATAAATAATAGTTTATTATGATACAAGTATATAAAGCAGGTGATTTTGATCCAAATGTAATTTTTGTGGCATGAGCTGAAAATGACTAATGCAAATCACATGAGTATCAATCACATGTGTCACAAGCTATTTCCTGCAACACCTCCTCCTAAAAAATAAATAAAAAAATAAAAGGAAAATAAATATTTTTGCACATTGGAAACATACTGAGTGACCCAAAAGTTGTGCAGCCCAAACATTAAAATTTAAAAATTTGAAAAAAAGAGATAGAGGGCTGAAATTTTGCACTCTTGTAGGAGTGGTTACTCGATTATTTTTGCAAAATTTCAGCTATGTATCTATAGTAGTTTAATTTTGAGTAATTTTTGAATTTTAATTTCAATTTTTGTATTTGTGGCAAAACAAACTTAAAAAATTTTAAGTGGCCAGAGTTTTCCAAAAATTCTGAAACTCGCCACAATAATGGAGGGTGATTACCAGATTAGGCAGGTAAAGTTTCACTTTCTTATATCAATTTTTTTTGTTTTAAGAATTTTCCTAGTGATCTGTATGTATATAAAAAACAAATCAAAAAATTTTAAACTGCAAAAATTTTCAAAAAATTTTGAAACATGGGTCAATGATACGGAAATGGTTACTCAATTATGTGATTATGCAACTTTTTGTATGCACTTAATAAAAAGTTTCATAACTGCTCTTTGCAGGTGTTATCAAGAAAAAAACAAAAAACATTGACGTATAAAAAGTTGCATACCCAAACAATTTAAAGGAACTGTTATGACAAAATTCTGCTGTAAAGTGAAGTACTGCACCAAAATGTGGATCAATGGAGAGGATGAAATAAAATTTTTTTATTTGTTTTAAAAGCATGGTATAGACCATAAAAAAAGTTCTTAAAAAAACAACAATGAAGGTACTGTAGTGAAACTTTACTTATTTAATCAGGTAATCATTCTCTATTATTGTACCAAGTTTCTGAATTTTTTGAGAACTTTTACCATTAAAAATTTTTCAAAATTTATTTTTCAAAAATGGAAAAATTATAATTAAAAATCAAAAATTCCTCAAAGTTAGATTATTACAGATACAGAGCTGAAACTTTGCATGAATAATTGAGTAACCGACCTCTGCAACTGTGTCAAGATTCAGCCTTGTATCTCTTTTTTCAAAATTTTTACATTTGAAGGTTTGGGTTGCGTGATTTTTGGGTCACCCTGTATAAGTACAAACTATTTCCCACCTTTCAATAAAACCTAGTGGTTCAGTGGCTATGACAGAGACCTTCTAACACCAAAGTCAGTGGTTCAAATTCCTAAAGAGGAGAAACTTTTATGAAAAAATAAAATAAAATAAAATAAATAAAAGGAAATGACCATGTAGGGTATGCGCAGTAGTAAGACCAGTGTATAAAATGGCGCACGGGCCCAAGGCTATATATAAAGTAAATACCTTATACATAAGTCCCAAATGGTTCTAAATTTGCTCGCTTTATACACGGTCAATGTGCATATAAAATAGAGTTTATAAACAGGTGTTGTAAAATATTAATTTAAAGATTTCTTATGTTGAGAATTAATAATAATAAACTAAAACAAATTTCATAATAATGAATATAGTAGTAAAAATGATGCTGGGTGGTTTCCATGATGTTTGTGAAGGGGGAGAATTAATTTTGTGACGCAGTAATCACCAATAGGTCTTGGAGAGGCCATAGGACTAAAAAAACATTTCATTCATCACCAAAAAAACGTTAATAAATTTCTCCTTAGAAAATAACAGAGGCAGGTTACTCAATATCTGATTTATAAAAGCCACTTCTATAAACTATTGTAATCATATATTTCTACTCATTAATACTTATATTCATATATGGTCACACCAATAAACTGTCATCCACCTTGTAAAGCATATGATGATAAACATGATAATCAGAATGCAGATGCCTTTCTGGAATGTTATTACATCAGTCACTATAGCTCTCTTATTTGCACAGTCATGTCTGTACTTGTCAGATACACCTGTAACCTTAAATTGTCCGCCGAATTTGTTGACACTTTACAATTAAAAGAGAGGAAGTAATTGTCACCTTAAAAATGTAACTAGGCTCTTTTACAATCATCTCAAATCTTCTAGAAGAACTGTTCAGACCAACCAACATAATTAGTAGGAGGATAATCAATCATTTCATTAGTCAATCATGATATCATCCATCTCTCACCACTACTTTGTATTCATCAGTTCACCAATTCATCGTTCATCTAATTATTGCCAATGAAATGTGAAATCACTTAATGAAGAACCTTTAAACATTAATTTTCTTCAGTAACCATCTCTGTTAACTATTTCAATTACACATCTCTTGTAATTAATAACTGTTAAGGAGCTCAATAGGTGATTCCTCAACTGTTACTATAATCTGTACTTTGTTACATTAGAATTTGTTATTGAAGTCATTAAATGTTGCTTGGAACTTAGTCTAATTGTTTTGAGTTTATCAGTCAATCATAGGTAAGTTGCCATCACAGCTATCATGTGACCATAGTTATAGATATATTTTACTATGCATATATCTCAGTTTTAAGCTAACTCTAAATCATGTTTTTTTTTCATTTTGCACATGATTAATAGATAATTTTTGACACATTTATGGTTCATGTAAATCCATGAATTATTGCTGCGTAGCACTATTTGGTACACACTAGTGTACAATAATAGACAAAATGCTTTGTCTGTAATATCCATAATGCTAAAAAGATAAAGACAAGGCAAAGGAGATTGAAAAAAAACATTTCTCTCTCTTCTCTCTCTTCCTCACTCATTTATTTCAGCTCTTATGTAGGTAAATGAAACAGAAACAAGCATTTCAAGTAAATTAAATGACTAACAATACACAAGAATTAAAAAAAATTTTCTGTCTCTCTCTTTCTATCCTATTTTTCTCATTGTTTTTCTTTCTTTTTTATCTTTCTTTATCTGTTTAGAATGTAAATCAAATAGCCTTTCAGTGAACTACGTCTACTTTTTTAGAAATTGAGCTGTCTATTTTTTTAAATTACTAAAAGTTCTGGACTTTTTAAACTATTTTATTCAACTTAATTTTATTTGGGAATAGAATTAAAAATTTATAACAATAACTGGATTGCGCCCTATAGTCGCCTGGTTTTATCTTCATGATTTTTAGTTGTGCTAATAAATTAGATAGTGGTGTTACTGCTGCAGTCACCAATTTATACCAGATGCCAGTGACTGAGGTTACCATAGTTTAATATTTTGGGCGCTTATGTCAAATTTGCCATTCATTTTTTCATTTGACCCATTCATTGACCCCCAGGGGCTCCAAAATGGTCCAAATTTTAAATTCACATATTGTATTGTGTGATATGTCATCATGTATGTTTTTTGTGGCTCTGATTTCAAATTTGGCATTCATTGTTTCAGTTGGCCCATTTGTCAAGTCCCAGGGGCTTTAAAATGGTCCAAATTTTGAATTCACATATTTTATTGTGTGATACGTCATCGGATATGTTTTTTGTGGTGCTGATTTTTAATTTGGTATTCATTGTTTCATTTTGTCCATTCTTTGATCACCAGAGGCTTTAAAAGGGGAACAGATATTGAATTCACATATTGTATTATGCGATACATTATCAGGTATGTTTTTTGAGTTTCTGATTTCAAATTTGCCATTCATTTTTTCATTCTATCCATTCTTAGACCCTAGGAGTTTCAAAAGTAGGCTAAATTTTGAATTTCACATATTTTATAATGTGAAACGTTATTGATTATGTTTTTTGGGGTAGTGATATCAAATTTGACCTTTTTTTCATTTGATGCATTCTCCTAGTTTCAGGGGCTGATTTCAAAAGGAGGCCAAATTTGAACACATCACAACATGTGTTTTCTAAGGTTCTCTAATTTTATATTGATTGGTAGGGAGTGAGTGGTCTGGAGGGTTTTTCCCACAGTTCACAGGTGAGAAAAAGTTCTAAGAGGTTCAGGAATTTTTATTTTACCTTTTTCATATTTTGGTAATATGTTTTCAATACAAAGGGCTCTGTAATAGAAATTTTACTTTAGATTAATTTTTTTTTATCTGCTATTTCCGCCATATTTCTATCCAGATTCTTGATGCCATGTTTATATCACTGAAATCTATGGTTTTTATATCCATTATAAAATGGTGTTTCAACTGAATAAAATCACACACTAAAAAGTACAAAATGAAATAAATAAAAAAGTTTTTTAGGTCAACTCTCTTATTTAATTAATGCGGTAAAAAAAATAACTCCCTAATAATGCGAAAATAATTTTTTTTTTTTCCATCAAATAAAAGCATGGGGCGGACACTCCGAAAAAGTCGTAGAGAATGGTAATTACCTCCCTCTCCCAGGCTGAATTGAGTTGTCTTGGAATGGCAAAGATAAATTTAGGTACATCAATTCTTCCATTCTTGTCCGCCCATAATAAGACAGCATAACAGTTATGTGAACAAATTTTTTTTGGATTTTTTGTTTCGTTAATAAAATTTTTTTGTGGATGGCAATAAGAAGGATCATTTTGTTTTGAGTTTTATAGTCTCTTCCAAGACCTATCCGTAAATATGTCTCAAATTTGATGTTTTCCCTTCGCAAAGATCATGGATACCCCCCTTCATCATTATTATTACATGAGACTTGTTTTTGTTGCTTGTCATTAATTTCCAACATAAATCGCTTCAAATTAATTTCGTTTATGTTTTTAAATTATTAGATGTCTCATACTGGAAGACACAGTTAGAAAAAAATAGGCCTACATTTGTAATTAATTTTGAAAATAGAACTAACTTTGCAGCGCTCCAGTAGGAAAACCATGAACCCTATAAAAAACATTATGGCATCGAAATTTTGGAAAATTAATTACTATTCAATTTGTTAAATTAATATTTTCTTTAAAAAGTACACTTGAATGGAGAAATATGCAAAAAACCATTTTCTCAAATCTGTTTTTAAAATTTTTTATTTAAGTTCCCGCCAAAAATTTACGGTGTAAAGTAAAACCTCGAAAATTGCTCCCAAGACCTATTAACTGCGTCAATTTCCAGAACTTCCCCAAAACTTTCTTTCAGAAACTACTCATTTAATGGACTATTGTGGGTTTTAATTTTACGACGTCAATTAGTATTATTAAATTTTTAATGATTGCAATTTATCCTTCGAAATAATCTAAGAATGTAATTTTTCCCTCTCTTGTTCTTAGGTTTAGCTGAGTAGAGAAACCTTGCAGAATTTTTGGAAAGATAGCGAGAGCGAGTGGAAAACTGTTCGTTCGTCGAAGAGCAAACAGACGAACCAAAAAATAAAATAAATACCTAAATAAATAAATAAAATTAAATAAATAAAAAAATTCTCTGTATCTGTGCGTTGCGTATGGTATATGAGTGTTCGTATCGCGCGTAAAGTTGGTGTTGAATGCGTTCGGTGTTGCGGGACCGATTCGGGCCACCACCATGAATCGCAGCAGTTATCGAAGCGTTCGATGGATTTTCGACTGCGGCAAATGGTGTCCCAGCCGCCAGGAGTGGGCGACGGCGTCCACGTCGGTGCAGCGCGAAGAACGCGAGCGTATCGGGCGATTTTTCTTTAAACGAGACGCGAAAAATTCGATGGCCGGTCGACTGTTGATGCGTAAATTTTTGACGCTGTCCTCTGGGCGACGGTGGAAGGACGTGGAAATACGACGCGCAGAGCACGGAAAACCGTATTTCGTTGGTGCTGGCAGTGGCAGTGGCACTGACACTGGCGCTGGCATTAATGATGACAACCATGACGACGCTGCCGCCGCACCGGCTCTGAATTTCAACGTCTCCCACCAGGGAAACTACGCGGTGCTGGCCGGCGAGGTTGGAAACGTGGCCGTGGGCGTCGACGTCATGACAGTTGACTACAGAAGTGGCGAAGCGCTGTCCGAGTATCTGCGGTTGATGCGCAAACAGTTTTCGGCCGACGAATGGTTGACGCTGCGCAGACCCGAGCTCAGCGAACGGCAAGTGTGTCGCCGGTTCTATCGGCTGTGGTGCCTCAAGGAGAGCTATTTGAAGGCGACCGGGTCCGGACTGACGGAAAGCCTGATGGACATCAGTTTTGTGATCAGAGACGAAGAGGTGGGTGGCGACCGATTCACCGTCTCCACCGAGGTGGTTGTCGGTGGCCAACCGTTGGTGGATTGGTGTTTCCACGAAGTGCTCGTCGACGACGACACGTTCGTCGCCGTCGCCTTGTCGCCGCGGTGCCAGCCGCTCGTCGACCGGTTCCAGTTTTTGACCTTCGACGAGTTGATCAGCGAGGCCGAAGAAATCACTCCTGCCGACGACGAATATTGTGATAATTTTTTTAGAAAACAAAATCTGCCAAATACGCGGTAATAGCATTGTTGCGGCTGTACGGACGAGTAGTTGTCGCACACGGATGAGTTAGTGGGGCAGTTGGAACCAAAAAATTGGTACCAACTTGGGCGTAGATACCCTGTTCCAGGGTAATAGGTAAATTTAGGAACTGAAACCATGTTGATTAGTTCGCTTGGATGGAGAGGGGGAGCTTCCACCTAAGGATGATAATATTTTTCTGTTGGTCGGTGTTATTGGAATTGACAGTTTTTGTTGTAATCTGTTGTTAAGAAGTAAGAATGGAGAGGGTATTCTGTATGTGGTAACCATCATTTGGGGGAATGTATGTATAATAATACAAATAAGGATCGTATACTCGTATATCTACTCCATTTACTCTTTGAATGGATCGAAGTCATTCTTCAGCTTTTTTTCAGAATTAGAAACATTTTTTCTATCGGTCGAAGTGCCCAAAGCGTTGAATTTTGGGACACTAAGGAGCTTGACTTTGTGTGCAGTAAATTTTTTTTTAAGAAGTCTCTCATTCGTTTGGTGAAAGGAGTTATTTGTGTAAAAATTTTCTCTTAACCATGTCATTTTCTGTGATTTAGAGGAAAATTTCCCCTCTTACTAACCCAAATTTATGCTTTTCTTTCATTACTTATTACAATCTCTGAAAATTAGTTGATATCCGGACGTCACCTTCTACCATTATGTCTCGAGGTCTAATTTTTCAAATATGAAGTTCATTGAATCATCACTTCTGCAGATGGAGAGTCCAAAAATTTGTTGGTTCTAAGTACAATAGTTCATTTCATACGAAAATTTGAGCAATATTCATTAATTAGGGCTGACTGCGATAGTAGAGAGGGCAATAAAATCATTGTAGAATCAATTTTTAAGTAGAAATTTTTTTCCTGCTCATTTGAAAGATAATATACAGTTATGAGCTAAGCAAAAATTAGTCTTCGTATTAGTCTATCTTCAGTAGATAGAGAGCTACATGCATTTAAATTTCTGAAATTACCAATAATTTTTTATTTTTCAAATTTCAACTTTTTCCTCATGAAAGGAAAACGTGTTAGCCTAAATTTTTTAATATCAAATTTATATTAAATAGAAACTAATGATAATTTTTTTTTGGTTCATGAAATCTGAAGTTTTGGTGCAAAATTTAATTGTGAAAAATTGGTTTTTTGCGAATAATGAGAAAACTTGCGATCTTCGAATACGCACCTCATTTTTTATTTATAAAAAGCTCAGTAATCTTTCAATAGGTTTTTGTCTTGCTATGTTTCCTTTTAAAATATTATATTTCTGTAACTACAAAGGTAAGTAACTACTTATGAAACACTGTATTCACTTACACAGGATGAGTCGGTTTTCCACGCAACATATTGTAGCTAGCTCCAGTACATCGATAATTTTCTCACCAATAAGCTCACCTAGCCTGTAACTAGACAATAAAATTTTTCAAAATATCACGGTTAGTGGTTATTGGTTACTGAAATTTTAAATTGGTAAAAGTCATTGATAAATCGAATGAAAACCGTTATACGAAAAAGGTATGCACTCTTCCAAACTGGAACTTAAGTAATGTTAGACAAAATTTAAATCATATATCTTTAAGTGCCCGCGATTAGTATCTTATAAATTCTGTTGAACTAAAAAAAAGTTTAACTCCAACATTGCCAGCCTTAATATTTCACTTTCAAATTAATGGGGGATTCTCCCTGAAAGATCGACTGTGGATTTTGCATCGTTATATATATATATATATATATATATATATATATATATAACTATGTGGATAAACAAACGAGCTAAAATCATGGTAAGTAGGTATTTAGTAGTCTTTAAATTTGTTTCAAATACTTCGTTCTAATTCTCTTTAAAGAACATTTGACTTCTCATTGGACCTACCAAATTAAAAAGGAAACACTAAGGAATAAATAAAACAAAGAACAATAATTTTGAGCCATCGGAAGCCGAGATAATAAACAAAATAGAAAGTAAATAGTCTCAATTTCGCTGTTTTTGAGCGTTTTCACTGGTTGATTACTGTTGATTGTTTGTTTGTCCACATAATTGAACTCTTTTTCCTATATACCACCATACTGTGACGTAAAAGTATCTAAAATCCGCCATTATTTGAAGTCTCTGTTTTTACCGACTGCATACGGAAGTGGTTGTATGTTTGGTATATCTATCTCCGTTCGCTCAGAGCAAGTGTTTTACTTTATAGATTTTAATGAGAGTAGACTCAAAATGTTCCTGACCATCCGGAAAATGCCCTAGGCTATTCATATTTGAAAATTAAAAAATTAGAAGGATGTAATTGAAGAAAATGATTTAAAGATTGAAAAAATTATTGTCATTAGTTTGGGCATATCTACCAATAAGAGCTACTCATTCAGATTAAGTAGTCTTTTTTTTTTATTATTTATTTATTTTGCATTTTATTTTTTTAAACTGGTTGAATTTTCCTAGTAGTTCAATAATGAATCTCGGTTTCATTGCGTGGGAAAAGCTTGGTGAGTCAATGTTAGTAGTATTTAGAATAATATTCGTATGGTGCGGAAAAAACTGATTTATGCAGTATTGTGGTAGATAACCTACATTGTTTTTAATTTAAGGGACGACTATTTCATATTTCTTTAAAATTATTTTCAATTTAAGGCACTTGACTGGCAAAAAATGATCAATTTGTTTGGTAATTTTACAAACTTGAGGTAAAAATTTTGGAAAAAAAAATGAAAAATTGTTTGAAGAAAATTTTTAAAGAAAAGATAAATTAGCTCAAATAGTATTTTAACCATAATGACGTGCCGAGAACCTTGAGAACTTAACGTGCCAGTTTCTTTTTACAAGTATAGAATACTGACGAATCCATTCCAAGTGATATGCGAGAATGCATGAACCTTTCAGAGTGGAAAGTAGAAGCTTTTCATTTAGAGGTCCTAATTACAAATTACAATTATTCGATAACTCCCGCTTTTGCTGGATGAAAAACTTTCAGAAAAAATGTGACTACGTTTATTGATACTTATACGGCTTAATATCCTCGTTTTCACTGTTGGGGAATGAGATTTCCATCGTCTCTCTGTTGAGAAACATCGACAGTTTACGTGTATTTTATCTGTTAAAACACGTTTCTGTGTTATTGCATAGTTTTGGGAAATACATATACATTCAGGTCTTTAGCATGCTGAACCCATGACAACTTTGGGTGAACTGAATATATTGTAAGGGCTGCATGAATTCAAAATAGCAAAATAGGTAACGTTTTCTGTCTGATTAGAGACTGTTATTCGTGGTGAAGTGTCGAGATTTCTTGTCCAGCTAACCTTGAGTGACATCGAACGTCCCAATTTAGATTGTAATTTAAGTATGTTTCGAATCTTATTTCAGTTTTTATTTTATTTTTTGTAAATTTGTTCGTATATATTAATGTAAATATATGGTCATTGTTATCCTCGATATCGTGTGTATGTGGTTTTTTTCATTTTTTTTTCATCTACTTATGGCTTTTTTAATATCCAAAAGTTAGCCTTGATTTTTGAATACAAAAAATGTTCTATTTTAATTTTGGCTCATTCACTTAGGCTGCATGTTCAATTTGTTTGTTTGTTTTTTTATTTTAAGGAGAACATTCATGGACAGCTTCAACTGCAGACACTCACCAGTATCTCGTATTCGAATTTGCTCATTGGATGAAGGTGAATGAAATAGTCACCCAAAGGAAATATGCTAGTGATGACTTTGTATCCGCGTTTATCGTTAGTTATGGTTCTAACGGACGAGATTACTTGACTTACCGAACTTCTTCTGGTCATCCAAAAGTAAGAGGTTCAGTTGTCTAGCAATTATTGGTGCTGGTTTATTCGTAACAGAAAACATTTTTCAATCAAATCTAGCACTCGTATGTTGATCTGTTCAACCAACTAACCCAGAAACAGTTGCTCGTTGATAATGAAAATTATTTATCGCTTTCGCTTATACTGTATTAATGGTACTTTTCTTGCACTACGTAATTTCTTACATTTTTAGAGAAACTAGTAAAAAATGCTTAATTTTAACCTGTTTTAGCATTCAAACAAAAATGTACATTTCTTAGTCTCGTCTATTGCTTTAGTTTTAGTATTTTCACAAAATTAATGTAATTGTGCTCGCACTGTATCTCTTCTGCACGCATTATGCGTTGAAAATCATTATTTTGATTTCTTTCTTGATAAATTTCGTTTTTACATTGAAGAATTTTTGTGAAATTTCATTCATTTATTTCGCAACATCGAAAACTTCTATATATTAACCGCCTGAACGTCGTTTAAAAATCCGTCGGTATTCAATTTAGTATTGCGCTATATCATTAATCCAAGTCTTAGGGCCTTCGACTTACATATTTATATTTTTTAGAATATTCTTATACTTTTTCTCTACAGAAAAGATATTAATAAAATAGATAGTTTATAATTAATTTTTATTCGAATAGAGAGTCGAGAAAAATTTTAATTGTTTCCAAAATAGTATTCAGAAATACTTGGGGAATAAGAAATTAGCACCATATTGCACATAAACCATTTCATATTTCCTCACAAACGTGGTAGGTAATGGAAATTCGATTTCTTGCAGCTGGTTGTCTTCGTTTTATGAAGAAAATTTGGTCGTTATAAATTTTTTAACTTCTCACGAGCGTAAAATTCGCTGTCAATTCAATGATTCTAATTGATTCTGAGTGAGCAGTACGAGTAATATCAATGCACAAGGTAATTATAATTTTACAAGTAATTATTAAAGATTCCGAAAACATTTACTGTATAGATAGATGTTTGTGTCAACCTTAGGCCCTCAGTATTGAAGCTTTGTGTGTATATGACGAGGGTTTTATTTAGAAAATATTCAACAAATCTTGATCAAAATTTTATCGAAAATGGGCTCGGACGTGATGGTGTTCATGTTGGGAAATTAAATGTATTGGGGTAATTTTTTTTTTTTTTTGTGAAAATTCTTCTGGGTATTTTGTTTTATTTCCTAATGGTAGAAATAGTACTTATAATGTTCCAATTTTATGCTTTGTAGATTGTTTCAGTGGCGTAGCCAGGGGGGATTAGGGGTATAAATTCCCCCTTCGGATTTTTTTAAAGCAGAATTTCACAGAGTGAGATTATTATGGATTTTTTTTTATGACAAATAATGACAATTAGCATGAAAATCAGTAATTCATATCCCAGAATACACAAAAAAATTTTTCGGTCTCTCAGCTCGCGAAATTATTTTTTCAATTCGTGAATTCTTCTTTCCTCCTAGATGAATCCTACATACTTCTCTGACTCGGAAAGTGAAGGTACACACTTTTTATTTCAAATTTTTTGGTTCACACAAATGGTTGACCAAAATTCGCCTGTGGTAGAAGCTATTTGATTTTTCAAAACTTGGCAATGCTGTGTCTTTACTGGGTGAATTGCCTTTTTTTCGTTAGTCAATCTACAATTTTTTTGAGTTCGATTTCCACGTTTCCTTCATCAATAATCTCTTAATGTAAGACAAACGTTTCACCTTTCGGCTTTTTCTTCCTTTTGTAGGGGTTAGAATTAAACTGGGTCAGAAAGAATCTGCTATTTGCATTCAAAGTAGTCTACCTTTCACCGACAGCGTTGTCGTACCAGGTTCATTGTTTTTTCGTTGAATATTATGTTGTGCTTGTTTTTCTCTCACTGTTTCAATCGGTATATTAGTTACATTTATGTTATGCTGTTTAAAAAATTATTGTAACCTAGTGTCTTAATATTTGCTTGAAAATATTATTATTAGGTAAATTAATCAAAAATTTGTTGATCCTCTCCTGTAATAGGTGCTGGGCTTCCATTATATTAATTTATTTCTCGTTAGAAAAACTGAATGCAGTTGCTTTGTGGTTAATGCGTCTTAAGTAATTTTTGGTTCTTTAATTGCTTTTTTTTTTTTTTTTTTAATGGGCTTCAACTACGAAGCTATTTTACCCAAGGCCCAGAGAATATATTTTGATGTCTGGGTGAGAGTAGAGGTAGATTATTGGAATCCTGTGACGATGATGGCCACAGGCACAATAAAGCAATTATTTCCTGCAGCAGAATGCAGCGACGTAGACAATTACTGTCTCTTCTTTGTTTCTGTTGCGTTTGATAATGCCAAGCCTAATGTAAATATGTAATTGCCTGACGAATGTTTGCGTAAAGTGTTTCGACATATTCAAAAAAAACTTGAGGCTTTTCTTAATATAATGCAACATTGTCTTTTTTTTTCTTGGTTTTTATTTTTTTCAAATAATCCAAAGAAATTAAATAAAAATTTACGAATATCTATGATTATAGTTTATGATATTGCTTTGAGAAATCACTCATTGTTCGCAACCAAATTTATTATATTTCTTCCTTCCAAATTTTGAAGTTTTCTGTAATTCACCTTATAGTCTTTCAAGACGTATATCAAAAGAGCTTGACGTAGAAAAAATAATGTGTGTTTCGTGGTGGAAATTATATTATTGTGGGAGAAGGCGGTTGGAAGGGAAGGTCGTAAAGATATGGACCACAATATGCTCTATTTATGTCTCATTTTAGGTTTTTTCTGCTAATTTCGACGGCAGCTCTCTGAAACGAATTACATTTGATGTTCCAATAATTGCTCGTTGGATTCGAATCAACCCAGTTCGTTGGATAAATTCTATTTCTATGAAAGTGGAATTGTATGGCTGTGATTACGGTGAGAAAAAACACCATCTTTTTATCCGTGAGCAAAGAACTACTACCTTCTTGTCAATCGTGTTTTGATGGAAATTAATGCTTTCAGATGCTAATCAAATGAATTTTAATGGAAGTTCGCTAATTACGTGGAACTTACAAGAATCTCCTATTACATCAACGACTGATAGTATTAGTTTACGAATTAAAAGTGATAAGGCTGATGGAATTATTTTATACAGTCGGGGTACCCTCGGCGACTACCTCGCCCTTCAAATACGAGAGAACAAAATGGTTCTGAATATAAATCTAGGTATATATATAGTTGTCATAGTAATGAGCGAGAATTCAATAGCTGTTTGTAATGGCTTAAATAATTTTTGGAGTTGCAAAGTGAAAATTTCTGGGAAGCTAATAATTCCTTACGATATAATCCGCCATTATTCTGTGTGCTTACCGTCTGGTGTGAATACGTTAAACATTATTGACTAACTTACGCCACTAGCTCCAAGATCAATGTATCAAATTATGTTCTTCCGATTTTAGGTTCTGGTGTTCAAACTTCTTTGTTAGCTGGTAGTTTGTTGGATGATAATGTTTGGCATGATATTTACATTTTTCGTGATTCAAAAAAAATTTCACTGGCAGTCGATCGCGTTACTGTTCGTAAAATTATTAACGATGATTTTTCCAAACTTAATTTAGACAGGCGCGTGAGTATCAGCCAACACGTGCAAAAAAATTAATTTATATATGCGTGATAGTTGGTAAATTTTATGCTCCTTGTTTTTGTGCGATAGTTTTACATTGGCGGAATTTTAACCTCGCAAGTTGGAATTGAAGTGTTCCAAAATTTCACCGGTTGTATTGATAATTTATTGATTAATTCGGTTAATATTTGGAAAGAACTCGAAAAAAATGCTTTTCACTCCGGCAATGAATACGGAATAAAAATTTACCAACGACTGAATGTTCCACTTGATTGCATAGTAAGTACAATTTACGCGAAATCCCATTATTTTCTGCAAAAATATTTTTCAGTTCGATCCATGACAAGTATTTAAAAAAAATCCTATTAAGTTTATCCTGGGTGGTGTTACTAGGAAAGTCCCTCGAACTTCAATTATGGTTATATTACACTTTAGATCAGGATGAATAAAAAGTGTCAAATAAACGTTTGTCGTGTTCTCAGTGGTTAAGGAAGTGAGTATACTAAAAGTATGACAAACTATTTCCTTTAACTCGTGTTATTGGTGAAACATTTTTTATTCTTTATTTGTCTTAAGATGTATTTTCCGTTAATAAAGTTCGAGGGGGCATTTAGGAAGATCGTATTTGGCTTAGCGTCTCAATGTTATTTGATGTCAATATGTACAATGTCGGGGAGGAAGGATGGTTTCCCAGCATTATTAAATTAGTTCATGTGAAAGCATTGAATAGACCAAACCCTGTGCATTGCCGTTCAGAATTGGGATTGTAATTACAGCCGATTTCACCCATAACTGCCTTATGGTTCTTAGACTGTGCTCCTAACTATTACCCAGTGCAGAACTCTGCGACAGATATCTAGTTGTTTCTCAGTTGATTTCATGAGTTTTAACGCTAATTTCAGAATTTTGTGCCGAATTCTTGAATACCGATTTTACAACAATAGATGCATCATAAATACTCAACATAAGATAGTAAATTTTCTTCTTTTCTTTTGGTGTACGTAAATTCGTATTCTAGCTGTAACATGCTAAATCTGATCTATAGCTAGTGAAGCTAGTGAGGGGTTAGGGAGAAATGCTCCTTGACATTTTTATCACTCTCTAGTAAAATTTTATAATTTTACACCACCTGGTATTAATTATTGAAATGCTGTATAATCAAATTTAATGTTGGTGCAAATTGTCTCTTCAATTTCAGTTTTGTAGCTTTTTCCGCTTACCCTTTGAAATTATGAGTTCGTAATTATGTTTTCTTTCCTTAAAAAAATTGACTGGCAGAGGGCCTATGCTAATCGTAACATTTCCTCCAAATCATTGGAATACTTTTAAACATGGATATATTTTACATCGGAGGGTAAACCTAAAAGTTGCTTAGACATTTTTGTTGGGCATCTTCACGAAATTTATTACGGAAGTACATGAAAAATTTTCTATTTTGTAATAATCAATATATTCGATTACGATCAGAAACGTTTCTTGATATTATGCAAAAAACTTGAATAAAAATTTCCTAGCAATATAACCAGGATTGCTTCTTTCATATTGTCGGTGAAAAATAAATAAATAAATAAATAAATAAATAAATAAAAAACCCACTGATGAATTCAATTGAAAACAATACGGGTAAAAACATATTCATGATTCAGTGTTTTCCAGTGGGGCGGAAATATCAGTTTTTTCTCATATTTAGCAGATCGAATCTTTTAGACAACTTTTCATAGTTATTCGTTCTGGAGATTTTTTTTTTTTTCCACCATACGCTGTTCACAACATTGTTTTTCTTTTATTTCAACAAACGTCGCAGAAACAGGATCTGTCTCCAATCACATTTTTAACTGAAGCATCGTTCGTGAAATTGCAAGTAAACGAAAAGGTCAGATATTTCGACATCGCATTCTCTTTCAGAACGTTCGAAGGCGACGGTTTGTTGATGCATCATAATTTTAACGATGAAGGATATGTTATGGTAATTGTTTGATGAGCCATTGTATGTTGCAGAAATAGCTGTGCATAAATTACCGACCTATGTTTTGTTGCTATTTCAGGCATTTCTCGAAAAAGAAAAATTGAAGATCGAATTGAAAATGCCGAATAGTCCAGTTATTCAATTTCAGAACTTCGATCATTCGTTTAACGATGGAAAGTGGAACCACTTATCGCTTAGTATACGTCTGAATAAAATTTTATTGAAAGTTAACGAAGAACAGGCTGTCACCAGGAGGTTTATTCCCATTATTACAGGATCTCACTCTTACTTTGGTGGTTGGTATTTTGTTTGAAGTGATTTGCTTTAATCATACCATATAATTCTGGATTCCCAATTTTAACTGAATTGAACTATAGAATTATTCAAATTTTTTTGTATACTATTTTGGATCTATATTCATGAAAATCAACACTTAAACAATGTAAAATGAAGAAAGTGACGAAGTTTTTTACGTTTAATACCATACCCAGCGTCCATTATTCTTGGAAAATTTGAAGCGTTAGTGAGTTACTGAGTTTCCCAGAGCCTCGCTAGAAAAAGTAGGTTTTCGAGAGAAAGAATTATGAATTTTGATGGTCACATTAATTGTCTGTTAGTTTATATATGCTATGTTTGTATGAAATATGTTAGCTGTTGACAAAATATTAGACAATGTGAAATATAAAAGCATTTTTTTTTTTTAAAAATGAAAAATAAATTAAGATGATAAAGTATGGTACATCATCATATAATGTAAAAAAAATAAAACAAATGAAATATGATAAAGTTATGAAATAAAAAAAGAAAACGTGAGTATGTGGTAAATTTTTATAAAAAGAAAATTTCATGCAAATTAGTAAAAATGAAAAAAAAACTTTAACCGTTCGGTGGATCCACACCAAAATCAATAGGTCATGTCCTTGGCTCAGTAAAAATGTTCGTACCAAATTTCGTGATTATTGGACCAAAATTGCGATGAGACGAAAACTTACCCACCTCCGACTCTGGGGCCTAACACCACACCAAGCGTAATAAGTAGATTTTCTAAAGAAAACCTACTTAAAAATAATAATGAATGCCACTTAGAGAAAGTGATTTTAGCTTTCAACTCAGTTGAAATGAGATTCTATCATTAAAATTCATAAATGTTGATCCTATATTAGATTTCTTTTTTTTTTTTTTTTTTTTTTTTTTTGTAAAGAAATTTGTACTCAAAATTCTAAAGATGGATTTAAGGTTATCGTTTGAAAATTCATGTATTTGAGAAATTTTCCTCAAATATAACCTTGTACTTATTCTAAAACATTTTGACGAAATCCTTGATGTCTTGTCCTAGGATCGTATTATTCTTGAAGTGAAATATGAATATAATTATGACCATAAGTGACTAACATCTCAAGAAAACTGTTTCTCAAGGAAATAGTATTATTAAAAACAGTGGACCCTCTAATCTGAGAATTTTTTCGAAGTGTAGATTTTAAAAGAAATTCAATTTCTTCCTTAATTTTCCTTCGAATGAAAATATTTCTTATTTTTTCCCTTAACATTCCTCCAATTTTTTCGTACTCAATTAATCGTAGTTAAATATTTATGTTAGGCGGAATTCCTGGTATTAAAGGCTTTCTCGGATGCATGAAAGAGATTACTGTCAATCACTACTATAAAGATCCTCTGATTTTGAAATTGAACGAGGTAAATTTTTCAGTAATTTTCATCTTGGTAATATTCTTGAATAAGAATTTAGAAAATGGACTAAATTTTTCGTAGGAATTGTTTTTTGACGCTGAGATTGTGGTAGACGCATGCCAGATGACCGATAAATGCAGTCCAAATCCTTGTGAACATGGCGGAATTTGCCGTCAGTCATCAGAAAAGTTTGAATGCGATTGTTCAAATACTAATTACGTTGGCCCTATTTGTCATAAAGGTGTGTTATTCGTATTTTGAATAATATGTTTTTTATTAAAACTGCCCACGTTCATTGTATTTCTTTTATTTTAACTTCATATTTATGTAGCCAAACAGTATAGAAGCTGTGAATCCTATAAATTGTTGAATTCTGTCTCGCAAATGGAAAATATTCAAATCGATGTTGATGGCAGCGGACCCTTGGAACCGTTTCCTGTTACGTGCCAATTTCACGGTTCGTATGCTCAACTTTGAAGAATTTTTTATTATCACATGATTTCTCCATATATTCTTGTTTGTTTTGTATCATTTAGTACAATATTGGAAGGTATGAGTGAAAAATACAATCGTATTTTGAAGAAAAAATAAATTAATTGGCATCACTCTGTATACATGAAGTATAGTTGAGTACTTTCTTTCAAAATATTAATTAGGTTAATATTTATGCGTGAGACTCTCATCACTTCGCATTGTTATCGTGTCAAGTTAAGGTGAACTTTCTGCTTCGCCTTGAAGTTGGAATTTAAGGATCGCAATTTAGTACTCATGCCCACATAGAGCTTTTAATTCGCTGATTTTCTATTCTACTTCTTAATTCTTATTCAGTATCCTTTGACCTTATCGAACATTGATCAAATTTGTCCAATGGATTTTGTAGCCAACAAATGCCTTAAATTTTTTTTCCCGTTGTTCCTTAGCTAATGAAATGGTGGTAACCGAGCTTCACCTCAAGAACGAAGAGCCTGTCACAGTTGACGGTCATGAAAAACGAGGAAGCTTCGTAAGAAATATTGAATATTTGGCTAGTCCTGATCAAATTGAAGCGCTGATACGCCAGTCGATCGACTGTCGGCAGTATATTCGCTACGATTGTTTCAGATCCAAATTATTTAATTCGCCTAGTTGGTACTTTTTTTATTTTCTGTTTGTATTAATAATTTTGTGTCAGTATTCACAGTTTTCTCTTCCTTTAGCCATAGAAGATAATTTTGAACCCTATTCTTGGTGGGTGTCACGAAATGGTCAAAAGATGGATTTTTGGGGTGGCGCTTTACCTGGTTCTAGAAAGTGTGCTTGTGGAATTCTCGGTGTCTGTAAAAACGACACTAAATGGTGTAACTGTGATGCAGGTATTGTTTTCTTCCATTCGTGTTTGACGATTATGATTTTATCTGTTTCATTGATTCGTGAATTATAGGTTTTTATGAATGGCGTTCTGATGAGGGAGATATTAGAGGAAAAGAGTTCTTGCCCGTCAAACAATTGAGATTTGGAGATACAGGATCGTTATACGACGACAAGAGAGGAAAATACACACTAGGACCGCTGAAATGCTTAATCAACGGTAGAATATTTATTTTGATTTTTGGTTTTTTGTTTTTCAAAATTTTTTTTTTTTCACGGATTTTTAACAAACAAGTGAAAATAAAATGAATACCAGTCTTCTCTAGTTGCAGTCTTTGAGAAAATGTTGAAAATTGAATTATCCAAGCTCCCATTATGTTGGAGCTCAAATAGACCTACACGTTCTTAAAGTACGTCTTGTTAATGATTTTGATGTACGTGTATTGAATAACTGCTCTCCCTAGTATATTAGACTTCAAAATGGTAAAATTAATTTATTTTTTAATTTACACAAATTTCGGTTCATTCAACAGTCTTTCAAACCGCCTACATGGATGATAACAAAAAATAAAATAAAATATATATTTTAGTTTCCCCCCTGCCACAACTTTGTTGTAAAAATCCATCATTCTGATGATGAGCGAATTTCGGTACGTTGTAATTTGCCATTTTATTAGTAAGAAGGTAAAATTCGATAACATTTTTTCAAAAGAAACCACAACAAATCCCACTCCTTCTCGAAAAATGTACGGAGAAATTAATTTTGCATTGAAAAATAAATCAAATTAAGTGGAAGGAAAACAAAATGATCGAAATCAGTATTGTAGTCTGAATTTCTTCAAAAGAAAACATTATAAATATTAAAATCAAACAATAAAAACACTTAAGATAAGAAATTTGTGAAATTCTCATATTTTCCGAAATTGTTTGTGGCCCTAAAGAAAATTTAATTCGAAACCTTCTCCTGGTTGTCGTCTTTCAACTTATAAAAGAAAAGGATGCGAAAACACTTCGAAATTTTGTAGAACTAAAGCTGGACATTAACTGATTCACATTTTATTTTATATGTTTTGTCATTCAAAATTATTTCAGTTGATCAGTTTTTGTTACCTATATCTATTTTTTGTTTAATATTATCACCAAAACAAAAATATTTTTAACTTAAATTTCCTCTCCGTTTCATTATTCTATTATTATTTTTACGATTAGTTTTGGACAACGAATATATTTTTTATATCTGCTAGTATGATTGAAATTTGTTTTTGTCCGTTAATTTTTTCAGTTTTCTTGGAAATTGCTTGTTCGAAATAATTCGATATTAGCTTCTGATGAAATTTGAAATAATTTTTTTACCATCGCTAATTTTCAGATGTTTTTGAGAACGTTATTACATTCAGAAAAGCTGATGCCACTGTTGATTTACCAGAAGTCAATTTAGATGACACCAATGACATATACTTTGAATTCAAAACTGCGAGGGATAATGCGGTGTTAGTTAATGCTCGTGGAAATGAAAATGAAATTCTCGTTGAATTAAGAGGTAAATTCGATTAAATTAGTAAAAATCAAATAAAACAAAAAAATCTTAAGTACTTTCTTCTTCTTTTTTTTTTTTTTTTTTTTTGGTTATTTTAGGTGGAAATACAATTTTACTGTCATATAATGTCGGAGGTAAACAGATTTCGATTTTCAAACAGAGTAATTTTTTTTTGACTAACAACAAATGGCATTCTGTTTACGTCGAAATTAATGTGTGAGCTATTCAGTATCAGGAATTCAATTTTATTTTGTTATAATTCGTCTTAATAGTAGTGGGTTTTTTTTTTTTTTTGCAGAAAAGAAATCTATTTTATACTCGATGGTGCTGAGAGTAAAGGGGGTGAAAGCTTTGAAGAACCTATTCCAGGCATGAAATTAATTTCGAGTTTTATTGTCGGTGGATCAATTTCCAAACAAAATTCGAACGGATTTGTTGGATGTTTTCGGGCTTTTATACTAAATGGAGAGCCGGTTGATTTAAAGGCTGCTGTAAAAAGAAATTCTTATGGTTTGTGCAGTATTTTTTTAATTTGCAGTTTCGTATATTAGAACAACTAAAGAACAAATGAGTAATTTTTTTTTTTAGGTTTATCTGTGGGATGCATTGGCAAATGTGACAGTAATCCGTGCTTCAATAATGGGTTCTGCGAAGAACATTATGACGGTTATTCTTGTGACTGTAGATGGACAAGTTTCAAAGGACCTATTTGTGCAGATGGTTGGTTGACCTTCATTTATCTGTAGATTTTTAAGACTTCATGGAGCAACGTTAGAATTAACTTCATATTTGTTGCACAGATATTGGTGTTGCAATGAGCGGCAATACCATGATTAAATATGAATTTTCGGACAACGATAGATCAACGATTTCCGAAAAAATACGAATTGGATTCGTTACGACAAGGGCCCAAGGATTTTTGTTCGGTCTATTCTCAAGTATCTCCAATGAATATATGATAGCTTCAATTACAAATAGCGGTAAGATTTTGACCCAGTTAGGTTGCAAACAGGTTATTAAAATTGATCTCGCGAAAGGATTAAGGGTGGGGATGATGAAAATTAACCGTTTCATGAGAAAATAAAACGATTGGTACCATTTTCCCATGTTCACCTAATTTTTGTTAATGTATATCATCCAAAATTTATGTTCACGGTTTTGAGAAAACTGCAAAAGGTATAAAGCTGAAATTTTCGCGAAAAGTAATCATTATAAGCTTTTATTCTACTCACTATGGGGATTTTAAAATATACCAATACTGCAGCTAACCTTATTTATTTCGTATGAAGCTAAACCCAAGAAAAAATAAATGAAAGCTTATCTTTTAAAAATTCGTTTTTAACATAAATTTACGTATATGTACAGGACCCGGTCTGATAGAAATTTGTTGCCTATTAGTTTAGTAGTTTCCAAAAAAAAAACAAAAAAAAAAACTGGAGAATAAAAAATTCTTGGAAAAGTTGTTTTTTTAGGATTTTGAAGAAACTACAAACGGGATCAGGCTGAAATTTTCACGACAGATTTTTATTTTTTACGTATAAGTCTGATGAAAGTTTCTCGCCTATTAGTTCTGTAGTTTCTGAGAAGTTTAGAAAGGAAAAAATTGTTGGAAAAGTGGTTTTTCCTAGATTTTAAGGAAACGACAAAAGGAATGTGGCTGAAATTTTCTATAAATGTAGTCTTTATATTGGACCGGTCTGATAGGAATTTTGTGCTTTATGATTCTGTAGTTTCTGAGAAAAGTGTAAAAATTATTGAAGAAAAGCAAGTCGCCTGTGTTGCTTGAAGTATTTATTTCGTAGTTACGACGCAGTGGGTTATGAGCTTCTGTTTTGCATTGCATTAATTTAAGTCATATAGTTTTTTTTTTTTTAGAGTTGTAAGTGAAAATTGGCAAATTGTCTCTTCTAGCGGAATATAGTTGCCTTAGAATTTTTTTGTTTGATCCGCTGGTTCATTCAAACTCGTAATAAATTTTCGAAATATTAGACCAATTTAAATTGTATGAAAGAAATGAAAAAAAATTCATACGCATCGTATTGCTCTGGCTTTGGAGAAATTCCTTTGGATGATGGCGCTGAATTGAGTTGAAAATTTTTATAACCTTACCAATGGAAAATTTTGTAATTCTTCCTTTGTTCTTCGAAAATGATTTCAAAGAAAAAAGAATGACGAGCAACAATTTGCCATTGAGTCGTACAGTTACTGAATTATTGTCCGATACATTTTTAGCTAAGTTAGAAAATTATATGATCAATAAGTTCTTACTTTTTTTCCAAGTTTCATTTTCGACAGTATAGTAAGAAAGTGCTTTCCTTATTCTAGAATAGGTCAAGTAACTCGATTATCATGAATTTCAGGAAACCTTCGTGTTAAATTTGATTTCGGTTTTGAAAGACAAGAGCTGATCGTTTATTCGAAGAAAAATTTTGCGCTCGGACATTTTCACGATCTGCGTTTATCTAGAAGAAATTCTGGATCTCTGATTTCCATTCAGGTTGATGCTGATGCATAATATATTGTCTTCAAAATATTCTCAGAGTCGAGCTACTGTACTGAAGTTGAAGGTTATTTCGCTTTACCCACTATACAGGCGGACAACTACGAACCGGAAGAATATTCTTTTCCTGTTAGCGTTTCAGCCGATGTCCAATTCGACAAGATTCAGTATCTGTATGTTGGCAAAAATGAGTCTATGGATGAAGGATTCACTGGATGCATAGCCCGAGTTGAATTCGACGACATTTATCCGCTGAAATTACTTTTCCAACAAAATCCGCCGAAGCAGATCAAATCTTTTCCTCGTTAGTGTTACAACTTTTTTTGGTCTCGGAATTTTATTTTTGGTGCGAAATTTATTTGCGTGTCATATCTCTGAATAGCGACAATTGGTGAAGATTTTTGTGGAGTTGAACCAAGCACCCTCTCCCCGGAACCGGATGAACTTCGGAACGAAGTTGAAATTTCAATTGCATATTCCGAAACCAATCCCTTACTCGTTGGCCGTAAGTTGATCGATTTAATTATCTAATTATGTAGTAATTATGGTTTAGATTTGAGAGAGCGATTCCGATCGATGATTCTATTATTCCCGTACCAAAATACATGAACTACGAAAAAATAAAAAGTCAAAACAAAAATTTTGAGAATCGACGATGTACATATGAAGAACCAAACCATAGTAGATGTACAACATTTCAGAATGACTATATACATTTTTATGCTGAATTTGATTAGTTAACGTGTGATTTCAGTTTCTCTAATATGCATGTTTGCGTTTTTTGTGGGAACAATATTTCTTGTTGGAAGATATCTGTCTAATCGACGAGCTCAGTATAATACGCAAGAACAATGCGGTGCTGATTGGGCGTTGGATGCGGATACTGCTGTAATGTACTCGAAAACTGGTTGTGTTGTCAAAAGAAAACGAGAATGGTTTCTTTAGAGGTAAGCTGAAGCTATTTTATCGTAGATTTATTATTATTATTATTATTATTATTATTAATAATTATTATTTATTAATTATTATTATTATTATTATTATTATTTTATTTTATTTATTTTTTTTTATCCTTTTGTGGCTATCGAGCTAACTCTTTATATCCCAGAACATAAACTAATTGATCGCTGTCTTCTCTTTATGAATTTTTAAATTTTATGTCAGAAGAATCAAACGAGGTTGGTAATTCAAATAGATTACCACTTTAGGTCATGATTTTAGTTGTGGCTAGTAGTCTCTGATTTACTGCTTAACACTTTTTTTTTTTGGTTAAACTGTGAGCTTGTATTTCTCAGTAAACCCATTAAACTTCTAAAACAATTATTCATTCCTGAACTCTCATTGCAATGGAATTCCTCATAGACTGTGCACTTCCATATTTTTAAAAACTGAATGTTTTATCGAATGAAAAAATGACATCAAAATAATAAACTATTTTTCACTTTGTAAAGAATCGTAGGTTCTTTGTATTTGGCTGAAGTATGACGACCAATTTTTCCAAGTTCTATCTTTCAATTCTAATCCCTTTTCGTTACAAATTATCTGTCGTTTTTGATACAGAGTTTAATATTTTCTTATTTTTACAAAATTTACCATCTATAAATATTAATAATTATTAAAGTTGGACTTGTAATATTATTTCCAGGTTGAAATAATGAAGAATCTGCCTGTCCGGTGAAAATTGTTCTCTCACAATTCTGAATAGTTGGTCAATTTTTTTTATCCATTAAAAAATTGTTGGTTCATTTTATTCTGTGATATTTTCATTTTTTATTTTTTGTGATAGTTACGAACATGTAATTATGTGATTTTTATAACTTTATTTGACTACTTAATTACTTAGCATATCTTGAAGTTAAACTCCAAAATTTTTCTTCGATCTCATTGAATTGTGTTATGCGTTCTCAAGTGCATTTTACCATGCATTTTTAGTCATCGAACAATCAAGAATGATAGGTGGTACCTTATTATTATTAATGTATTATGATTCTTCATTTTTCCTTTCCCTATCTAGAAAAAGAGACTGGAAGTTATTTACTTGAATTTATCTAAAAACTTTTATTCAATGTTTATGCATAGAAATAATAATTTTGCTTGTGATTTACGTACGGACTTGTAATAATTATAAGAATTAAATTAGAAATAAATTTTTTATCTGATGAAGTGATTATTCTTGCTTAATTAAAATCTTGAGTATTGACTAATATAATTTAGCTTTTTTGTTTTCATAAAAGTAAAACAGAAAAGTTTTCAATCTCTTTCGGCCCTTTGATTCCTTTCGGAGCTTATTGGCTGTTCCGGTTGGATCAATACTGATATGATAATGATTGGTGTTGATTACTGTACCATACCGAACCTCAAATTTATTTTGAATTTTCTCAAAACTCAAAAAATTTTTCTGATTTGTCTAATGAGAAAATGGTGCAATAGGTAGTGATGCCAGATATTATTTGGCGAATTTTCGGTGAAATACATTTCGTAATTAAATTATTGGTTTGTTACGAGAGGCGGAAGGGAAATCAACTTTTCACGAATTAAAGGATTTATGTTGCAGTTCAGATCATTTTTGCCTAAAGTACAAGGATCAGCAAGGTAATACTACTTTTCTTCTTGTTAGAAGCTGGAATTCCGAGTAGAATAATAGAAATTATTCTGTACATGCCTACATAAGTATGTCTTAAAGTGCGTAAATGTAAGTAAGTTCTCATTTCGCAGTGCCGCCTCATTCAGTAGCACAATTCGTGATCGCACGATATCAATCAAATTGCACGTCAATATATCGATACTTAAAAATTTCAATCAATATGTTTTAATTTTTTCAGTCGATATGTATAAAGATATTTTTATCTTATTCAACTTTTTACCTTCGAATTACAAAAATTTTATTTTACACCCTTTTCCCTCAAAATTGAAGGGCTCCGGCACTCAGCTCCAGCTCTAGTAAAATATGAGAAGATAGAAATATCAGAAAACAATAAATTTTGTTTGAATGTTTTTTTGGTGTTTATTTGGAAACATCCAAAACCAATGTTGCTTCCAATTTTTAAAAATTAGGATTTATGGATGCTCGTGTTTGAGACATATATTAACAAAATTTTCGGTAGAAAAAACAAAATCACCCTCTTGACTTCAGTTTTCCGCCCAATATTTTTGTCTAGTCAAGACAGATCAATTGTTCATTGCGACCATAGAAAAAAAAATGAATTTTAAGCTTTACTGTTGTAAAAAAACCTGGGTAGGTTACCTGTATAAAAAATCAAGTCGTAAGTCAATATTTAAAATTTAACTAAAATGTTTTTGAAAATTTCGAACATTTTACTCCTCCAGTTGAAAATGTGTATATTGCAAAGTTTCGCGATTTTTTTTTTCTTCATCACCTACCTCATTAAATGTTGGAAAAAAGTTTTTTCACATACCTATAATGATTTTTTGAAGTTATTTGTAAACATGCAAACTTTTCTACTTTCGACTGAGAATAAACAATTAGTACCGGTAAAATCAGATATAATGTTGTTTTTAATGCCAATGATTTTTAAAACTAAAACATCCTATCAACTATACACATTATGAAATAATTGACCCATGACCCATTGAAAGAAATAATAATTTTAAACTTGTCCTCTCAACCTAAAAAGTCATATTAGTAATCAATTTCTTATCGTGCAACTGAATTAAGATGAACTTCAGATAATGGCCCTTTTAGCATGTCGGTCACAACAATGATCAAAAATGAATCCAACGAATATAATTCTACCTCGATCAACAGTGACTTTTATTTTGTTTATATACAGTCGTATAATGTATTGTTGGTATTATTTTATACGTTGTTATTAGAATTTAGGTGCGTTCCATCCATTAATTTGGGCATTTTAAGCTGTTATAAGCAGGGCCATAAAAAGAGGAGAAAAATGCGTTTTATGATAGTGTTTTGCCCATATAATTATAGGCTCCTGACTTATCAAAAAGTCAATATGAATATACGTTTTCAAATAACTTAAAATATATAACTAACCGACTCAGATTTTCTCTCCACGACTCTAGTTAGAGGAATGGTTATAATACAGGTATCTAATTAATATAAAGAAAATACCCCACCCAGATTTTCACTCAACGATCCTGGTTAAAGGGATTGTTTATATAGTATCTAATGAAAATAAAGAAAATATCGAAAAAACAGCTCCATTTTACAAACTGATATTACACACGTCATGTTTGATTGAATTTCTTAGCACATCTATTACGAGTGAACTTTATGGCATTGCCGTCATCTTTCAGACGTTCCGAGTCCTGAAAAACAAAAAAATTTTTAATTCATTTGATGCCTTCATTCTGTTCGTTCGAATAATAGGTACATTAAAAAAGTTAATAAAAGCAATATAATTTTATAATAATCAACAACTTTTAAAATTTATTTATTGAACTCCGTTTTAACGTGGCTGTTTTGACCAACAAATCTGAAGGTTATTTGGTGTCAGTGGGGGCGATAGAAGATGGTCCAAATCCGGTGGCCATTGATCTCCCAGCATGAATTTTTCAATCACATGAGACGCTAACAATTTGATTCGAAGTTCAAACTTAAAAAGCGAGAATACAACCATTTTGGATTCGGAATAGGTTTTTTTATTTGCGACGCTGTGTCGATACTGGTCGACACCAAGAGATGCTATTCCGCTCCTGCAAGATAAATGCATCAATTGAAGAGTGGAATTGACTCGAAAGTCGCGGAATAGCTTCCCTCGGTGTCACCCCGTGTCGAAATTTTCAAAAAATAAAACATAGCTTGTGATGGCGGACTGGCGGCAGGTCTCGAATCCTACTAACAACTTTCTATTTGTAGGTAAAGCACCAAATCTTTACGCTTCACGAATCAATTTCCATCTAATATTCAATCATAACATGAGAAATTTTTCAGTAATGAAGGATATATACTTTACTTGAGCTTTTAGAACTACGAAAATCAAAATTAAATTATTATTTAAAAAATATGGAGTATCGATATTCGGCTAAAACATTGATGTATATATCAATTAGTAAATTCTTTCGATATATTGATATGAGAAGAATTTATATATATCTATCGAAATATCGATATAGACAATATATTCCCATTGAATTTTTGTGCCTTGCAAATTTTTCCTTTTTTTTTAGTTTCACGAATGCATTTATCATGAAAATTTACATTACTGAGAATACTGGCGTTAATGTATTTGTTTAATGATATATTTCTGTTACGTTCTTGATCCTGTGAAGTGAATGAAATTTCAGGCGTGTTGTAAAACTTGAATTTGGTGCTTGATTGGTGCGAATGGGTGTACGAATTGTCTTGTTATGGTGATCGAAGAATACGTGATCGTCCACCAGCGCTGAGGGACCCGCATTTTTTCTAATCATTCGCGTATTTTGTGGAAAACCAATTGATTTCGTTCCTATCTCGTTAGATCTGATTCGAAGTCGTCTTGAAATTCGTTATTCTAGTCGACAGTACTTGTTCAGCGTTGATGAAAGTAAACAGCGTAACGCAAATTTTAGTTATCGATCGTTAATAATTTGAGATTTGTTCGGCAATTGTAGCGCGATGTCTAAATACAGTTGGTGTACGTCGGTTGATCAGCTATTTGATTTGATATCATCATATCCTGTCCCTTACTTCAGATGAGTAAGCTTATCTTGGAGTGTCCACTCCCTTTACAGCTTTGTCGGATCTGATGTGATCCGTGTACGAACGTATTCGATTCTGCCTATTACCGGGTATGATATAAATTTGCAACTTTATCCAATTCGAAGATCTTTAGACTCATTTCGAAAATTTTCAAATCATTGCATACGTTGTATAATAAAGAGTAAATTAATTCATTGTAGCCGCTATGCCTCTTCCAAAACGCGTTATCGAACCGATTCACATTTCTCGTGGAACAGTACCCGATTCCCCTGAAATATCACTACCGAGTGAATTGGAAACAGTTACCAATGGTACGCTGGCGAATACGATTCGTCAGTTATCTAGCCTCAGTCGTCATGCCGAAGATTTATTCGGTGAATTGGCGCGAGAAGCGCATACGTTGGCCACCCGAGCGAATTCTTTGCAGGCTCGACTCGATAAACTTGCGGTGAAGACGACGCAACTCGATAGCACCGTCGAAGAAGGTATTCTCGATTATCTCTGCCATTTGTGGTTACTTTTGACCGCACCGAATTCGCTAATTGCGCCGTTATTGTTTGGTTGTAGTTTCACTTCAAGAAATTCATACGCGAAAAGCGTACAAAAGTGCTGCAATATTCGACCAGCAAGTTGTGTCTAGAGATACAATGCCAACGGCTATGCTCGAAACCTATAATCAGTGTGACAAGCCTCCTCCGCTGTACAAACTTAATCCTTACAGGTTTGTTAATTACAAATTTTTTCTTCCGTAATTATGATCTGCTCGTTAATCAAATGTTATGCTGATGTCGAAGAAAAATTGCTCGTTGAAATGAAAAAGTTGATTAAAATTATACCGAAAACCAATCATTCTTACTTGAAAGTCATCCAATAAATGCAAAATAAAATAAAATAAAATAAACGATCTACGAACAGGACATTGCAAAAGAAATAAAATAAATTTTATTTAAAAAAAAACAGACTGCGTTAATCTGAATGAGTAGCTCTCGATGGTGGATATGCCAAAATTTATGACAATAATTTTTTCAATCTTTAAATTCTCATTTTCTTCAATTACATCGCTCTAATTTTTTAATTTTCAAATATAAATAGCCTAGGATATTCTCCGGATGGTCAGGAACATTTTGAGCCTACTTTCATTAAAATTTACGAAGTAAGACACTTGTTCTGAGCAAACGAAGTTCCGTTAGTTCCGGAGATATGACATATCACACATATAATCTCTCCCTTACGCAGTCGGTAAAAATATCAATTTTTTGTTGAAGACGGTGATTTACAAATAATACTAGAATGCTTCTGTAATGTTTCGTATAAACCATTTGGATCGAGCTTGGTTTACTAATTTCATAATATATCTCCGATGGAAAATTGAAAAACAATAGATTTTGAATTAATTTTGAATTACAAAACTTGTAAAAAGAAGAGAAGATGAAAATAATTGCTATTGAAATGAATAGAGGAAAAAAATTTTTTTTTGAACGCTTGCTGAAAAACGCAACACCATGTGCGTACTTGAAAATTAATTTTTAAATGATGAATTGCTAAACTTGAAGTAGCCAAATTATTTTTTCTGTTGACAAGACAATAATTCAGATTGTTAAACCTGCGAACAAAATAGTTGGAGATGAACAATTGTCTGGATGCCTGGAAGTTAAGGACTAGTTTCGGTTCATTTTTGGCTAAGCTCCGATAAATAGATTCAACTTTTTTTATGTGTTGTATATCAAAGTACCAGGGTTACTCATCTGTAGAAATATTGTTTCGGTGAAAATTTTTGTTGAATGAAGCATCATTATTTTGTTAATCAATATTTGGCAAACTATAAGCCTAATAATTTTAGAAATGGAGAAGTCTGTTCAGTGTATAATCAGGAAAATGTTGATTTTCGAATTGTTACCGAAATTTCATTTAAATGAAAATTTGTTAAAAAATAACAGAAAATGTACTTTTCATTATCGAATCAAATTATTATTACTTCTGTAAACTCTTGTGACGATTTTTTTTTTTAATTTCAAGTGTTTCTGGGAAAGATTATCATTTTATTTGATTGGAGAGTCTTGTTCGTTAGCACTTGAATTATTTGAAATTTAAGACTTCCATTTCTCTTAATAGTTTTGTAATTCGAAATTATCGTTAATTTTTACTGTTTCACTTAGTGTAAAATGTTACGTGCTTTTTCGTCATTCTAATTAATAATTTTTAAGCCGATTATTTCAAGTTAATTCCGTTCAGTAGAGCGTCGGAAAAAATTCATCTAACTTTGCATCGTTAAAACACATAAAGCTAATGATAATTTTAGCCTGAGACTTCTTGTCAAAGAGATGATTTATTTGTTTCGTACATCGTTGTTTTGCGCCCTTCCTCTTTTCCTTCACGGATGCAACAATTAAATTCATTTTTAAAATTGACTAATTGATGCGAATGAAATAATGTTTCCTGTCATATTGCCGCTCATCTCCTCATGTTTCGTGATTTTATCTTTGGAAAAATTTTCAGAGTGTATTAAACTTTCATTCGATATTTATGTTGAAGTGACTTGAAATTGCATTCTGTATTTTTACCCTTGCTGTCGTATATACTGTGTTTTCTTTCTATTCGAAAGGAATCAATAAAGTAATAGGTATTGCTTTTGGCTGAATCACGCTGTCTTCAACTTTAATTATTGTTGCTTTGTCGAGAATGTTTTTAGTTTTCAGCCACTCGAAATTTATATCAGTTTTTGATCCCATAATCGAATTTTACATGTTTCTTGAAGAAGGTGGTGAATTTGATTGTTTAGTTATTTTTTTATATTTACCATTAGTGGTTTCCAAAATTTATTTTATTCCCAGCCAGTATCGATGCTTATGTTTCCGGAAATATTGAACGTAGATGTCTATGTTGTATTTTCTCACTAAACTCTTTTTTTAAACTTATAATGATGACTGAAAAAAAAAAATTCGCCAAAATTTGTATTTGATCTTCAGCTTCACAATGAAATATTTCCCGACTTCAATTCTTTCCCCCCAAAAAACTCACGAACTTACCTTATTTTGTTGAGGACGTTTTCACCTCTTTTGTTTGTTGTTATTTTCATGTATCAAGTAGCAAAATGGGTGTCATATTCTTTTTCCAGCAGCATATATGTGTACTTTTCCTTTCTCCAACTCTGATGACGTATGTTACTGTGAAAATTATTATTTTTCATTTATTTTGCAGGGAGGATGATAAAGACGGTATGAAATTCTACACGGATCCTGATTACTTCTTCCAGCTATGGAGACAAGAAATGTTAAAAGACACTGAAAGAATGATGCACGACAAAGGCAAGAAGGTATACTTGCGGTCGCACTTTTTACGTTGTTGGTTTTTATTTGGTTTTCTGCGCGTGTGAATAATGCAAATTCGTTTGTTTGACTCGTCTGCAGCCACACAAACCAAGATCGGCGGACAGCAGCGGCGGCAGGCACAAAAAACGTGTTCGACAGCCGCACAGTACCAGAGAACGACAGCGACAAAACGCCGTTAAACATGGCGAATATATCATGTCCAATCCCGAAACTATTTATGCTCCATCGTCTGTTCATTTGGTGAGCCCTTTTGTTTTTGAAGCTATATGCGGTTTTGCTTGAAAAAAAGGACTTTTAAAATCACAAATCTCTCAATTCGCTGTCCAAAAAATTTTATCATACTATATTTTGATTGTACGTATGTTTCTGTGATGGGTCATTTAAAAGACTTAGTTCTTTATCGGTTGTTCAGTTACTTTTCTTTTTTTCCCTCCCCCAAGGAAAAATCCATTTTAAAAAACCGCTGATTTGGAAATTATTTGAATTCCGATTGTTTCGTTTCCATCAAAAAAACTAAATTTGACATTTTATGCAAATTCGAGTTATAGAGGTCCTATTTTTATCGAAGTTTAGTGACGAAAGCGACCTTTCTTCTGTTGTTTTGTCATTCCCATGTACATACATTATTTTATGATTCCGTGGATTTAAATCTTAGACAAGTGTATTAGTTGTCTGCGAAATTCAGGATGACATATTCCTCTAACTGAACTGCATTTCGTCTCCTCTGCAAATCATAAATTTCAATGCGTTAGTTTTAATATCGCTCTTCATTTCAGTCTTACGATTACGAAGATGATTCGGCGATCAGTTCGCTGCCAGCTGATCAAAGGCCTTCGAGACCAAGTAGTATAGAGATCAAGCGCATTTATTCGCAAAATGTTGTCGATGGGAATAAAGGCATTATTTACAGTCCAACGGGAAGTCAGAGATATAGTCCAACGAATGTCTATTACAGCAGGTTTGATTTCCTTTTCATTAATAATTTTGAAAGGATTGAATTAATTTGTCTCTTTATTGCTGTTTAGAGATGTATCGTTGCGGTATTTTTCCGCTAACGACGCAATGATTCTATATTTCATAAAGTAGTTCACCCTCTATCCTGTGGGATTGATGGCGTGAGAGATAGAGACTGTGTAGGAAGGTCGGTTGTAGAAGGAAATGAGACATTTTAAAATTAGGTTCTACTTGGGTAGATTTTATTCTAATTTTCTCATGTGACAGAAAATGATTAAGAAAAGTATTTCTTCAATTAGATAGTTTTCCAAGAAATAAAAATTGGATTATGCACCTTCTTCAATGAATCCTCTATTATACTATTAGATGTATTTGGTACTCAGCCTCGTTTGATTCCAGTTATTGTTACATGCCACACCTAAAATGGCAGTGAGTTCTGCGTAATCTGTTTAGTGTTCCTGCCTGTGATTCGATAATTCATGTTGATTCACACCACTGGCTCGTTGGATTCTGACGGCCAACCTTTTGTCGTATATCGACATTAAGGGTCATATGAAAGAACGATTCTTTTACTTGAAAAAGACTTGAGTACTGGTTTCTCCCCATTTTTTTTTAACGTGAAAACCACAGATAAAGTATTACATTAGTATTTTTTTTAGTAGAAAAGTATCATTCTTGCATACGGACCTAAATAACCTTTCGGCGCTAGGAAAGGATTATCTAATTGTAAAAGTCTGAAAAAAATATTTCAGATACAGTTTGTATCTTCCATCTTTCGGCTGATAGTAATTGTTTTTCAAATTTTGATGAAATCTTTATCTGAACGTTGCTCCAATGGAATCACCTTCGGTTGAGTTCAGTTTATCTGAAAATCAGTTAGATATAAGTTGTATTGCGTTGATTCTAATTGTTAACAATCAGCACAGTCCTATATTTTATGAATCTGTATTTGCGAGGGTAATGTTTTCAAAGCCTGGCGAGTCCATTTTGCAAAACAAGACAAGATTGATATGAAATTGGGTAAATTAATCAGATTTACTACGCTGCTCTAGGCTGCTGAACATATTCTGTATCTTTTAAACGTCGAAAAAGCCTAAATTATTAGTAATTTTCAGTTTTGTGTCAAAACGCCGTGGCAAAGAGCAAGCGTCTGGCTGGGCAAGTTCTTCGAAATATTCATTAAAAGTTGTTCTCCAAATTTAATGTTTGAAACGATTTTTGAAGGGGGCTCCCAGTGTTTTCCGTAGAACCATAATATGTGAGACTACATTTATGGTTCAATTTAAATGAATCTACCCTTTTTTTGGAACAGTTCTCATTAAATTACGTTGAGTTTAGTAAATTCGTCCTGCCTTGAAGATAAAATAAGAAAAAATTTCGTTGCAAGAATTTTTTGACGATTATTTTAACAATTGCCTCATGATTATGCGGTAGTCGTTTTTGTGTAGTCAAAGTGCAAAAATATTCGATGCAGTTCCGATGAATCTTCAGACAATGTATCAATTACCATTTTGTCGTTGAAGAAAGATTGATTTTCGAACATGTATGAAACCACTCGGCATCATTAGATTTTCTTCTGACCTTTGTGAGATTTTGAAAGAAGTTCCGTGAATTCCTGTTCGTAATCTATTAGTAGATCCCTTCGACGATAATAGGAACCAAATAAATAGTATCAGTTCGACGACGCCAGTCTTCAACTAAATTCATAATGGTTTCCGCGTTTTTGCAGAGGCAATTATGTTCCTGGAATGGGCGATTACGATGATGCGTCGTTGTACCAGCAACAGTTGATGCAACCAAATGTATCGTCAAACGCCACCAACGGTCACATTAATTCCGGCATGATGTCGCCTCCTTCTGGTATGCTCAATAGTGAAATGCTAAGTCCGTCGGGTACGCCGACCAGAGGTTCAAAAGCGGGCACCGTAAGACCTTCGCAACCGCCTCCAGCGCCACCGAGTACTACGACTTCCAGTTCAAGGTACGTTTGTACGCTGCTGGTGCTGCTGCAGCGACTTCTTCCTTTTGTTTTTACCTTACTTAGCCGTAGCCCCGTTGCCCAAATGATAACGGTGCGCTTTCCTTTTCGTTTTGACGCAGCACACCGTCGGCCAATACGCCAACTCGTGGACGCAGTATGAGCAGTGGCCGAGAAACGTTACCCCCACCACCTCCGCCGCCTGTTGAAACCACCATTTCGGCAACGCCTCCAGTCGACTTACCGCCACCGCCTCCCATATTGTCGCAGTCGCCAACGTCGAATAACATTCCACCGCCACCACCACCTCCACCTCCGCTTCCACACGCAGGAAGCGGTGGCATAGCCAATGGACCTTTAGTGGGCATCGGAAACGGAGACATTGGAAAATCGTCGATGAAATCGGTTCGTATCAGCTCGATAAATACGTGGGGAGATAAAATGTGGGGGGAAATGAGCGTAAATAGCCTTCAGAAGCTGTCAGTGTTTGAAGGATTGGCAATTTTCTATCCTTTTTTGTTTTTTCCGAAATGATATTCCAAACATTGAAACAAATTACTCAGATTTCTAAAAAAATTTACGTGGTAGATTGTACGGGTATGGCGAATAAATAAAGCCAACTTCTCGCTCGCATTTTCGCTGGATTTTTCTCCCTTAAGTTCTTCTAAGAACTTCTCAAATCGTTCTACGTTTCAGAGTGTAAGGACCCCTCTCTCTTTTTAGAAGATACGCAGTGTGTTGGGTCTAAGATATGTGAATCTTGTCAGTTTATTTGTCGTATTCCATGTATTAACTGGTCTGGAAACGAAGCATTAAAATTATTTATAAATTGAAATGAGTACCGTTTCGCATCCCCCATTCGTGTAGCGTAATTATCTCATTTATTTGTTTCCGGTTCGAAATGACGCTAGACGAAGTGAAACCAGCCACGTTCTATTGTTTTGGATTGTTTTACTTCTCATTCATTCGGCTAAAATGGCTCTTCTCATCTTCTATCGAATTATAAAAATTATTTTATTGATTTGAAGCGTGCCCTACGCCACATTTATGTGTATTTCGAAAATTTCTGCGGATACCAAATTTTATTCTTTCATTATTCGTATGATTCATTTTTGATCGATTTTGTGTTTGCAGTCAAGGAGAAGTGTCGTGGTTTATTTTTGTCGCGATAACCATATCTAAGTTTTGCGTGTGCCGAGTTGTACTTGCTGATATGATTACGGTGGGGATGTTTTCTCTTTCACTTCTGGTCTAAGAGAAATAAATTGATATTATTAACATGATAATATTTATTTAGTCGGCAGTAGTAATTCTAATATCATAGTAAATGAAATAATGTGTTACAAAATACGTGAAAATAGCGACATTCTCGCCTGAATTACGAAGACATCATGTAACGATGTGTAACTGTTAGGTTCTTATTCAATTGATTCAATTAGTGGGCCTAGAAAATGGAAAGTCTGGTGCAATATTGAACTGAATTTTGATAAATTCCCTTATTTAGACTAATATCGTTGCAATTCATGGTTCAATTTTTCTATTTTGATGTATAAGAGAAGTTTGACGAGACAGAAAAATGTCGTTTGTGAGGCTGTAATATTAGGACTTGTACCTTAAATTGGAAATTGGTACGTTAAAAACTCGGCGAATATCTCTAAAAAGCGATGTATCGAAACGAATTTTTGTAAATGTTGAATGGTGAGAAGTTGAAAAAACTTTCGAGGATGTATGTAACAGGGGACAACCAAGGAAAAATACTATCAGTTACGTAATATTTATACATAGACATGTGTATACCTAAATATGTATATTAAAAAAAACTCTATAGATGAGTAATACTTGAGTATCGTTCTTGCATTTCGGTCAAGTTTCGCTACCTCATTATAAATTTAACTGGTTAAATTGATACGTTGGCTGGCGAGTAAATTTCTGAAATACTGAGTGAAAATTTATTAAACAGGTTGCTCTTCCATTCGAGAATTTTTTTACCCTAAAATACGATTACAAATGCTACACCGTCTCAGAATTTAATCCGGCAGTTGAATGAATATTCAATTATTCTTGTTTCAGATTATTTCTGCCACATCGCCGCCTAATCGAGTGGCTTCTCCCAAGCAAGTGCTCGCCGATGGTTGCATTACGAATAGTGGCTCAAATTCGTCGAAGCTAAAGTGTAACGGTCCACAAAGCGATCCACGAAGCGACTTGCTCAAAGCCATAAGAGATGGTAATTCTTACGTGAATTCAGTTATTTTAAAAAAATAAATAAATAAAATAAAAACAAAATTACGACGCGTTTTATTACCATGATTTTTTTTTAACATGTAAATTCTACGTTTTCAGGTATCACTTTGCGAAAAGTAGAGAAAATCGAGCAAAAAGACAACGACCGAGTGAACACGCTGCACGATGTCGCTTCAATTTTAGCTCGACGTGTAGCTGTTGAAATATCTGATTCCGAATCCGGTTCCGATGATTCGGAATACGACAGCGAAGGTTGGGCCGAGCAAGAGACGACCACCGTTCACTAAGCGAATGGCCGTGTAGACTTTACAAGTCAGTTCCAGAATCGATTGGATGAAGTGTGAACGGTTTTACGAAAATCACCAAAGGTTACTTTTACCATCGTTCTTAGAACGATGCCGAAGTTATGCAGAGCCTAAGTTGTCTCTTACACCTAACAGTTCTACTTATTTATTCTACATCATGTGTCGACTGCTTCAGTGAATTGTCGTCGATAATTTTGTACGGCGATTGAGAATGAACTGAACACCTTTGTCGAGGGAAAAGATGTACTAATTTGTGGCTTGAAACTTGCGCGTATTTCTTTGGGAGGCATTGAAGAGTCCGAAAATTTTGTTGTCCCTCTTGTTTGGTACCAAATTAAGGAGTAATTTTGGTTTTTCGGGCAAGTTGACGTTAGCGAGGGTTTTTGTTTTTGTTCGAATAACCCCTACATATTCGAACAGTAGCTTGTTCCGTGCTTACAGTTTAGCCCCTAAAATAGGCGTTCTTTCCAGTTTTCGGGTGTTACCCGTTGCTTGTGATGTGTGGAAAAAAATTAAGCAAATTTTCACCGCGTTTTCGCTTCCTCCTTTTTTCCAGATGGTGCAGTTATTTTGAATAGAAGTTTTTTGGATTTGTGAATCATAATTATCGTAGGTTTCAAAAAACACACGGAAAAAAATGAAAAATATTTTGAAGAATCTTGAATTTTGGTGACTTCAGAATCATTAATTCGGTGGTTGTTCGCCATGAACTCAGTTTTTGGGATGAATGAAATGAGGTTGGAATATCTGGTAAAACATGATTTTAATGTGCTGGATTACTTCGAAATTTCGTTCAATTGTTTGTCGAAAAATTTTAAATATAGTGTCATTTTTTTTTTATTACAACATTAATATATTTGGTGATGACTGAGACACCTTATTACAAAAAGTTTTCACATAAATTAAATCAAATCTCACCAACCTTTCTATTACTTTTCGGAGTATTTATTCCATCTTCAGGTGTAATTTCACGCGAAATACTCAGCCTCGTTGCTAGGTTGATAAAATATCGATAAAATATGAATAAATTTAAAGGAAGAAAAAAAAAATTCGACAGCTTTGTTTAAGGTACAGAGTCGAGCAGACAGCACCGCTCGAACCGTATGGTCGAACTTAACCCTTAGTAATTCATTTTGCAAATATCCCTTAACGTTTTGCAGGCTGTATTTATAAATTTATTTTATTCAGCGTCGTTTCACGCTACGACGCGCAAACAGACTAATTTTACAGCCGATAATGAATTGCCTTCGCTCCTTCAGATGCACAGTGCAGCCCTGTTTTGGCTTAACCGGATTTTCTCCGTGCCAATTCTATTTGCGATATCCTCGATGATAAATTTCGTGTATTTGCTAGAAAATTTCTAAACAAGTATTTTAAACTCGTGAAAAGTTATTGTTTTTTTTTTCTTTATGCTTGCATAGCAGCTTCATGCCTTCGGAAAAATGATATGATGGTTGAAAAATTTATTTTTCTACCACTTGCCTAGATAGACCCCTTCAGTCGTACAATGATACGTATTTTATCAATCATACCACAAAAAAAAAGAACTAAAAAGTAGATTTATTTTAATCTGTTAATGAATTAGAAAATAAGGAGATAAAATTTACAAGGAGCTCAGTTAAATGGCTTAAAAACAAAACCGTTAGTAAGTGATATGAAAATGAGAAAGAGAAAATAATTACTGAAAAGTAGTCTTCACCTCAAGGAAAATCACCCTCCTAATTCGGTTGGTATTTTCAGTAGTCTTATAAAAAACATTTTTTGATCAAATTAGCTTTTAATTTTCGGCTTTTTTTCAGTTAAATAGTCCAAAGTTTAACTCATACAAGCCATTGACACTATTTTCTAAAGATGGAAGTATATTTTTTTAAAGTTTATTTGGTAATATAACAATTTAACTTGAAACCTTACTTGAATCAAATCATTTTTAATATCAAATTTTTTCTTCTTTTTCTAATTTTCGTACGCCCTGCTTTTCGTTGGAGTAAGGTTTTGATTATAAATAATAGAGAAAAAAAAAGAAACACTTCCATTCTTAGCTACATATGTACACCTTGAAAAATCTAAAACGAGAGACAAATGTGTGACTGGTTACACGTGAATTCTTGTCAACGACAATGAAAACCAGATATGGCAAAAAATACTGGAACTTATGGTTACAATAGTTGCCTTTGAAGTAATTTCTTCTTACATTTTGTTTCGATAAAATTTATGTAATATAACTTGAACTCCTTGTTCTTGCGTCTGGACTGCAAATTGACTGAAAATTTATTTAATTTTTTTTTTTTTGCGTTTCCCTTCCTAATATTCGTGTCTGCCTTACTTGTACTGCATATTTATTCCTTTTCTACTGTTGTCGAAAATTTCAAAAGATAATGTAACGAATGTAGAATGTAGAGTGAAATAACTTGGGCTCTGCATCGTTTACTTTGGGGAGTGCTGTTCAAAAAAACCGAAATTCTTGAATTCTGAATTATTTCAAGTGAATATTTCTCATTGTTTATCGGCATTAAATATATTTTAAATTTGATAAGAGTAATATTTTCGATTTTGACGATTACAATGAAACGTTCAACATTTATTTGTTTTTATATTGCCAAAGGTGTAGTTGCCGAAAAGAATGTTGTACTTTGTTTCTGTCATATTTTTGAATTTTTTGTTGAATTAAGAAAATTATTTGAAAGAAAAAATTATTTTCTATAACTGTACAATTTCAGCTGTATAAGTATCAAACTTTTTTCATTTTATTCCGGGTTTTTTTTTTTTTTTTTTTAAACTGAAGCAAAAGACCGACGCATAATTGTGTGGCTAGGACCTATTCGATTTTCTTCGTGCAGTGTCGAAATTCTGTGTATTATTTTGGTGCAGCGTACATCTTAAACCGTGTAAAACAAATACGTAGGCTGATAATAATCATATTCGTTTGTTTTTTTTCTCCCTCTACAATTATGATTTCGTTCGATTTTTCTTCCTTGTTTTTGTTCTTCCATACTTGAATTAATTTTTGTAGTTAATTTATTTTTTATACTATAATTTTTAAGTACCTAATGAAAAAAAAAAAAAAAAAAAAAACGCAAGTTATGAATAAAGAAAAAAAAAGGTATGCGATAATGCGAATATTCTAGTCGTTTATTTCAAATGTACCCTTGGGACAGTCTACGCGATTTTTATTTTTTCTATAAGTGGAAAACGTTCGTGTTTAATGGGTCGATGTTAATAAAATTCAGTGTACACTTGCGTTGTAAAAGGGAAATAATGTGACATTCCAGTGGTTCGAAATAATTTATTTTAGAGGCTATATTTAAAATTTTAAGTCGTATTTTTTTTCCTACAGAGACAGTTATGTGTTCTTTTATTATATACTTGTAGTCGTTGCTGGATTATTGAATGAAAGAAAGAAAAAAAAATTGTATAAAAATTATTTTAACCTTTCATTTTTTTTTAAATTATTTACATTAATTTTTACCATCTATTGTGCGTACACAATTTTTTTCACGTTTATTTTCATTATATACTCGTTGTAATTATTATAATTATTTGTTTATTATAATATTATTATATGATATTTTCGAATATTAATTGCAAAAAAAAAAAAAAAAAATTGTGTAATCTGTAAGCTGTTTAGAGTGAACTATACGAATGCATTTTTTTTTAATTATTTAAAAAATTAGTTTTTTTCTTCGACTGAAATAATTTTTTTTTTAAATAATAAATTCTGAAAAAAGAATAGTTCCGTGTATGAAGAAAAAAAAATTAACGCACCATTATGTTTTATTATTTAATTTGTATACATCGTTTCTAATAAAAGTTAATCGTACTTTTTAATCTTTTTTGTCGATTAAGCCTGCACGTATTTGATTGTTAAAACAAACTGTGAATGCGCCGTGGTATTATATACGATTTTCTTGGAAAATATTTTAGTATTCGTGAGCCTGATAATAGATTCGTTGGACTTTTCCTTTTCTGTTGTCCCTTGTCATTATTAGTAAATTTTGAATAACATAAAAAAGTTCAACGCCAAAAATTCTGGTTTTCTACAAGTTTTGCCAAAAGTCAAGTTTCCACTTCTTAGTTTGTTTTGGGTAATAATACTTTGTCAGCTTTGTGATTCAAAAAAACTCAAAGAATTGAATCTCAAATGAATGTATTGAGAGAATTTCATCAATTAGAAAGGTATGAGGTACAAACGTGCGCACCGTTATACTCTAATAAAGTTTGGAAGTAAACCTCATTTTATGAAGAAAGGTTTTTAAAATGTGAAACTATTTTTTTTTAAAAATGAGAAAAAAGTAAGGTGGTCGATAAGACACAAGCAGCAAGTAAGTGGCACCGTTTACGCTCAGCTTTAAAAAGAGCATGAAATGTGAACGTTTTTACACGACGTGTTTAAAGCCTGATTCACACTTAACTAGTTTTGTAGCTACTAGCGAGCTATTTGGGGTACTATCCTGTTAACAAGTAGCTAAATTCGAGTAGATTTTCTCGTTAAATTCGATCAATGAATTCAAATTGATTTGAGAAGAATTGTTAGTTTAATTTTGGTTTATACTCGGCGATTTTGGGTTGTGTCAAAAAGTAATATTATTATCAACTTGTGTGTCCTGCATTTTTAAACATGCTAAGATATGAGTTCTATATATTTTATCTTTGATTCAATGAACTTGAAGATATAGATAAGGAATAAATATAATTTTGTATCGACAAGTATGAATTTGGCAAAAAATTACAATGTGTTTTGAAATGTGTCAGATCATGTATAATTTAATTATTTTATTTTGTAGATCTATACTATGCAGCTGCCCAGGAGAATTTGACAATATATATATGAACATGTCTTTACTGAACATTTTCAAGCTTCAAGATTCACAATCCATACCCAGGCAGAAATAAACAAATTTTCCCTTTGAATGTGAATTTGTAGCTGAGTAAATCAAAATTTGGCTTGGACTTTATATAGAGAAGTTCGAAACATGTAATATTTTCTCTACTAAACTATGAAATTTCTATTTTTCAAGTTTCTTCTTTTGAATATCTGCTAATAGAGAGTTTGTATTGATTGTTTTAAATTCTATTTCCCTGTCTCCTACAGATTTCGTTATGGTATAGCATTTGATCACCAATGCTCTTGCCCTTTTTTTTGGTACCATTAAAAATAATTTGAAGAGCAGATATTATCCTCAAAAATTTAGACTGGAGTTTCTCTTTCAAAATTTCCAGCTATAATTTCAGCAGCTGTAAAGCTTGTTGATATGATTGTTTGTTTTTTGCATTCAATTTAGTAGATCTCCATTTACATATATGTATAAAAAATCCTGATATCGACTTCCCTAAATTTAAATTTGAAATTTTTATTTTTTGGTCCGTTACATTTGGTGCATAAGATGAATCAAAAAATGAATGAATTCCTTGACTATCAGATGTGAATTTTAAACAAAAATCTTTTGTGGTATTAACATATTTGAAGATTTTTCTGAAATGATTTTTTAATAAGGTGTTTGATTTTGTTTTGAATCTCGAAAAATATCCCAAGTAAAATTGTGAGTTATATGTTATTTTCATTGTAAATCTTTTCTGAAAGGATGTATTTACTTCTACAATCCAGTCTATGGACTTTGATGCTACCAAAATGTCATCAACTTATGTAACCATATATATTATTTTATATTTATTTTTTCAAAAATAAAAGCATCTATGAGCTTTTGATTGTTGAAAACCTCTACCTCACTTGGGTCTCTTATGGTGGTATGATTTCAAGTGCTTCAAAAAACCTCTATTTTTACATTTATAACAGTAGTTTCCTTCATTTCTTATCATGAGCTTACTTTACGAGTATTCTTGAACCTGTTCTATCCTATTTCAGCCTAGCTTAAAAAAAAATTACTCAAAATTTGTTTGACTTACATTTGGTACTAAATTTTATTTATATTTCCGATTGTGAGTCAATAAGAATAATACCTTTAGGTATTCTGCCAGCACTGGTAATCAAACCTCTGCTCCGGCAGAATATCTAATGCTCGATCACCATCTACCAAAACTTGACACCATATACCCATATAGTCAAAGACCCACACCTGCTGCATTGTTTTATGAAATTTTTGAGGGTGTATAATTGTTCAATTTTGGTATTTTCAAGCGTATCTTCGATGGTAGATGTGAACATTTAATATTACATTTAAAAAAATGCTTGTCCAATCATAGACGATGTAACAACATGACAAATGACCCAATGATACTTTGAGTAAGCTGGTGCGAGACGTTGTATAGGTATGCCAGAAAAAATCAAGAACTAGCACAAGCCAAAGTGCCGTAGAGCAGAGCTTCAGACTTGTAAAAAATAAACTGATATTAAACAATCTAAATTCAGTGTAAACAAGACTGACACAAAATGGCCGTTCATCTTATCACCCTCATGCACATCTCATAGTAAATAGTCTTAGCTACAGCTGAGAAAATTTTTGTTTCGATCTTGGTGATTCACACCAATTCAATTTGGGATGAAACAAATAATGCATTCTCTTATGAACCACTTTTCCAAAAATTAATAGAAATTACTTAGGCTTTAATATTGTGAATGAATGAAAAAGTCTGATGTTTAAATGCTCCAATCTAATCTGATCCAAACCACAGCTTGTAACACTGATGAAATAGTGGCAATAATAATTAATAATTTCAGGGATAGGTAATAAAAAAATAAAGAAACCCACCTTGATGATCAAAAAATAAGTATAGGAAAACAATAACAAAATTAAAAAATTAAAATTAATTTAAAATAATTTTTTCAATAATTATAATAAATTTTATCTATAAGCAACAAAAAATACTATATTATTTTCCAAAATATTAAAGCATGAGATGATTGTGAAAATATTCTATTCATAAAATTTAGACATAACTTAAAAATATTAAACTATTCATTAAATTTATTACATATAATTATACCTATATAGGTATAATATTATACACCACGCAGTTATATTCCTTAGATTTAAAGTAATTTGGAATATTCGTTAATCATCAATCGGTTTTATTATGTAAGGAAATCGAAGAAAGTATGGAAAAAAATTTCAGTTCCTTGAATTCACAATGAAAACGTCTTCTTTTCAGTCTATAATTGAAAAATGAAATTTATTAAAAAATTTAGGCTGTTATAAAAGTGATGAATATTTCGGTCAAAAATGAAAATATACGATAAATTTTCTCAAAAATCAATTTGTTGGGCAAGGGCGTATATAAGGGGGGTCCCGGGGGTCTGTATCCCTCCTTAAGAAAAAAAAAAAAAAGGGCTTGACCTTTAAAAATTGTGTATTTTTATCAGTTTTGATGAATTTGAGACCACTGAGTATGTATAGACCCACATACACCCTTGTTATTGGGACTAAGAAATGGGAGAGAGAGAACACACCTATGAATATATTAATATTTCTGCAATGTAACATGACATAACCACGTTGTTTCCATCCAAAATGAAAATATGAATGGAAGGTCAGAGTCTTATAAAAATATGTACTTACTTTCAAAAATTATCTCCTGGTTTTTTTTTTCTTAGAACTTTTTCTGCGACCTGGAAACCACAGTCAGTAGGAAAAATTACTGGCTTCTGCTGTAACAGCTGCTGAATTGACACTTTCACGTATTCCTTCTATATCTTCATTGCTTGCAGCTACATGTACAGCTTTTTGTAAAGTTTTTACAAATTCTTGCATAGCTTTTTTTTTGTAGGTGTTTAAATCATTATCTGTGAATTAAAATTAAATAAACTTTACAGGGGGCCAAAGAAAAAAGAAAACTTGTCAAAGTCAATCTAATAATAAAAAGAAACAAATAGGTAAACATGAGAAAGCAAATGAAAAAAAATACGAGATCATAGCGTGAAGAAAGATATGAGAGGAGAGAGAAAAAGAGAAAGAGACAGAGACAGAGAGACACAGACAGAGAGACAGAGACAGAGACACAGAGTGTGTGAGAGAGAGTGAGAGAGAAGTGAAATTTTTTGGTTCACATTCAAGCTAGAAATCAAATTTTTCTGTAGAAGGTATAATACAAAAAAACATGAATAATCAGTACAATATATCTGGAACTTGAAGTACTAAATTATCAAAGGGTTTTGGCCACCCAGAAAACCCAAAGTCGCCGCCTCACTACAGTATTAGGAAAAATAAATCTAGACTTCTTGCCAAAATAATTTACTGCGAAGCGCTTTACGATCTCCATGTAACCTTCATCAGGCATAAATATATCCAAGTTGCAAATTTCCAATAAAATATTTTGCTTAGGAGTCTAGTTCAATTTTTCTCAATACTTGAAAGCACTCTTTAATAATTTTAACAGAAATGATTTATACTTCAACAGAAACAAAGGATATTGCCTTTTCTTTTTCAGGTGATCATTCTCTCTCATTTCCCTGCTGCAGTGTCCAACATTATTTCGAGGAATATACAATTGAAATTTTAAAAAAAATTCCTTCTTCATTTGTAGAATAATTTCGGAAAATTTTACATCATTCAACTTGAAAACGTATTCATGAAATAATTATAGCAGCTGCGTCCCAACCTACCAATTTTCATTTCATTCTTTATCAAAGGTAACAGATATTTCATAAAGACACGCATAGACGCAAATAAGGTTCTGAATCTCGGGGGGAGTTTCAGCCATCCTTCCTTACAAACTCATATTAACCTGTGGTAGCTTCACTCCAAACCCCCCCCCCCAAGAAGGCATATCCTTAACCTTCACTGAACACAGAATTCAATCGCCCTTAATGTTCATCTTTAGAAAAACAAAAAGTAAAAAGTTTGTAGCCAAAAAACTTCAATCACTCTGCACAAGAAACAAAAAATAAAGCAACTATATCAGCAACAGCTCGGACAGAAAAATCAGCCAACTGGGACAGAAATTGGTACTTTTCTAATAAGTATGTATAGATAATGAATTGATGACTGTAGATATTAAATTTTGTAGATGTTGATCAAAAATTACAGTTTGGAGCACAAAATTGGAATAAAATTGGAGACTCTAGATGAACTTATAAGTAAATAAAATAATTTTTTAAAGTGTAGGCTCAACATATGCTCTAAACTTCATTATACTACATTGATCAAAAATTACATATTTCATTAAGCCTCCAAAATCTGCGAAAAAATAGATGTGGGTACTCAAAGTACCCGATTTACATAGAATTCGAATAGTCTGGTGCTTGTCTAAGTACCAATGATTGGTCCAAAGTTTTTGGCAACCGAACAAAAATTATAACCTGTAGCGCATTAATAAGAATTGTACATACTTACCCACATAGCGTACCTAATAATATACAGAAATCTTAGTTTTCAGTGCCAAAAGTATAATTGCATCATGAAACAAAAAAAAAAACGCGCTCTAGGGTGTCAGCGAACTAGAACATTTAATGTGGTACACATTTCATCATATCGATATATCGATCAACACCAATTCCTTCATACTCTTATGATAAAACATTACATATCGATATTAATTTAATTGATATTCCCTCATTTCGACTAGTGGGGAAATTGTGATTGGCTGTAGGAATTTGTATTTTTACTGTGATTGGCTGTAGCACCGTTTTTTAATGAAAATTTAACCAAAATAATTTTTTCCGAATTTACTCTGAATTCAGCGTAGTGAAAGTAGAAATGTGTATCACATTAAAAAGTACTAGGTTCCAGTTCTGTTACCGAAGTTGTCACAGCCTAGGTCGTCCTATGAGATCGATCATCTTAATAAGCAGATTTTCAAAGAAAAACCTTTTTAAAAAGTGTCATCGTCTGTTGTACATACACCATTGTTACGTTTTTGTTGTTTTTTTTTCTTCAAAAATATTAGAAGTCTTTTGGGAAATTTAAGGGGCCAAGCCCCTAAGCACCCCCCCTCAATTTGCGACTACGCTAAGATGTACTGATGAGAAGGAACTTCGGACAATATGAATTTGGAAAATACTGTGGAATCAAAATTAAAATTGGTACGAGTCGAAATCAAAAAAGAATAATCGAATAAAAACTGAATTATTATAATAGAAAATTCTCATAAAATTCTGACTTGAAGTACAGCCACTTTAATATATGTAGGAACACTCATCTTGTAACCGATACCGACATATTATATTAAATGTGTATTATCAACTATTGCACGCCATAAGGGAGTTTAAAAGAATGAAGAAATGACAAATATTGATGAAAATAAGTTTGATGGAACCAAAGAAGACGAAATTTCAGAGAGGAGAAGAATAACTGGTTTTCAAACAGTTCAATTCCCAATAGAAATTCTATTGAGGTCACAAATTTTTTTCATACTTTTATTGAACACGATTTAAATTTAGCAGTTTGATAAGACAGGGTGAAATTTTTTACACATATAGATCCCTTATTTTAGAATTATCATAAACATTTTCTATTGAATGCCATTACAACTCCAAAGTACTGAAAATAAAAAATTAAATTTCTTGAGGGAGTTTTGATAATATTGTAATCTGGCATTGTGACCCTCAGTTAATGAAAAATTTTAGTTCGGTACCTACTGTACATTATCTTGCAAGGATAATAACGTTTTTAAAATATCATTTTAATACGAATGCGTAAAATTGAATCAACGTAAGATACCTGAGTGAGGTCGGCCATCAACATTATCACAATTACCAATCTCGCTGACGGCACCAATACCAAGATTATAATTTTGATCACCATCAGCGTTACCTTGATCGAGATCAATTACTGGATGATCTGCACTGGCACAAATATTCGGTGTTGTAGGACGATAGAGACCTCGTAAGATGATTAAATGGATGTGTTTACACATGTTGTTCTTCATCATACAGTCGATACACGAACAGGAAAATTCGTGGTAGCAAACTTTACAAGAGGGGCAGCGAAGCTGGCATTCAATGTCGGTGTATAAGGTACATTTCTTTACAACGCATTTCTGTACTGTATACATTTCCTGGACATCATCGTCATTATCTCGAAATGATCCAACCTGCCAAACAGTTTCACTAATGCATTTAACGAATACTTTTTCGCAATTTTTGGCTTCTACATGTCGGTGACGCAAATTATTCTGGGCCTGAGCAATTGTTCCGCAAATTTTTGTTACAGCGGTGTTATAATTCAGAATCTGCAAGTAGTCGTTTAAACTACACAAACAGCCATAAAGACTGGGTACTTTTTCTCTTCCCCAAAGTCGATTTTTTAAAGTGTGATGAAAACTCTCAACGTGCATATTCGTATTTATGCCAGAACATTGTCTATAACTGTATGCCCAATATTTTCTACAAGAAACATAATTTGTTCTGAAATATTGTATAAAACTCTGCAAAGTGCTATCAGTTTCTGTCAGAAATTTATTCAACTTCTGCTCAAAGACTTCTTTATCTACCTCGTATGCCATATCATAAATTTTCGAACGCACGTATTTTCTTTTAGATTTATCTACTTTTGACAAGTTTTTTTGGCACGCCTGAAAAACGTGCCAGATACAGTAAAGCAGATGTTGAACTGGACCCATCCTTTCTTGCCAACTTTTATGGTAGCTAGATTGCATGTCAGACATAATTGTGTTTGTTGTGACGACACCACCAATACGCTTTTTTACACATTCTAAAAAAATATCTACGACTGTCTTATCATTCCTATTTGCGATCAGAAACGCTACTGGTAATCCTTCCCGGTTGACATCAAGAACCAGCATCGTGTGTAGTATCAGTTCATTTGGATTTATCCTATGAGTCTCATCAAATGCAACAACATTACGTCCATAAAGTCGCAAGAATTTCTCCTGCATCTCGTTCATTAGTATAAAAACGAAGTCTTTACGCATTAAAGTTGAAAATTCGGTGTCTGGTTGTCCTTCTGGTTTGAAGAACAGTACCATATCCTTGTTTTCTTCGATAAATACTTGTATGTTCAATATATCATCGTCAAACAGGCCTTGATAGCGCTTATTAAGCCGAGTTTTTTTCGCAACATTCATTATATCATGATACTTTATCGGATCCAAATGACTTTCATTGTGTTTGTTAGTCTGATGTTGTCCTGGCACTGTATTCGACAGTACACCCAGTGATAGCCGGTTGGCAATAATCATTTTTTCTGATAGGTTCAGTGTTTTATACAGCAGTTCTTCCTCACTCAAGGAGTGGCCCACATGCACCTTCTGCCATGTGATGGCAAATGTACCATTACTTTTTCTCTGTTTTGCAGTAATGCTTCCAGGACAGAAACAATCCAACTTCTTAGAACCGCCAAATTTTTCACATCTTTTTCGTTCAATTATCTTGATAGGCTTTGCTCCAGACCGGTGGCATCGAAAGATTCTGGCATTATATGTTTTAGTTTGCCACTCAGCGGTTATAAAAAACTGCACAAACGGATCTTTTTTCATAAAACTGTCAAACTCAGTAACGGACTCTAATTCAAGTGATTCATAAATCAAATTTATATTATGATTTTCTTCTAAGTGTTTCTCAACCATTCTGGATGTGTAAAAAGGCTGTTGACATAATGGGCATTTAATTTTCTTCACCTGAAAAGAGAATGTATCATTTTATAAAGTCAGATTTTCAGGTACACAAAAAAATATGTATCAAGTCGTAGGTTCAAACAGAGCTAAGAATCTTGGAAGGCTAACACTTGTACTCTCGAATGTTTTCATAGACCACTTAGGTTAGACTAAGTACTAGTTTTATCAGGTTTCTCCTACACTTATACATAAAAACCACAGATAAAACATTACATACTTAAGTATCCAACCTTTACTTAAGATTATTCTAGAATACAGTTGTAAGCAACCCCCTTTGACTATATACATACTGGACTGCTAATACTGATAAGAATTACACAGAGTCTAATGAACAACCGATGAAGTTGAGTCAGACACCCGTAGCCCCATTCAAAATGTTAGTTTACTGGTTTGCTGTTTAAAAACATAGAGCTACCTGATCCGCATTTAACCGAATTAATTACAAATTTCTATGTAAAAATTAGAATTAGACATATTTGTAAGAATATTTCGCAAGTAGATAAAAACATTCGTCACACAGCAACAAAAAAGATTATTTTTATGCATCAATAAATAAAATGTTAAATTGATTTAACTGAAATTTTTGAACTTCTGAGTTTTATAAAACTACAACATTACCGATTTAATTCGTAATTAAAAGCAATAATTGTGGTACGAAGAGACCTAGTCAAAGGAAAAGACATTAAGTATTAATAAATTTGATAATGAACTAACATTTTGAACAGGGATACGCCTGTTTGTTTTGAACACAGCTTTTTATCAGTATTAGCAGTCCAGTATGTATATAGTCAAAGGCAACCCCAAGTCCCATATATTCATGGATCAAGTGTTCTCAACCAGTCAAATGACAAAATGTTCTGAATAATGAATATATCTCATATTTACAAATATATTTATAAAAAAACAAAAAAGTCTCTTGCAATATTGGGTGGTTGGCTAAGTCCTGCATGAAGATTAGTGGTATTCTCCCCTCACCAAAAAATAAGAAAAGAAAAGGTTGAGAACTTCTGGCATGCACGATTTATATATAATAATTAAAATTATTTCTGAAAGTATTAATTACTCTTTTTTCCTTATCATTATTATGAAATGACTGCTTATGTCCTTCCAAAGCACGCTTATGCGAACATTTTATGAAACAAACTGGACACTCCTCAACATTTCAATATGAAACAAAAGAATACAATTTAAATAAGTATGTTCAGAAATACCATATTTAGCAATAGCTTCTTTTATAAACTTACCCAATAATATCGGTCAATCATAAAACAAACTTTTATATGAGCCTGTAAAACATCCTTTCTCATGAATTTTTTCTTGCATTTATCACATTCCTATAACAAATTTATGAACTGAATTACCACTACACTATTGTATATAATAAGAATGGGGAGAAAATAACCAATGAGCATATGAATTATACTAGAGGCACAATAAACTACGTTTTACATGACAAGGTGCTAAATATCATAAATGTGGACCTTTTGATCAATCAAAAATTTTACAAGTCCTTATCAGTTCTAGTTTTAGTGATATGGGATTGAAATTTACAAAATGTGTACCCAGAACACAGTATGAGTATATTGTAGTATTATTGTTTTAAACAATACTTATTGTGCGCATAAAAATACAGCACACCACACAATGATAGAAGGTGAAGTGTGTTCTTCATAGACTATGTGTGTGAGCCTATCTCAGCATTAAAATTGGCAATACAGATAAAGTGTAAAGCCGTGAGTACAAAAAGTAAGTTTGTGAACTATACATCCACTGGCCTGCTAAGCGATCAACATGTGTGTTTGCACACTTGTTCATCTCAATCACCCATTGCCACACTTATTAATGAGAATGACTTTATTTATTCAATTCTATGTCCATATTTTTGTTTTCATTTTCAATTTTATTTCACTCCCACTTTCACATCTTCTTCTTTAATTGTTTCGGTTTTAGCTAATAATAGTTCTATACACCACTTTTCACTTTTGGTTTCACAGCTCTCACCACATGTGTGATAGCCTTACGACTTAACAACTGCACCACAGACAAAGCTAATAATGATGAAAATGATACATTTCTCAAAAGATGGCATTAAATTTAAACATATATACATATGGATGCAAAAGTGCACAAACTGACATAAGCCTTTTATACAAAAAGTTAAGTATATAGAACTGCTTAACATATTGAGAAGAAATTCACCACATTTATTACATTTCTATAGATTGTTACTATCAGACGTAGATACCATTTTTGGGAAATGAAATTACACAGTTTTGCCCATTACTATATATATGTGATTTCGTTCCCCAAAACACTACATGGTTGAAGAATGAAACTAGGACAATCAGCCTTCCATTACATATATACTGAAAGGTTTATTGAATGTGATACTCAAGCATCCTCATACCAATTTTCAGCTTTTTAACTCAATGGGAAATATGAAAAATAAACGAGGATGGAAATCTGGACATTTTGGAATTTTATATATACTTAATAAATAATAAAATTTATAAAACTACTTACAAAATTTTCTATGGTCCTGAAACATTCTGTTTTCATTTCTATTTGTTCCCCGTGAACAGTTTTCTGATGGCGATTCAAGTTATAATTATTACTGAAGTGTTTTCCACACTTTTCACATACCTGTTTTGCAACACAATGAAATAAGTCAATTGTTCTGCACTAATTTAAATAGAGACATACAATTATTAGAGTTTAACAGTATAACATACCAAAATATTTCCTTGAACCATATGAATAGTTTTTATATGCCTTCTTAATGTTTTTTCATGAGAAAATGTTTTACTGCATCGGCAGCATTCCTACAAAATTATTACGATTCAACTTTTTGGCATTAAACTTGAATAAAGATTGAGAATTGGGTATTATTAATAACTTACAAAAAATTCTTTTCCGACCCTGTGAACATTTTTTATATGTTGCCTCAGCAGGTTTTTCTTCGCAAATTCAACGCCGCATTCGTAGCATTTCTACAAAATTATCACAAAGAAAGACAAAGGCTCTGGTAGGTTCAGGATAAACACACAAGGGACAACCTTTGAACTCCCTCAACTATTCAGATTAACTTTTCATTTTAGGGGATAAACAAATTTTTATTATATTCTAGAGAAGGATAAAAATTACCCACACAATTAAATCAGGTAGGTATGCCTCAATTTTCAGATACCTTAATTAGGATCACTTAAAAATTAATTTTTAATGCAAAATCATTCATTTTTATGAGAGTTTTATAATTAATATTAATTTAGACATTGATAATTTTGGGAGTTATAAATTTTGAAATTATTTTCTCTCTCAATACATGAATAATTCCTGCAAACGTAAAGGCAACTGAAATTATAAATGCAAAATTACTTCTCAAATTCTACGCGCATATACCAATCATAAATGTTTCGTTGTTTTTATCAAAATAACAAATTAATCAGTGTGACCAGGCCAACAGAAACCAAAGCGCCACTTTGCCGCTCTTCGGGGCTTATATAATATATATTTACACACACTAAAGTGCCCAAACCTACATACACCGCAAATATGATGGGTCAGAAACTCAAAATTACTAATTAGCCAGAAGCAAAAATAACCTGAAGAGTTATGAACTGAAAACAGAACTGAAACTGAAATATATGCGTATCCAATTAATATAGTTGTTACTATGATCACATGATAATGTTATAGAAGTAGCTTTTACATATATATAAGATACTTGCCTCATAGTCCAGGCAAATTAGGATTTAAAAAAGAAACAATTGGAAGAAAGCTGAATTTTGGTATATGTATACATCGGATTCACCATCCTTAACAACCACCAAATAGTTCCAATGAGAAAGACTTAGGCTTCTTCAGGGGAGTTAAAATGGTGGTTTATATGACTTAATTTTTATTTGAGCAAACAATTGTTCAAATAAAATTGAAAGGAAACTGAAGAACCTATAAAAAAATATTCCATTATTTTTTGGCCAACAGCACAGTTTTTGCGTAAATCACTATTGAAAATACCTTTTTTTCTGTTAATGCTTATTTAACACAGTAAAAACGTGCAGTGTAACGCACGTAAATATAAATACGGTATATGAGTTCAGTTCGCCAATAATTTTATTCACAGTGTATATACCAACATGTGGAATGAAATTCTCCCTCTTAACGAATTTCAACACCCCTCCACAACTGATATATGTAGACTACAGGTACATAGCCTGTATTTTAAACAAAATCCAACGAAAAATCAGTTGAAGAGATGATGCTAAAATGCAGTAAGGGGGAGAATTTCATTTCACATATTGGTCTATCAGCTGTGGATAATAATATTAGCAAACTGAACTCATATACTGTATTCAGTATACATACCTATGCATTACACTTCCCCTCTTTATTGTGTTAAATAGGAATTAACAGAAAACTAGGTATTTTTAATAGTAATTTATGCAAAAACTATGCCCCTGATAAAAAAAATAGTGAAATATTTTTTCATACATTCTTTAGTCTTCTTTCAATTTTGTTCGAACAATTTTTCGCACAAATGAAAATTAAGTGATATAAACGTGAAAAACGGCTTTGCATCACCATTTAAACCTCTCTGAGAAAGAAGCCCAAATTATTTGCATTGGGACTTTTAGGTGGTTTTTAAGGATGGTGACGCTGACGTATATTCCAAAATTCAGCTTTCTTCCTATTATTACCTTTTTAAGGCATTTTTAAGCTAATTTGCCTGGAATGTAACTTCCTAGAATAAACGAAGATTTTTGTAGTGCAACAAATATAAAATAACAGGTCATATTTTATAATTCTAGTTCACATTTTCCCATATTGCTTTTAATGAGTAGAGATATATTGTGTAATTGTATAATTTTTTACTCCTTCAAAATTCAGTTATTTATTTTCACTTCCCCAAACGTATTAGTTGTTAATTCTACTGACAAAAATAAAGTAACTAATTATTTTCAATAATCGAGACAGAAAAAAAAACAAATTTTTTATTTCACAGAAATAACGGAGATTTGAACTTCCATGCCGCCACTGTCAATGTATACGAAGTACGTAAGTACATAGGTACTTACTAATGTACGCAGGCACTTAGTATGCAAATAATCAAAAGATAATAAAAGAAAAATATCCAGTCGGGTTTATGACATTCATTCTAGTTGATAAATATTTCTACAGAGATGATTTCTTTGTATTTTTGAAAAAATTTTAATTGTTTTATCTGAAATTGGAAAAAATTTATAAAGTGATAGGACTGAGGTCTAATTTGTAATTTTTCAAAACCAGCGGATGTTTCTATTTATTCTGAACGGTACCTCCTAATTTTCTGGCATATATTTACATATCCCACATTTGGTGTGTAAGGTAGGTAGGTACCCACTTACTATAGCCCCTTAGATTACCCCACCAAATTAATATTCTTGCAAAATACTTACCAGCAAATTATCAGAAAGACAAACTATTTGGTGCTGCTTCAGGTTGGATTTTGTGGAAAAGTTCTTCCCACACTTTTCACACATCTATTTTAAGAAAGAAAAGTTTAATACTACACAGAATCGCATTCTCATTAATACATTTATTGTAAACAATAACTCACTCCCAATTACTTTCGCTATCTTATTTCCCATAAAATTATGCGAGTAAATAAATAAAGTCCACACATCCCTACATCTAATGGTAAAATTTACAATAGCAGAAAAGTCAGTTTTGACAGTAATATTTGAAGGTTACATTGGTTTCAGAGCTGCGTCTTATCTAGCAGCAGACAAATCAAACCACGCCATTTATTTACAATTCTTTTGATTTTTAGCTCCAGTTTAGAATAATAATTTAACATCAGCAAAATTCTTGAAAAGTTTCTTCCCATCAAGCCATAGGTGGGGGAGGGGATTCTGAAGACTAAGACCTCCATCAACTCCAAAAAAATCTTGACATGTGGTTAAGAATTAAGATGTGTTTGATGGGGAAGATGATTTTTTATTGATATAAATTTATATAAAGTAATATTTTAAAGTTTGTAGATTATAGATTAAATTAAGTTATTATATGGTGGTGGCATATTATGGGAGGGAGGTACGGTCAATAAGATGTGGACCCATTTCCCCATTTACGATAAGCTATTTACGATGAGCTATTTACAGATTTACCAAATTTATATCAGGAGTACGTCATATCAGAACTCTGATTTTGAATATTTGGTTGTAATATTACGGTTCACAGGCCTTATCCCACCGCTCCCAAAAGCAAAATAATTGAAATCAACAACAAAAAAAAAATTTACAATCGGTATCTATTGTATAAAATGATAGAGGTTTTTTTTTGGTAACAGCATCACGCTACTCCTACAAAATGGATATAGTCGAAGTTTTGGATTTAAGAAGGTACCTATCACTAGGCGTCTTTAGTGGAATTTTGTTTTTGAGGCTCCACCCTAAAAGCTGAAATTACCCAAGGACGTTTTCATGATGCCACAAATGAAATGAAAGTATCTATTATATAAAAATTAAGCTTTTTCACTTTTTCGGGAAAAATTTATTTTTTGGTTATAAAATTTCATTTTCTCTATGAAAACTTTCTTTCAGACATTCTATCACAAGCGATTCTTTGAAAGTAAAAAAGCTGAAATAAAGTAATGGGTATAAAACCTCCAAAATATCTAACTGGAAAGTTACTAAAATATCATGAAGTTCATTTTGTACTTTGAAACTATTAATACATGAATTTTCTTACTTTTCATTGAATATGTTTTATCCATTTTTTTGTTAAGTTTTCTATTATGTGGCCATTTTACATCAAACTATTTAAAATCTTTAGAGGTCAGCCAGGTTTGATGTGCATCAAGTGAAGATTTTATAATGGATACATAATCATATACATATATAATCCTCGTGGAACTGATGACATCAGCAGTTTCTGTTTGTTGATTGCACACGAGAACTGAGCCAAATGTAATTTTAAAGACAAAAAATACGAAAGAATAAAATGTTCAACTTTGAATACTTTTGTTGATACATAGAAAAGTTCCATTTTCAGGTTGTTTTGGGAATGAAAGAGCAAGTTTACTGCTTGTCCCAAATAAAATTGAAATGGATAGAAGAATAATTGCAATTTGAAACAGGAATTATGACAAGACAATTTCTGATAACAATACCTTATTTGACATCTTTGCATTCAAATTCCAGTCCGCAGCTGGTGGATTATTTACATTAAAAAGTGTTGGCACTGCATCTGGCTTCAACTTCCACTCATCCTGACCCGTGATTACCTTCTGTGAATGTTAAAAATATATCTGCAGTTGAAAAAAAATTATTATCAATTGCTGATAAATTAAGGCCCGAATACAAAAACAATAATTCAGTATCAACACTGACTAAACTAATTCTCACATTACGTGACTCAAGTATTCTTCTTGCGTATGGGACTATATGTCATTGAGAATTCATTTGATTACAAAAATATAGCCAAACTATTAACTCTGAGCAGAAGGCTGCATTTTGGATTTTTCATTTTTCAGAGTGGTGCTCCCTTTTTTCATACACTTACTTGTATTATGTTTCTACCTCACTCAGGAAAGCTACAGACTTCCACTAAGGCTGTAAACCTACCTTAGGACAACCTACTGGCTAAGAGTAATTAACTCCTCAACATAAAATGACTACCTTTCCTCCCTCATTCTCTTCCTTGGTTTTCTTCCTTCTCCCTCATTTCACTTTTAAACCATTCATTTCACTTGGTCATGCATACAGTACATATTATAGTACACTTACACTTCAGTTCTGTAACTTTTTGGCCCTCTAGATCTTAGAAAAGGGGTGATACAAAGGTATGAAATTTTGTTAACTTATTAATACACAAAGGGAAATATGTTTTTAATTTTTTTTCAGCGGGTGAGGGGAGGGTCAACATCCAAAATTCTTCCCCCGGGGTCATACAAATTTTTCTCTTCTGATGGCATATTTACATGGTGAGATCATTATTTTAACACTTCAATCAGAAAAATCGGTTCAGTCATTCTCTCTAACTCAGTGTCTCAGGGAAAAAAACCTTATAGAAACTAAGATATAGATTTTTATTTCATTTTCATCCAGATAGCTTACAAAAGGGCTATTAAAATTGACCTCAGGGAAGAATTAAGGGTAGGGATGATGAGAATAATCAGTTGTATGAAAATAGAAAACTAAGATACCATTTTCCCACTGAGTGTCAATACCACAGTCATGATAGACTCACGAATGTAGACATTCAGTGTTCATAACATTAGCATTATGATATTAAATGTTGCAGTGACAATGAGCCTCAAAGTTATCTATAGACTTTGCTGTAAATCCAGTAAAAACAAGTGAAACTTATATCCATTTTAGGGATTTAGGTATTAATTCTGGTACCAATTTCCGTGTTTACCTCTGGTTATCCTGGGTAGGTGTTCTTGAAATTTTTTTGGTCTGTTACAATTTCACTATCAACTAGGTTACAGCGATAACAATTAACATCAAAATTTTTATGTTTTTGAATTTTACTATCATCAGAGAAGAGCAAGTTCTCAAAAAAAATCAATATCAAGGTCATAGATCTTATTTTGAGATTTTTGATCAAAGATCAGATAACTTGACAAATTTCAAAGTCCACGTTTACCCACAAAATAAAAATTTACAGTTATTTGTTATTTTAGCAAAACATGTGTGGAACTAGGCAGTGGCAATTTGGCTCATTGATCACCACACCCATAAGTCACCCTCTGACTATACCCTTCCCCACTGACTATTCATTACCAGGAAATCCTTAAATCCTTCACCAATCCCCTAGAATTTCTGACATCATTTATCCTTATTTTCTGCAAAACTTACCTGAGCTAGGATAGGCAATGTGTATTCAATACATATTTTACCATATCCTGCTATCAAACTTGAAGGAGCTAGAATAGGCAAACATTTATTTTATTATGTGCAATCACTCTATTTTATCAGTAATCTCATTAGGTGGCTAAATATTCATAAAAAGCATAGAAAAGCATGGAAATAAAGGAATTTTCTATCCTAATTTTGTCATAAAATAAGAGATATCTACTTGTTTGACATAAATGGAATTACAGAGGAAGCCTCAAGGAACAAACTAAGTCAAAGAACAAGTAATCTGAGTAGTTAGAATCTGAGGAAAATGATCTAATGTGATGTTAATGTAATTAACTCTGAGGACAACTAATAATGCTGCTCAAAAACACCAATTAGAGGCACAATTTTAGGTTCATTTTCGATCCTTCGGACTTCTAAGAGCTCAGACTTCTTGATCTCTGGGTTATTTTATTTGTTAAAACCTCCTACAAAATTTCATTCATGTCAAATAAAAGCAATTAATTATTTTAAGATAATTTTGATCAAAAATCCAAATATTTACAATAGCTCTGTTTGACAGGATTACACTAACTTACACCAACTTAAATCAGTAGGGATGCACCACAAATAATCAAGTAAAACTTGGTGAAAAATCATATAACATTCCAAAATTTGTGGAATTGCTCTTCCAGTGTAACTTGATGTAAGTTTGTATAGTCCTATCAAACAGAGCTTATATGTTTCATGTGTTTTAATCACCTTGTGAGATGACACTTTCAGTTGTGATGTCCCACAACATTGCCTTGTAGTCAAAGATGGGTAGAGTCTATTAACTGCTAAGGCCCAGATGTACTAACTTTAAACTGAGACATAAACTAATTTTAACCATTAGGTACAACCAGCTCTAAAGTAGTGTCAAATTAATTTTTTCATCCTAAATTAAAGTGAATAATTTCATGAGAATATTTAAGTTAGAAATGAAAATCAAATTGTACTTTGTGACATAACAATGAGTTAAAAATGTTATCTGGAAAGTATTTTTGAATTTTGGACATTTTGGTTTAATTTCTGTGGTTTTTTTTCAAGAAATTTAGTTAAATGACTTAATAATATTCAAAATTCAAATTTTATAGCTTGTTCTACAATGTTTTAGGATGATGTGGCAGAAGTTTTGTTGAAATCCATTTGCTATTTGATGAGTTATTGGGATGTAAACCCTCCACTCTACTGTACCACTAGGCACAGTTGATTTGGAATTATGAGCAGTTTTTCAACGTTTAAAACATATAAAACCAAAATTATCAAAAGCAATTACAAAAGAATTGTAAGTGGTAAAAAATTGAAATTTTGAGGAGACATTTACATAGGTTATCTGAAGATTCCCTGAAATTTTGGCTGAAATAGTACATTTATTTCTGAAGATATTGCTAAAATTCTGTTCCTATTCCCCAAATTAATTGAATTCTTACCATTTAAATCACAGGATTTAAACTGAATTTCAGCAATATCTCAAGAAATAAATATATGATTTCAATCAAAATCAAAATTTCAGGGCATCTTAAGATAACCTTTATAAATGTCTCCTGAAAATTTCAACTTTCTACCACTTATGATTTTTGTGTAATTGCTTTTGAAAGTTTTGATTGTAAAAAACAGTACATGATCCCAAAATCAACATGTCTGACAAATGGGCTACCAGAGGGCGACTACTCTGATTTCAGATCCCAATAGTTGAAAATCTAGAATTGTATTCTAGGATGTATGCATATATAATGGAGACGACACAACTCAGTTTTACCATTGGGTCGGGTGTCTTGACAATAGATGCCATTAACTCTGTTTGATAGGATTATACTAACTTACACCATCCTACACTGGTAGAGATATTCCACAAATATTCAAGTAAAACTTGGCACAAAGTCACATAACATTCCTACATTTGTGGAATCGCCCTCCTGGTGTATGTTGGTGTAAGTTGGTGTAATCCTATCAAATAGAGCTACTGTGTTGGCATACCAAATACTCTCAACCAATCAGATTTGTGGATTGATGTAAAAGTGAAGTATAAATCAGTGTTTACAAACAAATGGACGTGGCAGTTTTTTCCTTCAATCAGATTCTTGGAAAGAAGTACAGGAGGTGCTGGCAGCATTATCCATAGGTAAGACACCAAAACTACTTTTGTATCATCTCTATTATATATATATATCCTCAAAGTGAACTAATTTTTTCGAGAACAATTTGTTGCCAACAAACTTTCTTGTCAAAAGAGCAATATCCAATGGTGGAATTTTAGTAATTTGCTTTATAATATTTGAAAATTACATCTATTTTTAATTTTATGAGGATCCATTTGTTGATTTGTGAGTTTTAGTTTAAAATCTGGAACTCTGGATATTCGTATAATTGTGAAGGGGTGAGCTTGATACGGGAATTTTTTTCAGAGTTCTTATCAGTTTTTGTAATTATATGCTCTTATCTGCGATCAATTATTTGAGGCTCTTTGAAGTATTTTTGAGAATAATTATAGAGAGTAATGATTGAATTTATTAAAATCACATCTACATTACTTTCAAACATCAACTAATATATTATGAAAATTTCACTGTTGGGTATTGTTTCATTAACCTTTATATAGGAAATATTCTTGAATTTGGGACTATTAGGTTTTAGATACTAATGCTTTATTTAGATCTACTTAGTTTTGTAATGGAACAATACACAACAGCAAGTTTTAATGGGTCATTCTAAAATGTTTGATAATGATGTGGTTGAAATTCCATTGAAATCCGTTCATTATTTCATGAGTTAAAAATCCGGAACTGTGGATGAATTAGTGTAATTTGTTGTGATCGAATGTTCTCAGCAACAAAGCAATATTCAACAAAATCTAATAGTTTAGTAAGCAATGTTTGAAAATTATTTGGTGTAAAATTTGTGTAATACTTGTTCATTGGTCATTCATGTACAGCTGAAAATCCGGAACTATGAATGAAACTGGTTCAAAACAATTTTTTATAGACACATATCATCACAAGCAGTGAAATTTTTATGATATTTTAATAGATGTTTAAAGATAAGTAAACGCGATTTTATTAAATTCCAATCATTAATTTCTCAATTATTCTCAAAAATACTTTAGATAGCCTCAAATAATTCATCACTGATAAGAACACATAATTGCGTAAACTGATAAAGACTGGAAAATTCAGATAGTATCAGGCTCGCCCCTTCACAATTGTATGATCAATCAGTCGCAAGTCATCTCACGGTAGTCGTATTTTGTATACTACCTACCTCTTAGTAATTAAAATATCGGCAAATCGTCTAAATTAATGTATTACTGATTATATTATAACGAAACATATGAAACCTATAGCACTGTATAGCATCTAGAAAGTAGAAAGTATAATATTAAAATACATTCAAAGAACACTGTTCAGATTAGAGAAGAGAAAACAGGAAGAATAAAAGCATAATGAGATTAAAGCGGCAATCTTCGCTGCTAGAAAACTCGATACACGCGATTCGTGCAGAATCAAAACGCGAAAAACAGCTGATAAACAGAGACACACAGCAAGTTGAAAACCCTTGAAAGACATATTAAAAAAAGTGTTGATAACGATGTGATCGCGACAGAAGACTGAACATATATACGTTCACTGTGATTAATTCTTTCACTGTGATTCATTCTTTGATTCTTTTGTTTTTGTTCTGAGTTGCCAATCTATGTGGCGTCGTTACGTTCTATGACTTAAGTAGACGATGAATGCTTTTGAGTTTTGGTTTTGTTTTGATTATTAATATTATAATGATTTGATTCTGTTTCTATTAAAAGGTTTCTTTCTAAAGTAAAATATTGTTAATTATTTATTCTCAGTCAATTTTCTTTCGTGGTGGAGGCGCCGGGTAAAATAAAATTTCTATTTTGTTAAAGTTTATATCTGATTTTAAAATGGAAGAACAAATTAAAATGTTGGCGGAGCAAATGAAAAGCATCCAAGAACAGCTAGATCAGCTTCAACAAAAAAAGGAAAGAAGAATCCACTCCAAAGGAACTGTTACGACCATCAGCCAACCCAGCTTTGATACTTACTGCTGAAATGAATTTTGATGTTTGTGATCATATGATTACTGGTGAGCTGGCTGCATTAAAATATAATGATTTGCTTTTAGAACCGATTGACAAAGATGGTAAAATAAATTATGACCCTGAAGATGAGGCAACGAAAGGTAGAATTCATTTTGTCTCTACTTTTTTGTTAGCGCGAGTTGATGATACATATAAAACAAGCTTGTGTGATATTAAATTGCCCTATGAAATGCTTGCTCGCATACGTGAGATGAGATTTCCTAATCTGATGTCAATGCGAATGACTCTTGAACGTCAGTGGGCTAATATAGTTATGTCAGACGCAGAAGATGTTTTAAAATTTACAAACCATTATCAAGATGCCACAAAACGTTTGCTCTCTTCAGGTGTCAAACTAGAACCTGAGAGAATTGTTGGTAATTATTGCATTGCTATGAAAAATCATTTTCCTGAATGTAGTCGGCGTTTCGATGTACAGAATAACATCACAATGAAAGAAATGACTCAGTTGGCAATGAATATTGAATCAACTGAACGTGAGTCAAAAGCGCGTATCGATGAATCGAATCCTAATGCGTCTGTCTTAACTGCCACTGTTTCTACAGCAAATCAAAGTGTTTCAGTAAAGAAAATTGTTTGCTTTTGTTGTGGAAAACCTAATCATACAGCAAAAGAATGCACAAATCCCCGATGGATTTGCTATAATTGTGGCAAATTGGGAAGTCACTCGTCAAAAGAATGCACAGCTCCGCCAGTTCAATTTCCATTTGGTGCTCGTTTTCCATCTGGTTGAATAGAAAAGCCGTCACTTCGTGGTTCATTTCGAGGTCGTTTGTCTCACGGAAATAATCGTAGAGGTTTTGGTTCCCGAGGCCGTAATTTTCGCAATCCAGGCCAACAAAAGAAAACACATACAAAAAGGTAAAAATGACTGGTGTTGACGGCAAAGAAAAATTTGTCATGTTGTCGGAGGCTGATGGACACGTGTTTGAACTACCTGAATCAAATTACACTAATGGTAAGTTGAATATGATTACATTTATTGGTGACTCCGGGGCTACAGAGCATATAGTAAAAGATGATTCATTTTTAAATAAAATAAATAAAATAGAGGGAGGTGAAATTCGTTGTGCTAATAAAAATCAGTCTGCAAATATAAAAATAAAAAGTACTGGTATTTTTAATGCTTCTGGTGAAGATGGTAAAAATATAAAATTACAAAATGTTCTGTATGCTCCAGATATTACAAGGAATATTGTTTCGCTTAGTAAAGTAGTCAACTCAGGAGTCACCGTAGGTTTATCTAAAGAAGGAATAAAATTGATAGATGAAAAACAAAATAAAACAATAAAAGAGGGTCCATATGATGGTAGGTTTTGGTATCTGAATTTTGAAAAATCTAAAAATTCGTCTGACTCTAATTATTGTCTACACAGCAAGTTTGCATCTAACCATAAAAAATCTAACCTTGGCCAAGGCGTCACAAATTAGTTTGCATTTCTTGATCAACAAAAAAATAATAAAAATAACACTTTGGTTTCAAACGAAGGGAGCACAGTTTTTCTTTCACAGAACTCCCATGTTTCGCTTCATCAAAATAAGATTTGTGACGAAAGTTTAACTGCTGATGTAGAGGAGGAGCATAATTATGCTAAAAAGACGCTCAATGAAATAGAGCAAAAGGAGGAGCACAAGAGTGTCGTTGAACATGATGACACTTGTGCTAGGTCTCAAGACCACCAAAATTTAGAAAAGAAAAAGAAAAATGAGAATATAGAATTTTTTAGTAACAATGATATAGACCCTATTAAAGCTAATAAATCTTTTGAGGAAGTTTCTAGGACGAATAATATGGACACCTCGGTTTTGAAAAATATAAAAGGAAATAAAGGCTTAATGTGGCATATTAGATTAGGGCATGTCTCAAAAACATATTTACAAACTGCTTCTAAATATATCCCTGAATTAAAAGATGTAAAATTTGATGATAATATCCAAAATTGTGAAGTTTGCATACAGGCTAAAGCCACAAAGAAAAGTTGCCCTTCTATTCGTTTTAAAAATACTGAGCCACTAAAATTGATTCACACTGATGTAATGGGTCCTATTTCTCCCAGTAGTTTTCAATTTGGAAATAAATACATTGTGACTTTTACTGATGACGCTTCTCGATATGTGTGGGCATATCCAATGCCAGATAAAACAACTGTCCACTTAGCTGTTTCTAAGCTTCTTGATGACATTAGAAAATTAAAAGGTCAAAATGCTTCTATAGGGGAATTTCGTCTTGATAATGGGACAGAATACTTAACTGAAAATATGAAAGACTTAATTAAAAAGGAAAAAATAATTTTAAGCCCAGTTCCACCGTATTCTCCAAATTTAAATGGAACAGCTGAAAGATTAAATCTCAGTTTACAGAGAATAATTAGATGTTTAATTTTTGACTCTGGGTTCTCAAAAGATATGTGGGCATGGGCCCTTAAATTTGCAGTGGACGTGCATACTAAAACACCAAAGAAGGCTTTAGATGGTAAATGTCCATATACTGAGTTTCTTCAAAAACCATGTACAGTAAAATATTTTAGGCGTTTTGGTTGTCTTGCACAAATATTGAAAAATACTAATTTGACAAAATTTGAAGAAAGAACAACAAAAGGTTTCTTAGTAAGTTGCAATGAAGATTCTTATAATATTTTTATACCTGAGACAAGAAAATGTTTCAAAAGCAAAAATGTAGATTTTATAGAAAATAAAGTATACGGCGATGTTTTTAATAAACCTAAAGAAAAATCCGTTTTAGAAATGGAAGGGAGAGAAAAAGAAAATAATTTTTGGTTAGACCCATTAACAGATTCTCCTAACACTGATTCGCCAAGCAAATTAATTGAAGCTATAAATCTTACTGAAATTAATTGGGTTGATTATTTTGAAAATACTGATGACGATTTTGTAGAAATTTTAAATTTAGAAAATGATCCGTTGTCTTACAATGAAGCACTAACTCGCCCTGACTCTGAAAATTGGAAAAATGCAATCCAAGAAGAACTAAATTCCATTAATAAAAAAAATACTTGGTGTCTAGTAAAAAGAAATAATATAGCATCTAAAAATATTCTGACTTCAAAATGGTTGTTCAAGAAAAAGGAAACTCCAGATAAAAATGTTATTTATAAAGCTAGATTAGTAATCCGTGGTTTCCAAGACAAAAATATTTATGATCGTACTGAGACTTATGCTCCAGTAATTAGACTTGCAGATTTTCGTTTCCTTGTATCTATTGCCTGTAAATATAAATTAGAAATGCATCAAATGGACGTGAAGACTGCTTTTCTAAATGGTAAGTTAGATGATGAGATTTATATGTCCCTACCTGATGGCATGATTGGAAAAGAAAATCTGAAAAATGATTATGTCTGTAAATTACAAAGATCTCTTTATGGACTAAAAACTAGTCCAAAGAACTGGTATGAAAAATTCAAATCTGAAATTATGAAATTAGGATTTACACCTTACCCGTTTCAATCTTGCTTATTTATTTGGAAACATTTAAAAAGTTTTGTCATTGTTGGACTTTACGTTGATGATCTGTTGATTGTAGGAAACAATACAAATAAAATAAAAAATCTAAAATTTAATTTAAATAAGGCTTTTGAAATGGTGGATTTAAAAGAACCTAAAAAGTTTCTTGGCATTGAACTATTAAAAGACCCTGTTTCAAATTCAATTTTTCTACACCAAAGAAAGTTTATTGAAAAATTATTAAAAAGATTTAAGATGGATGATTGCAATTCTGTTAAAACTCCATGTGTTACTAATGAATCTGAGAGGAAAGGTATTAAAAGAAAAATAGAAAAATTGAATGATTCTGATTTGAAAGATATACCGTTTCGTCAATGTATTGGGAGTCTCTTATATCTTGCTAATGCAACTCGTCCAGATCTAACGTTTGTTGTAAATAAATTGAGTAGAAAACAATCAAATTATAACTGGGATGACTGGCTTGAAATAAAAAGAATTTTTCGATATCTTTCTGGAACAAAAAATCTTGGTTTAAAATTTGAAGGTCAAACTGATGAAATAGAATGTTTTGTTGATGCTTCTCTCGGCACAAGTGATGAATTAGGAAAATCTACAACAGGATTGATTCTGACTCTGTTTGGTGACCCAATTTTTTGGAGAACTAAAAAGCAAACCCATGTTGCATTGTCAACAATGGAGGCAGAATTTATAGCCATGTCTCTAGCAGCTAAAGAATTAGTTTCATTGAGGGAAATGTGTAAGAGATTGATTAACTTAAATACTGTTCCAATCCTTTATGAAGATAATACAGCAGCAATTAGTGTTGCAAAATCTGAAGATTCTCAATCCCTCAAGCATGTCGTAAATTTATGCTATCATTATATTCGTTTTGAAGTTGCACATAAAAATTTAATAATTAAATGGATTAAATCTGAAAATCAGCTTGCTGATATGTTTACAAAAGCTTTGGGCTATGAAAAGTTTCTAATGTTTCGTTCAAAAATTCTATTTCCCATTCCTTGAAGTAATTATTATTTTATTTGTTACAGTTTCACCTGCTGACGATTGGGGAACAAATGAATAAGACTGTTTACTCATGATCCGTTCCTGTTTTTGTACTTTTATTAATCTTATTCTTACGATTTATTTTGTTACGTTCAAGTTTAATTTAGTCATTAGTTTCCGCTCTTCGACTACAACCAATGAGAAGGGAGCGACAGAAGACTGAACATATATACGTTCACTGTGATTAATTCTTTCACTGTGATTCATTCTTTGATTCTTTTGTTTTTGTTCTGAGTTGCCAATCTATGTGGCGTCGTTACGTTCTATGACTTAAGTAGACGATGAATGCTTTTGAGTTTTGGTTTTGTTTTGATTATTAATATTATAATGATTTGATTCTGTTTCTATTAAAAGGTTTCTTTCTAAAGTAAAATATTGTTAATTATTTATTCTCAGTCAATTTTCTTTCGGATCGCGACCTAGGAATATTATTTCCTATAACATTTCTATTGGTAGTTACTATCTGACATAGATAGCGTTTTCCAGGAATGAAATTACTCTGTTTTGCACGTTACTATATCTATATATACGGATATATAATTATACGTCTTTGTCTTAAAGTAATTTCTTTCCGGAAGGCGGAAACATTTTATGGTTGAGGAACGGAACTACAATAGCTCTGTTTGATAGGACTACACCAACTTACACCAATCTACACCGGGAGGGCGATTCCACAAATGTAGGAATGTTAGGGTGCGTATACATTTGCGAGCAAAATGCTTGCGAACCGTTCGTTAGATGCTCGAGAACCGCTCGATAAAATATTATTTCAGTGAACAGTTCGCGAGCATCTAGCGAACCAGGGAAAAGAGACGAACTAACTGCGAACCATCCGCAGTTATCGCGAACCTATAGAATGGAAACCGCGAACACAAAAATGAATAAACTGCACACAAACGCCGTTCCAACTGAACTGCGAACATCCTTTGTGTTCGTCGAAAAAACCGACTTCCGGCGGTTCACAACGAGCGACGAATGAACGGTTCGCAAGCAGTTCGTGCGATGCAAAAACGTCGTATCAATTACGCGAACATGGTGCTTGCGAGCGGTTTGCGAACGGTTCGCAAGCATTTTGCTCGCAAATGTATACGCACCCTTATATGACTTTATGTCTAGTTTTACACGAATATTTGTGGAATATTCCTACCGGTGTAGGTTGGTGTAAGTTAGTGTAGTCCAATCAAAGACAGCTTATATCTACAAAAATCAAACGGGTATCGATGACGATAAGGATGCACTCATCTGAATTGTTGAAGACACAACAACATAACATGACGCTGATGCGACCATCGGACACGGCAGCTGGCCGGTTGCTGGTTGCTAATGCTGCTATGCAAAAACAATCGCGTCAGCCGTCAGGTGTTTACGCTTCTACCATCCGCCACTCAGTCACCGTTTCTTTTCTTTGTTGTTGACGTTATTGTTTGTTGTAAGAATAATATGAACACGAGGAACTATATATGTTTATTGTGTGAGTACAACGAACAAACTGTAACATACGTAACATATAATATGGCGTAGTAGATTCTTGAGGTTCTCAATGTCTTGTATCTATATGTACGTTGAATATATATTGATAGTTATATCGATAACTATCGATAGGTTCCACACCTGTATTATATATCTGAGAGTTCTTACTCTTGCTTATATGTTCTTTCTTATTTACTTTACGTAATACTCTTACGTAGATACCATCCTCACACTCCCTCTTATTACGTCAATTAAATAAGAATGAGTCAGTTTACTTTCATAAATGTCGTATAATAAACAAAACGAAAACAGTAACAAAATACTGAAAAAGACAGTCTCAAAAATTATGGATCAGTTCTTTCAAAATAACAAAACAACAATAAACTTAATGACTTTTGAAAACGCTTAATAACTAAATTCATAAACTTAATTGACTGATCTTTCGATTGACTTTAAACAAACAACACTTATTTCAATAAATTTCATGACTGACAAATATCACATAAATTCATAGTATAAAAATTGCAACACAAACTTAAATTCTAAATATCAAAAAAACACAAAATAATGTCATACTTATAAATGTCTTATTGAGCTTCTGTTTCAGGTACTTCGTTTATTCACCTTTACGAGACAATGCTGTAACATATAAAATACATTTTTGTCATTAGTTAATTGTCTTATTCTATTTCTTCGTAATTTAAGATTTCTTTTCTAAACTTTTGAAATAAAGGTTTCGGTAAAGCTTTCGTAAATAAGTCTCCTATTTGTTCTTTTGTTGGTACCCATACTATGTCTATTTCCTTGTCTTGAAAAGCTTTTCTGACATAATGATACTTCAACTTTACTAAGTGTCTTAGAGGTCTCGATGCGTCTGATTTAGTAGCTTTTATTGCTGCCTGATTATCTTCGAAAATAATTGGCTCAATTTCTTTCTTTAGAATTAGTCTACAAAGATGTTTTATGTAAACTAATTCTTTAGTTGACGTACTTAGTCCTATATATTCTGCCTCCATAGATGACGTTGCTACAATTTTCTGTTTATTTGACTTCCATGCTATTGCATCTCCAAAAAGAAATATTATATATCCCGTTGTAGATATTCTATCAGGGTCATTTATTCCTAATGAAGCATCACAGAAACTAACAAATTCATTATTTTCTCCTTTATATACTAATTTATGATCTTTTGTACGTGACAAATATTTAAAAACTTTTTCTACTTTAGCCCATTCTATTAATCCAAAATCGTGAGATTTTCATGTCAAAACATTTATAGCAAACATAATATCGGGTCTAGTACTTAAGGCTAAATATAATAAAGCACCTATTGCTTCTCTATAGGGTATCTTTTCTTTTAAATTTAACTATGTTTCTAACTTAATTTCTGAATCAGATTTCTTTATGGCTTGATTAGTTAACATTGGTGTATCACTTCCTTTTACATGTTCTAATTTAAATTTCTTTAACAGGGATTCTATAAATTTCGTTTGAGGTAACATCATCGTTTTTGTCTCGAAGTTTCGCTCAATATCTATTCCTAAATATTTTCTTGGTTCACCTAGAACTTTCATTTTGAAAGTTTTACTTAGTTCAATTTGAGTTTCGTAAATCTTTTCTGCATTATTTCCTTAGATTAAAATATCATCAACATATTGAACTAACGTAACCATCTTTCCCCCTTGACACCAATAAAATATGCAGGCTTCACCTTCATATAAGTTAAAATTCATACTTTTCATTGTCTTTTTAAATTTTACGTACCACCTTTTTGGGATCCATACAAAGCTTTCCTTAATTCGCATACATTTTCTTTTCTAAATTTTTCGTTTACATCTACTCCCTCTGGTATTTTTAGATAAATTTTCTTGTCTAATTTGCTATTTGGAAATGCTACTATTACATCTAGCTGAATAATTTTCCATCCCATTTTATTTACTATGCTCAAGAACGGTGCATATAATTCGGACATATCATACACATGATGATCTTGGAAACACTTAGCTACTACTCTAGCTTTATATCTATACACACCTCCTGGTTCCAACTTTTTGACAAAAATCCATCTCAAATCCATAATCTTTTTACCTTCAGGTTTCTTTACATATTTCCAAGTTTTACTCTCTAATAGTGATTTTATTTCTGAATTAATTGCCTCCATCCATTTTTATTTTTCATTACTGTTTAATACATCTTTATACGTTTTTGGAACTTTATTTATCTCTCACATCATGGCAAACTTATTGCAATACATCAAAATCTATGTATGTATTCAATTTTGGGTTTTCTATTTTTGAGCATTTCATAGGGTGTTTTCATTTTTAACCTCTTATGTGGAAATCTGTTATGAATGTGCTTGACTTGTTGTATGGCTAATTCCCAAAATTCTAATGGTAATCCACTATCTAGTAACAATGCTTTTGTTTTCTGTATAGCTGTGAGATTAAATCTCTCAGCTGTACCATTAAGTTCGGGGTGCCGGGTGGACTTATTTCTAACATTATACCTTCTTCTTTAACTATATGCTTCATGTCTACAGTTGAATATTCCTTACCTCCGTCTATTCGAAGATATGAAATTTTAATTTTTCTATCCCCTAAATTAGTTTTCATAGTTTCTATAAATTCTCTAAAATATTTTCCTACTTCTGACTTATTTGTCATATTAAATGTCGTTGTATATCTCGAAAAATCGTCTGTGAAAGTTGCTATATAAACACTTTTATTTATTACTCCTATCGGTTTAATTGAACCCATTAAATCACTATGTATACGAAACATTGGTTTATCTGCTATTTCTCTTAACGTTTTATGAGGGGATCTTTTAATTTTTGCCAAACAACATACTTCACATTCTTGTATTTCCTTGTCAAAATCTACATTTTTAAGACAATCATACGTGACTGATGCTTTCTTTAAATAGTCCATAGATGCATGACCTAATCTAACATGATATAAATAACCCAACTTTTTCTTTATCAAATTTTCACACGGTAGTTTTAAATTACTTAAATCATCTATTGTTATGTCTGCACCCAGATCTAAATATTCTAACAATTCTTGATTTGACTTTAGATTACTTGTACTTGGCTTTGACTTATTATAGTTGTGATCTGTGACATGACTTTCTGATTCGCTTTCTGACCACACATCTTTGACTTTAGAATACTTATGATCATGTAAAATATTATTGTCATCAAAAGCGTATTTTTCAGTTTTTAATTCGTTAGACGAATCTTTTTCTTTATCAGTTAAATATACTCTCGAAAAAGTGATTATATCAAAATTAAACCCCCGTTTTAATTCCTAACATAACTATCTTATTTGACTTTTCATTACGAATTTCTGCAGTTTTATCTCTAAATACTGCATAATAACCCAATTTTGTTAACCTATGTATCGATAATAAATTTTCACTTAAGTTCTTTGAATATCTAATTTTGTTAATTTTTAAAGTTTTCCCTTCTATGTCTTTTACATATAAATTTCCTTTATGGGTGATTTTAACGTCTGCGGATTTATCTTTATTGGCACACGAAATATATTCTGGGATTTCAAGATTCGTAATTTCTACTAAATTATCTAACCTTTTAATGAAATGGTCTGTTGCCCCAGTATAAGCTATAAACATTACTTTAGTATTCCTATCCATTTTTAAACATTTAGAGAACTTTTTACGTTTAAATTTAATTATACTTCTTATTCTTTTCATACCTTTCAATTTTACTGACGATTTACTTTTATGCGACTTTCTATCTGAGTCACTTGACGAACTTGACGAACTCGTGTATGACAAACTACTCGCTGATGACGTACTTGAACTCGTACTTCTATCTCTGCGTCTCTTTGTTGTACGTGCTCTTTTCTTATGATATCTGTGGCCTCTTTTGCTCTTACTGGACTTTTCATCGTGACGATGTTTTCTTTTATTTCTTCTTTCGTTGTCTGGTCTACTAGTTGCCTCTGAAATCGTGGTTTTGGTCGATTCACTCTGCTCTGTTGATTTTACAAAATAAATCGGTTTGAATTTCGGCTTAACTTTAATTTTCAATTTTTTGAAACATCGCCAATAAGGGCTACATTTTGTGACACTATTTGTTCTCTTTTCTCTTGGTAACGGATTATGTCCTGGCTTTTTCAAGCAATGTCTTGTCACATGCCTGTACCCGCTACAATTAAAACATTGGTACGTGAGGCATCCTGAAAAATTAGTTGTCTTTAAATTTCGTGTCTTATTTGGTCTAGTAAACTTAAATCTATTTGTCTGAACATAATTAATTCCTTTGCTTCTCGAAATTCCTTTCCTTTCTTTTACCAATACATCTTCTTCCATAATTATCGCTTTTATTTGTTCATACGTCATTACGGTATTTATTCTTGCCGATAAGTTTGGAAAAGCTAAAAGCATTTGCAATTTTAAAGCCTCAAGTTTTCTATTCTCATCCCATCCTTTATTCGTTAATCTAATCTTTCTTTCTATTTCCTCAAATTTGTCAAACCAATCATTTAATTCCATACTTTCTGGATAATATCTCAATGAATAAATTTCTGAAATAACTAAATTACACATTATTGTCTGGGGTTCCCTATAATCTGCAATTTTCTTTAAGCATTTCAAAGGACATGGTTCACCAAAGATTTATTTTGCGTGTTCGTCATCTAACCATTCTAATAACACGGCTTTTGCATCACATCTGTCTCTAGTATTCTCTTCACTAATTATAACAGGATTTATCAAATCAAAAGCTTTCGAGAATTTATATCTGTTTACAAACATATTAAACGATTCTAACCATACTCTAAAATCTATCATCATCGATAATTTCTTTGCTGTTAATTTAATTTTAAATCCATAGTCCTTATCATTATTTTGTGTCTCAACAATATTTAAATCTGAATTATTAGCATTTTTGTCTAATTGACTGGGATTATTATTAAATTTACCAGAAGAATTATCTTCCTTACCTCTATGACTATCGTTTTTCTCATTTTGACTTAGCAATCTATCAATTTGCAAGAATTTTTTTAAAATATCATCGAAAATGTCAGAATCATTACCTTTCATATTAAATGACTGTTGTTGCGTCCGCATGTTCTCAATGTTTTCTAATTTTCTCAATCTGTTGTCATCTGTAAATGTCTGTTTAAATGGCTCATTATTATTTGTCTTACTTGTCTTATTTGTCTTGTTTGTCTTTTCGCTATAATTCCTTTGTGTCAGTGGCGGATTGTCTGTTGATTTACAGAGGTTTGAGATCGCGAAGCACTTGTGAATTAAATAAAACGAGTGTAAAATTCAGAGCTAATTTATTGAGCTCATCCATCTTGGACGTACGAATCAGGACAGCAACGAAAATATATAAAGATCGCAAATTGCATGTCCAAAAAAAAAGTGTTACAGATAAGACAAAATGTGCTCGACAAATTAATACAGCAAAAGGTTATATACTATGTAACGAGCAGGTTTGTATAGAGGCCTTACAAGAATAACCTACAGAAATACTTGAGGAGGACTTTATTATCAACACCTCCCCTCAAACCTGCAATAAACAAGTAGCAGTCTAGGTTACATAAAAAATACACACAAATTGGGAGTATAACGGATTACATGACAAGCAATGGTAAAAACAGAAATTTGTACATTTAAAATTTATAGTTTATCGAGTTACACTTAGTCTAATATCACAGCAGAAAACGTCTGCAGGTCACTGAACTTAATAACTTGGAGATCAGGGTTGCTCCACAAATGCAGTTTATTGCATAGAGAAAGTTTCGTCATTGCCAAACAGAGCAGCTCAAAACCTCTCAAATTTAGCTCTTCCAAGCCCCTTTGTAAATATGTCCGCTACCTGGTCAGATGTGGCTATAGGTCTAACGCTAATTACATTATCTGAAACATAATCTCTCACAAAGTAGAACTTCACATCGATGTGCTTCTTGCTCATGGAGCCATTTGCAAACTTGATACAGTTTTCATTATCCTCGTATATAGGACAGGGATAGTTAACAACGATAGTTAGATCCCTCAGAATCTTACACAATGAAACAGTATCTAAGACATAATCACATAGTGCGACAATTTCAGCATCGGTTGATGACAATGTCACCAAGGATTGTTTCTTGCTTCTCCATACAACAAGAGCATCGAATACATAAGCACAATAGCCACTGATGGATCTCCTGGTAGACGGGCAGTTTGCCCAATTGGCATCAACATATGTCTTAATGACATCTGAATTGGAAGAGACACGATACACTAAGTCTACATCCCTAGTGGTGACCAAGTACCTCAATACGCGAAGGAGATGTGAATACACAATATTATTGGCGTTGCACTGGAACTGTCCAAAATAGCTTACTGCGTAGCATATATTAGGCCTAGTGCCCAACATGATATACATGAGACAGCCTAGCAACTCCTTGTATTTTGTGGTCAATTTTTCATTTACAGGTTTCTGTTTGACAGTTTTCAAATATAAACACTCCTCTACAGGAGTGTGCACTGGGTTGCAGTTTTGTACGTCAAACTTGGTCGCTACTTTATTGATCAGTTGCCTTTGGTTAAGCCTTAAAATTTTATTGCTCTGATCATAATCTATTTGCAACCCAAGATATGATTTTACATTGCCCAAGTCATGGGTCTTGAAAGTGTTGTTTAATTTTCTTTTAATCTGGTTTATTAAAATTTGATTAGAGCTACAAATAAGCATATCGTCAATGTAAACCAGAATAAATATAACACCTTCTTGATTTTGATTGATGTACAGACATTCATCAAATTTACTACTTCGAAAACCAATTGAACTGACGAACATTTTTAATTTATCATACCAAGCCTTAGGGGCTTGTTTTAGGCCATATAAAGAACGATTGAGTTTTAACACCTTTTCTTTTCTATTTACGTTAAGGTAAATCCCTTCGGGGATTTCTAAATAGACATCGTCTGTCAAGATCCCATTTACAAAAGCATTCTTGATGTCTATCTGACTAATATGAGAACCAAATTTATTACAAATTGCCAACAAAGTACGAAGGGTGCTCATCTTTGCCACAGGGGCATACAACTCCTTGAAATTGACACACTTATTGACCTCAAACCCACGAGCGACTAATCTGGCTTTAAAAAGTTTGTCTCCTTGACTATCTACCTTAATTTTGAACAATCATCTAGAGGAGATGATGTCACCATTTTTCGGACGATCGACCAATTTCCATGTATCATTTGCATGAAGTGCATCAAGCTCTTTGGATATTGCACGATCCCACTCCAATTTGTCCACTGAGGCCTTTGCCTCCTCAAAATTATTTGGGAATTCAGAAAAAATTGAGTATGCATAATGACATAAGTCATCTTCCACCGCAAGATCAATCTCAATATTCTCAATATCATTATTTACGTGACGAGAATCATTTACGTTAACATCATTACTTGAATTTCCCATTGCGTTACTGTCAAGAGCGTTTGCAGATGTGACATTACTATTTACAAGACCTAGGCGTTTAATAAATTTTGTTTCATCAAATATCACATCCCTAGCTATGGTAATCTCACCACTATTGGTATTCAATAGGCGGTAGCCTTCTGGGTTATACCTAACAAACACCAGAGGTACAGGTTTTGAGTCAAATTTATCTTTACGTTTCTCTTTAGGTATCAGAGCATATGCTTTGCATCCAAAAACCCTTACTTTACTCAAACTATTATCAGTACGTTTATACCAGATTAGCGCAGGGTTCTCATTTCGATAATTAAGTGTGTGGTTATACAAAAACGTTGCACACAACACAGCTTCTGACCAGTACTTATTGTCCATCTCAGCAAACAGTAACATGGTACGCGCCTTCTCTATTATCGTACGGTTCAGTCTCTCAGCTCTGCCATTCATCTGAGGACAGTAGGCCACAGTATTACCTAGCATAATCCCTAACAGCTTGCATTGCGTCTTAAAGCGTTGATTGACATACTCAGTACCATTATCGCATCGAATCTCACTAATTTTACTCCCAAAAAGAGTCCTGACTCGCACTTCAAAATCTAGAAAACACTCGTACACTTGATCTTTCGTGTCTAACAGAAACACAGTCACAAAGGATGAAAAGTCATCTAAGAAGGTCAAAACATATCGTTTTCCATTGTACAAAGTGGTTTCCATCGGACCACACAGGTCAGTATGGACCAGTTCTAGCGGACGAGTGGTTTTACAATCGGTGCTACTGTGTGGCAGCTTACACTGTTTGCCTGCAACACAACTTTCACAAAAGGAAACATTTTTATAATCAAAATTGTTGATGAGCCGGGCTTTACTCATTCTTTTCATTAATTCAAAATTGGGATGCCCCAACCTGGCATGCCACAAATTTATGTCATTACTGGACTCAGCAACCAAACATTTCAAATTTTGAATTGGATTAAATTTAAAAAACGAAATTTTATAAAGTTCATTGTCCAATGATCTTCCTTTACCTATAAGCTGACCAGTATTTTCATTTATTAATGTTACGTTACACTGAGTATCAAACTTTACATCAATCCCTGACTGGTCCAGTTTCTTAATTGACAGTAGGTTGGTTGGGAACTCGTCTGAATAGAATACATTTTCAATTTCACATTTAACGCCCGTTTCTGACCAACATAAAATTGTTCCTATTTTTGTAGCAAACACATAAGAATTACGTTTGTAAATCTTGATCCTTATGGGATTCTTTAACGTTATAGACTTCGAGAATAAATTATCATTGTAAATATTATGATTTGTAGCACCTGAATCCATCGTAAAAACAATCACGTCACTCATCGTAACGTTTGCCAAATCATCAGTTGAACACATGAATGAACACATAAACGAACTCAATTTATCATCGGATGCATCATCGGAGCTGCGATCCATCGTTTTTGGAACATCACTAGAGCCTTCAGAAACATTGGCTTTAGCATTACGACAATATTTAGAAACATGACCAAAACGATTACATGTATAGCATTTAACATTATTAGATCGATTACTGCGATTACTAGGATTATTACTATTAACATTACCAATACCAGTTGGAACTGTTGGCGGATTCACGCGACAATCCTTTCGAAAATGGCCCATTTTGCCACAACCAAAACATTTGACTCTCGATTTTTGATTACCATGACCATTCGCACCATTAGCAACCATCACAGACTGAGTATCAGCTTTCAACAACGAAACTGCTCCCTTCTGCTTATGATATTGATTTAACAATTTCTGCTTTACTTGGTCGATGTCTGGATCTATCTCGTTCTCAAGTACCTCAACTGTGACATTATAGCTGGTTGGAACTGACATTAGCATTTGTTCAACGATGTCTTGTTTTTCCAACTTCACGCCTGCAGATTTTAGCTTGACAACCAATTCATCAAAGTGACGGAGGTGGGTTTCAAGATTCCCATTCTCTTCAAAACGTAATTCAGACCACTGATGTTTTAACATGATTCGAGTAGCAGTACCTGATTTCTGGTAGACTTTGTCCAGCTTTTTCAGTATCTCAAATGATTCACTGACATCTTGTATATATGACAGATGACTATCAGCCAAGAAACGAACAATTAGCGCACTACAACGATCAGCTTTCTTTTGATAATCTCTAGCAGCAGTATTTGCAGTGTCACGATCCAACATATCTGCCAGGCCTTCACCACGAATGGTAACAAACAGACAAAATCGCCAGCAATCATAATTTTCACCAGAAAATCTATGCATACCTCTGTTTTGTTCCACAGCTTCTAACTTCTGGCAGAAATCCATGTTGACCACAATCGAACAGCAACCACAAATTCTTGAACAAAGAAAAACGATGTATTAACACAATGGAGCTCCTAGCTTACACGTACCTGCTCCTGTTTTCATTAAAGGACGATCACACACAGAACATAATTATAAAAAAAAAACAAAGTTCCCATTTAAGACATTAAACACAGCTTCAGCGAAACAACTGGGCCCATAACCTGTTGATTTACAGAGGTTTGAGATCGCGAAGCAATTGTGAATTAAATAAAACGAGTGTAAAATTCAGAGCTAATTTATTGAGCTCATCCATCTTGGACGTACGAATCAGGACAGCAACAAAAATATATAAAGATTGCGAATTGCTTGTCCAAAAAAAAAGTGTTACAGATAAGACAAAGTGCGCTCGACAAATTAATACAGCAAAAGGTTATATACTATGTAACAAGCAGGTTTGTATAGAGGCCTTACGAGAATAACCTACAGAAATACTTAAGGAGGACTTTATTATCAACATTGTCCCAGTTTTCTTCTTTTTCGGTTGGTGCTGGCTGTCTCACAACGTCGTTTTTGTTGGACCAACTTGGTCCAGCACTGTCCTCCAGTCTTATATTTGAAATCTCTGGAACGTTGTCACTACTATCTTTTCTTGACACTTCCGGTCTCGCAAACATTACATCGTCTTGGGCTTCGTCCCACTGTTCACCCGGAGTTTCCATCGGATCATTATCGTAGGTCGGCAGGTTCTTCATTTTCTCATAGATGTCTGTCTGTCTCTTGTCTGGAACCTGATTAATTATTAATTGTTCCTCTATTATTACATTTAACCTTTTAATCAGACTCAGCTCTAATCCGTGCACGAGACGTACGCAGGATGCTGGGTCGATAATAAAATATCGATCTATCCCAAATTTTATCGCCTTTATTGCTCTCGCTCTCGAGATCATGTCGTCTGCCCTCGTGTCAAGAAACTTTGACAGTCCTTTCGACATTGTTTTCTCCACTGGCGTGGACGGTGTCTGATCTTCTGGTGCCATTGTCACTATCGTTTGAGTCTCTCTCGATTCTTTTACAACGTTCTGTATACAACAACAAATACAGATTAATTATAATGTCATACAAGGAACATCTAGATAAATATCGAAAATATAATGTCTGCTACGATTACGTAAACTTTAGACCACGTTTACCACTATTACTTTACGTAGTTCCTTGTAATTGCACTCTCTTGGGATCTATCTACATTATCACTTAGGTCTAGATTACTTTTAGTGTAGATAAAGTTTGGACTCTTTAACCTGGCCAGGATTTTTCATCTAAGTACCCAAGTGCAATATCACTTATACTTATTTGTCAATAAACCACCTACTAACGTCCATACTATAGTAGGTTCATATCATGGCAACCAGATCTTTGTTATGAAACAATTAAATTAAACAAAATTAATGGCTAAGCTTTCTTTTTTCGTGGGAATTTTTGTAGCCAAATTCACACCACATTTTCATCATTTTACATCTGATCGACAGAATACTTAATTTTCTGAAAAATAAATTTATTCTACACAATATGTTCATTATTTATTATTATTTAATTCATTCCTGACTAATTTCATGTTTTCAATTTCGGTTATTTTTTGAAAACGTGTTTACACCAGGTTTTCATTAATGGCGCACTTCTTTCTTTTATCATCCGATTTTCAAAAAAATTCGTTAACATATCTTTTAATTTCATTATTCTAGTAATAAATATTTACTGTACTTACAGATATTCTCAGTAATTGGCTTGGTGAAACTATTTTATGGTAGAATGACGCCATATTTTTCCGAAAAACGTGAATAAAATGAAAAAGTAAATTAGCGAACATATACTCACACTTGAACACGAAAAACGAACTAACTACTTAATGGCTTTTTTGATTTTAATTACATTTTGCTCACTGATAGATGGCTTATTTGGCTACTTAAATTAAATCACATTCAAAAATACTTCATTAACATTGCTGCTGTTACCATGTAAGAATAATATGTACACGAGGAACTATATATGTTTATTGTGTGAGTACAATGGACAAACTGTAACGTACGTAACATATATTATTGTTGGGATACGACTCCCTCACTACCTCACAAACACATAACATCACATTGACTAACACTGTATGTAACATATTATTACACTTATTTGTTTTGCATGTGGCGACACTGATCGCCAACATAATATTCTTTCTGCCACTGCTCCATGGAGAATGTTCTACATTTGTCAGTTGTTGTACTAACGTCGTTAATAAACATTTTCTAAGATGGAAGTCCGTGCTTATCTTTTCTGTGTAAAGTGATCAGACCTCACCTCAATATGGTAGTAGAGCTGAGGATCAGAGAAATAAGTGCGGTAATTAAAATGTGATATGTGATAATCGTGTAATTCGTTAAAATTTGAAAGTTCGTGTTTCACGCAAAGTGAAAGGCTTAGTGCCGAGTGATACCTCCACACAAAGTGGTAGGAAAAGTTGAAATTCGTGAACAAAAAAGTTTGATTCAGTGATTAAAGTTGTGAGAAAATACGAACTGCCAACGGATCGAACTACACGAAAAGCAACGACAAAACCTACACTGATGAAAAGATTGAACGACGACTAGAAACACACATTACGAACACATAAATAAAAAGACTAAATATTCACTATTTCACGAATTTTATTCCACATAATAACAGCGGACATGTTGATGTTACGACGGTTGATGAGCGACGAGAAGGCATACAAAACATATAATCACAGTTGAGTTACAAACACAAATATCACAGATTAATAATAACAACAAAAACAGTGTTGCCACAACATGTGATGTGCGAGAATAATAAGTCAACGTATAATATAATTTGCTATTATTCCCACACGCCTCCTCAAATTATATTCATACGATAATGTCAAAATACTAATAAACAAATTTTCTAAATTAATAAAGTCATTAAAACAAAAATGACAAAAGTCAACAATAACACAACAAATTTACAACACAAAAAAATATCAACACAAATGGTAAACATATACAAAAAGTTACATTAATTTTAACAGTTTACAAAACATATCAAATTTGGGCTTCGGACAGCCCTTCGTGAAAACGTCCCCCAACTGTCGCGAAGTCGGTACGTACGAATACTTAAAATCTATATCTACGTGATTGCACACAAAACGGTACTTTACATCTATATGTTTGGATCTGCGAGTATTCCACTTTCCAGAGTGCAGAAGAGCCAGACAGCTCTGGTTATCTTCATAAATCACAGCTCTGTTATTAATCTGAATGCAAAAGTCACTTAACAGATACTTCAACCAGATCGACTCAGTGGTAGCATCGCATATTGCAATCAACTCACTCTCAGTGCTAGATAATGCTACAGTTGGTTGCTTCTTGCTAGACCAGGACACCAGTGATCCATAAACAAAGACACAGTAGCCAGAGATAGACCGTCTTGTGGTGATACAGTTACCCCAATCAGCATCAGAAAAAGTTTCTAAAATATTGCCGTTATTATCCTGTTCATTAGAAAATATTAATTTTTTATCTTTTGTGGTAACTAAGTATTTAAGTACTCTCAATAAGTATTTATAATGTTCGTCAGTGGCATAACTGGAGAATTGGCTAAAATACGATATTGCAAAGCAAATATCGGGCCGTGATCCTAGCATCAAATACATTAGGCATCCCACGAGCTGTTGATAGTTGTTGTTGAGTACACTATCACACGCATTGAGATCCCTGTCCAATTGGAGTTTGGGGTCAATGGGTGTGTAGGTCGGTGCGCAGTTATCGACGCCAAAACACCTAGCAACAGACTCAATGAGACCCCTCTGCTCAATTTCCAGTATGCCATCTTCACAATTGTGATTGATATTCAAACCTAAATATTTCTTGACCTTTCCCAGATCCTTACACTTAAACCTTTTATTTATTTCCTTTTTAAAAAATGTGATTTGTGTTTTGTTGTTTGAGCTAATCAGGACATCGTCAACATATGTGAGTAAAAAGACTACAGTCCCATCACTTTTATTTTTATATATATATAAGCAGTCATCCGCCGTACTCTGCACAAAGCCAAGAGCAACAAGGAACTCGTTGAACAATTTGTTCCAAACCTTAGGCGACTGCTTTAGACCATAGATAGACCTATTCAATTTCAAAACATTATTATGCCTATCAATTTTAGTTTCTATCCCTTCGGGTATCTCAAGATACACATCTTCCGAAAGAATTCCATTCAGGAAGGCACTACACATATCAATTTGTTCTATGTGAAATTTTAATTTATTGCTAACAGCCAAGAGGGTCCTGACAGTCGAAAGCTTCGCCACCGGCGCATACACTTCATTAAAGTTGAAGCCCTTCTTCTGTTGACATCCTCTGGCAACTAATCTAGCCTTATATAACACATCATTATTAATATCATATTTTTTATTAAAAATCCACCGACACGTGATGGTGGGGGCTTCCTTTGGACGTTTGGTCACTCGCCAAGTCTGATTGGAATTCAGGGCACTTATTTCCGAAGAAATAGCATCCCTCCACATCAGACTGTCCGGTGCAGCATTCGCCTCCTCAAACGTCAAAGGGACGCCATCCTCAGCAAGATATATATTACTTGCTATTTCATCACGTTCAGTCGTTTCCTGTGGAAGACAATCTAAATTCAAGTCACCATCAACTTCAATATTTTCTAAGTTTGATTCCGTGACTTCTATGAAAATATCATCATCTTTAGTATATTTATTTATATTATTATCATCTATTTTATTTTCGAAAAACTCAACATCTCGCGACAGACGTATCTCCTTAGCATTTACATCCAACAATCTGTAACCACATGGAGAATATCCTACCATTATCAACTTTTCACTTTTATTTTTAAACTTATTAGAGTCATGTTTGAATGACAACATATATGCGTTGCATCCAAACGTTTTTAATTTTTTATAGTCAAATTTTTCATTAAACCACCTTTCATATGGAACAAAATCCTTGTTTGTGGGGCATCTGTTCACGATATAGGCGGAGCACAATATGGCTTCCGACCAAAATATCTTATCAAGACCACTCTCGAATAACAGCGTCCTTGCCCTCTCACATAGCGTCCTGTTCATCCTTTCAGCTTTTCCATTTTGCTGTGGACAGCCGCCAACCGTAGGTTCAACCACAATTCCTTTCTCAGTACAATATGACTGGAAGGTAGTGTTCAAGTATTCTGTGCCGCGATCACAACGAAGTCTCTTTACATTATAACCAAATTTATTCGAGACCATCTCGTGATATTCTTTAAATTTTGAAAAGGCTTCCGTCTTACTTGTCAACAGGTACACGCAACAGAAATTTGAATAGTCATCTATAAATGTCATAAAATATTTCGCTCCTTTATATGCAGGAGGATTTATAGGACCACAGAGATCAGTATGTACCAATTCCAGAGGCTTACTAGTTTTTCGTTCATGCCTCAAGAACGGTTTTTGGCTCTGTTTCCCCATCACACAGGGCTCACACAGCAATCTGCGGTTGGAGTCAACGTTCGGTATTAAACCTCTGTTTGACAACAACTTAACATCGTTCACATTCAGATGAGCAAGTCGCCTATGCCACACAGTCAGTGGGCTCGACTCATCCCCCAATGTCAGATTACACGATTGACTAGTCATTTTCAAAAAATCAATGGTGTAAAGATCTGAATTCACGCTAACACCAGTGGTCACTATTTTTCCACTGCAGCGTTGGATGACATCGACAGATTCCTCTTTGAACAGGGTATCAAAACCCGACTTGCTCATTCGTTTTACCGATAGCAGATTCTGCGGCAGCTCCCGAGCATATCTAACATTTTTCAATTCTATTATTATTCCATTTAACAATTTTAATTTTACTGTACCAACCGATGTAACGGACAAAGAAACTCCTTTCTTCGCAACACAGATACTATGTGGTTTAATTAAATCAATGTAGTCACTGAATAAGCTTATATCGTTAATTATGTGAATTGTGCATCCACTGTCTACTACGAATGTGGTTCGAGGCATCAAATTTACATCTCCCTTTGCATTACAGAACTCATCAATTTTATTATTATTATTATTATTACTATTATTTACCGTGAAACTATAACCCACATTTGAGCAATCGTCATTACCATTAAAATTTTCATTGCACATCTGTGCAGAACTCCTATTATTATTATTATTATTGTTGGAAACATGGTCATTAGAATGATTTCTGTTATTACTATTACTATTACAAGAGTCATTATTATTATTATTTCGATTTTTAGCATAGCAATTTCGTGCTATATGTCCAATCTTTTTACAAAAATGACATTTAATATTTGAATGTCCATTGTCAGCACCAGAACTACGACCATTTCCATTAAAACTATTATTATTATTGCTTTGTGAGTTAAAATTGTGATTATTATTACTATTTCGACCTTCATTATTGGAAGATGAGTTATAAAAATTATTATTATTATGATTATTATTTCTGCCTCGATTGAAACCACGATTATTATTTCGATTTTGGGACCTACCACGATTAAAACAATTACTATTATTATTATTATTACCTGAATTTCGTCCGATACTGTAATGATTACCGAAAAACACATTCTCCTCACCAGTGACAGCCACTGATGAAGGTTTTTGGGATGCAGAATTCAGAGAGTTACCTCTCACTGTCGACTTACTATCAGATGATAGCTCACGCTGGAAGTTGTTTAGCTTCATAAACACAGCATCCCAGGTGACGACTTCTGCATCCTCTATCACCACTTTGATCGGACGAAACTCTGCAGGCAGCGATCGCAGCAATACCAATATAAATTGTCTAGTGATTGTCAGGTCTCCCAATTCAGTTAATCGTCTACAACGGGCACGATAATCAAGCAGATACTTCTGCAAATCAGAACCAGAAACATACCGTTTTGTGTACAATTCACCTCGTAAATCCATGAGTGTTTGGTCGTTTCCGTTGTCAATCAGGTTCGTGAGCACGTTGAACATCTCCTTCGCAGTAGTGTACGTCTGAAGCATCTCCAAATATTCATCTGTCACGTTGTTGGCTATCAGGAACATCGCTTTAGCATTCTCCTTGGACCAGGCATCTCCCCTATTACGAACAGTGGGCAAAGAATCAACAATTATATTACTTAGTGACTCCTTTGCCAGCAGTAGCTCCATTCTAAACTACCACGTTCGACCATTCTGCCCATTGAACGGCTCGATCGTATTCTTCTTTCTCGCGTCCATCTCGTTTACAGGTTACGACGATCAGTTGCACCGCAAAACAGCAATTTCAGCAACTACCAGATACGCCGACCAACGATTCAACACGAACGAGATCACAGGAACATCGAGAAGAGAACATATCAAACAATGAAAAATGAATTAAGAAGCATGGTACTACTTGGGAGTGGCGAGCAGAATTCGACAGCACAACTTTGAAGACTCAGAACAATGGCGACCACGTTGACATCCAGGTAACTGGGCCCATAACCTGTGAGAAAATACGAACTGCCAACGGATCGAACTACACGAAAAGCAACGACAAAACCTACACTGATGAAAAGATTGAACGACGACTAGAAACACACATTACAAACACATAAATAAAAAGACTAAATATTCACTATTTCACGAATTTTATTCCACATAATAACAGCGGACATGTTGATGTTACGACGGTTGATGAGCGACGAGAAGGCATACAAAACATATAATCACAGTTGAGTTACAAACACAAATATCACAGATTAATAATAACAACAAAAACAGTGTTGCCACAACATGTGATGTGCGAGAATAATAAGTCAACGTATAATATAATTTGCTATTATTCCCACAAAAGTAACTATCCTGAAAAAGTTAAAAGTTTAATTAAAGTAAATCAACAAATTAAAAGTGAAATTTAATGAAAACAACGGTAAAATCTTGTGCCTGTGAAAATGTCAAAGTCGAAAGTCTGGAGAAAGCAAATCAGATACGAGAGGATTTTATGGTTTGGTAGACCAGTGCACACCATCAAAAATGGTTGGAAATTGTTCATGCTGTGTTCCAGGGAGTGAAACAGTGGAAGAATATCGAAAATTCAGAAGTTGCAGAGTAAAAAGCGTCGGAGTTTGGTGTCAATTGGGCAAGGTAGCAGAAGAAAAACATCGAAAAAATACAAAAACAGAACCGAAAAATTAAAGATAAGTAAAAAGTTCAAGTTAATTAATAAATAATTCGTGTGATTTTGCAAAATAAATTAGAAAAAATCAAAATTTCAGTAAAATAAAGTTAAATTTCAATATATTTTCAGGTAAATTCTCAACCAAATCCCAAGTAAAGTTGAAACTTGAAAGGTGATATCGATAGCCTTCAAACTTTATCTTGTTGGTTGAGAATTGTAGAAAAAGGAAATCTTTGTTGGATGAGATTCATCGAGTCCAACAATAGAAAACCTACATTTTTGAACATTGACATTAGTTACAGATTTTTTCCTGTCCACATACAATAAAAGATCGATTCAATTGATGAAAGCTGATAAATTATTTTCCTTTCAGCAGTAATCCTTTTCATACTTGTTAAATAATTTTTGCACTGTGTATTAATTCGAATTTTAACGTGTTTAATAGAATCATCTGTATTCTGAAACAAGACTTGGGACGTTGATTAATTTAATTTCAAATATTTTCGACGATAAAATCACAGTAATTTGATCGCTCAAGAAGTAGAAACAACAGCGGAGAGATCACCTCATCGTCGGCAACACATATTTCGTAAGATTTAATTTAGAATATTGACTAATTATTGAATATTATAGAATAATATATTTAATTTGCATTCCCGATCGAGCGACGAAGACCGTGTTGTGCATTATCGTGTGGTTGAGACCGTATTACCCCCTAGAATTAAGTTCTCGTGTTTCTGAGGTAGGATCTGAACTCCCGAACACCCAAAATCTAATAATAAAATGTCACAATTTGACAAAAAAAAGGTATTCGATGGGAGGAATTATGATGCCTGGAGGACCACGATGGTCTCAACACTCTATGCAGAGGGATTATATTTGATAATGCATGATGTTGAGACCAAAGTGCTATTTTTGGGACTGGAATTAAACAGTTTTTTAAACCCTGAATCTGGCAATGCTAGTTCAGCTAACAGGATGGCATATTTCCGCAATCAAGAAAAAGGAAAGGCTTTAATCTATCAGGGATTAAACAACGAATTAATTGAAAGGGTAAAAGATTTAAAAACAATAAACCAAATTTTAAAAGTCTTAGATGAAAAGCTGCACGCAGGTTACATATATTAACGCGAAGCAGGCCTTTCAGAGATTAAAATTTAATAGTGATGGAAATATGAGAAGTTACTTAGACATGTTCTCTAGATCAGCCCAAAAAATAAGGGACTGCTGTAAAAATTTAGACAAACAGGAAGAGATAGAACAACTCCTAATATCACTGAACATGGACTATGACATGACAAGGCTGGAGTTCAATACCTTAAGCCAGGATCAAAAAACAATCAAAACACTCCATGCCATGTTGATCGAAAGATCAGATAGGTTATATGACGAGAAAAAGTCAAGATATTATAATAATAAATTTTGTAATTTCAATCAAAATAATAAAAATCAGAGATTCCAATATGGAGGAAATTATAATAGATACAATAACACAAATAGAAATCAAAATTATAATCAAAATGTAGATCAGTGGAAAATGATATATAATAATAATCAAAAGTTATAAATGCCTCAAAATAATAATAATAATAATTACAAAAATAGAAAATACAATAATAATCAAAATCAAAATAATTTGCCAAATTCGAATAATTTAGTATGTTTTAAGTGCCATGGCAAAGGGCACATAGCTAAAGTATGTCCGTCAAATAAAGAGGGTGCAAAACCCGAAGATAAATTAGATGGTCCTGCACAAAATACGAGATACGGACGAAATAATCAAAATAATAATAATAAAAATAAAAAAGAAAATTATGTTCAGTGGTCAATGATGATAAGGTACAAGGGCCATGAGCCAAACAAAATAACAAATAATAATAAATTAATAAATTAAATAACACCTAGAGACACGAAGTATGAATCAGATCCAGATTATGTCCCTCGTACTAAGAGAATAATGTTAGATGGTGGTGCTGTAGCCCACGTTATATCAGATTTGTCAAAATTGTCTAACCCCATAATGCTGGAAAAGCCTATTGAGTTAGAATTTGCCATCCAAGATACATTACTAATTGCCACACATATAGGAACTATGTTTATTAGGGTGGAAAATTCAGAGAGGAATCAAACTGTAATAAGATTAAAAAACGTACATTATGTACCATCCCTGAATGTAGACCTAATGTCAGGGATTAAGATAACAGAAAATAGGGCGCTGGGCATAGATCAGAATTTCTCTGCGGTGCACATATACATCCGAGGAACGGACGAGGTAATTTTTTCGGCCCCAAAAATAAGAGGTGTATACATGGTGAAGTACGAAATTGTACCGGAGTCCACGGTTAATATTATAGAAAATGAAGATGACTTAAATAAAATATGTCCTTATAATAAGGAATCAAATAAATTGGCATGTGTGCCTAACATAAATTCCCAAGATGAATGGATGGAATACGAAGTAGAAGAGGAAATTATTGAGGAAAGTCAGGAGGAAAATGAGGAGAATGGAGAGAATATCAATAATAATACACAAGAAAATACAAATGATAATATGGGATTCGAAATAAGTCGAGATATCCCTAGGAAACAAATTATATTAACACAAAATAGATATATTGATGAGATTTTCCAGAAATTTGGAATGACGGAATGCAATTCATCTTCCACACCTATGGAGATGGGATTAAAGATAAATAAGCCAAAAAATGGATTGGATGATACCGAATATGGGGCTATGAATGGGGATTTGCTATATGTGGCAAGACTGACCCGCCTGGATATTGCCTTTGCCGTCAATTATTTGTCACGTTTTCAGGCATCCTCCAATAATGAAATTAAAAATTATGTCCGCTGTATTATTAGGTACGTTAAAACCACAAGGGACTTCTCTCTAGTCTTCCACTCTGACCAAACTCAAATTAAAGCTTTTGTCGATGTGTCGTATGCACCCGACGTAGACGATTTACCCATTAATATTAATAACCTGGAGAAAGGGTGCTCCACAACTGGCTACATGATATTCGTTAATGGAGACTTGTTAAATTGGGCCGTTCACTGGCAAAACACGGTTGCATCTTCGTCGACTGCAGCCGAACTAATTGCATTGAATGATGCACTAGACGATATATATGTGATCTGGAGACTTACTGAGAGTGTTTTCTCTGTAACTGACCCAGTGCAAGTCTACGAGGACAATATATCTGCGTCCCGTATTGCATCTGTGGGAGGCCAGAAACGCTCCAGGTCCCTAGCGATCAAATGTTACGCAGTATTAGAAGCTTTCCAACAGAAACTAATAAGTTTTAATGATATTAGGTCATCTGATCAAGTCGCTGATATATTAACAAAAGCACTTGATAGGAAAACATACCAAAATATCGTTATGAGAATCCTCCGAACAAGTCAACTTTTCAGCCAATAGTCTTAATTGACATATCCCTCAAAATTTTTGATATTTGGTTTTTGGACTGCGGATGGGCGTCGGTCTTTTAGCGCCTATTGTAAACCAAGCGGTCCATATGTTGTTTCACAATTTACATCACAATATTCAATAGGTTCCCCATCGCTGCTCTGCCTCTCTTACTGGCATCTGCATTCCCCAATATATACAATTGATTCCCACAATAGCATATTTATACAAAAACCCCACACGATTAATTATAAGGACATATATATAATGATATTATCTCTCCACAGCTGACGATGAGGAGATAATGATCTCTTCGACCTGCCATTTTTTTATACATATTTATTTTTTAAATTAAAATCACACAATACTTATAAGACGTGACACGATAACAGAAGGTCAAATCTATACCTCATGTTAATAATTACCCGATACATTTAAGATAAAACACTTGATATATAAATCCACACACATTTTAATTATACATCATAATACTAGTCAACGACATACCTAATATTTTTTTATTATTTTTTGATATATATATATATATAGCAATTTTATATGACATTTATATGTAACAATTTTTACTGTTATTGCTTATTTTCTTTTTTTATTGTTTATATGTTTTTTTTTAAATATATACAATGTGTGACACATTTTTTACTTATATGCTTGTTCGTCCTTTGAATCGCAGGGGGGTGTGGGGATACAATTTCCTCATTACCTCACAAACACATAACATCACATTGACTAACACTGTATGTAACATATTATTACACTTATTCGTTTTGCATGTGGCGACACTGATTGCCAACATAATATTCTTCTCGCCACTGCTCAACGGAGAATGTTCTCCGTTCGTCAGTCGTTGTACTAACGTCGTTAATAAACATTTTCTAAGATGGAAGTCCGTGCTTATCTTTTCTATGTAAAGTGATCAGACCTCACCTCTGTTGATACGAAATCCCACCTCATCTCATTCCTCATCATCATCATATCATTCTATATATATATGTCATATGTACAGTCTAGTCACGAAGTGTTTCCCCTACTACTTTCAATCGCATATCGCTGTTGCTTCACCATTTACTTTTTCGTTTGTCAAATATATTGTTAGTTGCGAAATAAACGTCTTAAAAGTCAAAAGTCTCGAGTTCTTTCGATCCTCGTTCTGCATACCTCACATCATGGTAGCCATCGCTACGGTAGAACTTTGAGGAGAGACTTATAAAATTTAAATTGATGAACTAATTACTTTTTTGAAATTCAATTTGCTGCTGTGCGTAAAATTTTTTATGTTTTTTTATTAAGTAATACACGAAAAGTTATCGTGTTTTTCGAGAAAGTATCTCGAATTTTAATTTATTTTGAAAAAATCAAAATTTAAATTTGAAGAATAGCTGAAGTTCCAGACTCAAATAACGGCCAATACTGGAAGTCATCGAACACCAAATCCAGAGGGACTGCCAAAGAGATCGTGAGAACAGCCAAAGGAAACCTGCTCCCGTCGTCGAGGACTCACCATAGATCCAACATCGAAGACCCAACTTTTTCGGACAACCCACAACAAAAATTTAGGCAGGAAGTACAGAGGTCAACAGCAGAAAAAACGTAAATCATTCATCAGCGCAGCAGAAATTGAAAAGTAAAAATCATTGTAAAGGTAATATTTGATGAAATTAATTATTTTTCGTATTCTGTAATTATATTTGAAGAAAGGCAAAAATAAGTAAATATAGTTAAAAATCATATGTCCCAAATTATAAACGTGTCTGAGTGTAAAATAGGAGAATATAATATTAAAAAGGAAGACTTAGAAGAATTAGTAAAAAAGTTTGAAGGAGAGAAAGTAGTTGATCTAAAAATCGAAATTTATAATTTACCACACGTAAAATACTATACAGGTGAAATAATATTGGAATCTTTTGTAATAGATATATCCGGTAGAATAGAGGAAATCAGTACTCTAAAATATATTGTGATTTCAGAATCTTCAATAAATTATTTTTCGAACAGAATTTACAGTTCTGCTAAATCGAAAGAAAAATTTATGAACAGATTCTTTAATTGAATAAATTTAGAAAACTGGATAAAAAAGAAAATCGTGAAGAAAAAAGTTTGATAGAAAAATTAGAAAAAGAATTAATCGAAAATAAAAAATACACACCTGTTTGTAATAAAGAAAATAATTTGTTAGGTTTTGATAAAATAGAAGAAGAAATGGCATCCCCGAACGAAATTAAACCCATCCAAGCCCCACTCGGAAAAGTTTTTAATGGAAAATACTATTTAGATTGGCGTAGAATGATTATATCTGCCATCCGAGGTGCGGGATATTATGACATCTTTGGGGAACATGAGTTTTTACAGCCATATATAAATAATATTGATGATTTAAATTTTTGGCCAGATAAAAATATGATCAACTACTGTAAAATGCAGGATAACGCCAAAGCGTTTGTTTTAGAAAGAGTATCTAACGACATAACAAAACAAATACGAGATTGCAATACTGCAATTCTAATGCTTAAGAAATTGGATAATATTTATGGGACTAAAACTTCTGTTACAGCCAACATGGCAAAAGCAAAATGGTTGGAATTTAGATTTCAGCCAGGTGGCAATATGAAGGGTTTCTTAAAAAAATGGGATGAACTCGTAACAGATGTGAGAGACAGTGGGAAAGAGGTTACAGAAGCCGAAGAACTAGAAAATTTACAATTGGCATTATGCTATGAACAACAGATAGCAAAAATACAATACGAAAGCCTGCCTCCTAATGAAAAAAATTTGGATAATTTCAAAAGGATATTGAGAGAGGACTCAGACCAAAAATACAGGGACCAAACGTTAAAGAAACAAAATAATAATGGCAATAATCAAGCCAATAATACTTATAAAAATAATAATGGTAATAATAGGTATAATTATAGAGGAAGATTTAATAGTAACTATCGAGGTAGAAATAATTATAGAAACCAAAATAATAATTATAATAATTTTAGAAATGGAAATAGAAACGGTTTCAATAATAATGGTCAAAATGGTAATAATAATGGTAATTCGACGGAACAAAACCAAAATAATGGTAATACAAATAATAATGGTAATAATGGTAATGGTAACTATAGGGGAAACGGTTATAGAGGCAATCCTAATTATAAAGGAAATAATTATAGAGGCAGTAGTAGAAATAATAACCAAAACAACCCTAAATGTTATAGGTGTGGGCAATTTGGCCATATAGCATAGAACTGCGTGAGTAATAATTCCCAAACGAATAATAATGATAGTACAAATAATAATCAAGGGAATTATCCACCAAAAACAAACCCAAATTCATCCAATAATAATAAAAAGGAGAATTCGGACCAACAGGTGAAAATGTCCTGTATGGTAAAAAAATTTAATAGTAATGGAGATTGGTTATTGAATGAATTAACTAGAGAAAATAAACAAAATTTAGAAGAAAATTACAAAACATTAAATAATAGAGCAATTCTTGATGGAGCCGCAGAGGTCCACTTAACTTCCGATCTGAGTAAATTAATGGATGTAAAAAAATTCATAACCCCCATTAAATTACAATGTGCGGGTAGAAATACATTTTTATATGCTACACATACAGGTAGAATGATCATAAAAATCGAAAATTCCAAAAAAAATCAATCATTGATAGAACTAAACGACGTTCATTATGTGCCGGATTTAAATTTGGATATTATCTCGGCCATAAAAATAACAAATACAGGTATAATTAACATCGACCAACAAAAGGAAATTGCAAACATTTATTTTATTGAAACAGCGGAAATCATAATAACCGCCAAAAAAGAAGAGGGTATATTTTACATATACTATAACGTCGAAAATAATGATATAAAAAAAAAAAGATAAAGAGGATTATATGGATAAAAAAAATATAATATGTGCCCCAGTCACCCAAGATACTAATGATGAATGGGATGATTTCACAGTAGAAATGGAAATTATTGAGGAAAACGAAAATACCCAACAATCTCAGGGTGGTGACGAAACCGAAATAAAAAATGAACCCAATGAAAATAATAATATAGATGAACCTAAAAATAATAATAATAACATAAATAAAAAATTAATAATGCACAGGAGATTGGGACATTTAAATGCCAGATATTTACAAAAATTAAAAAATTTAGCAATTGGAATACCCGAAAATATTAATTTTAGAGATGAAGATTTCGTTAACTGTCAAATATGCTGTATAGCCAATAATTCGAAACTGGGACATACAGGAATTAGAACTAAACCAACCCGAAAATTAGAATTAACATCGTCGGATATCATGGGTCCATTCACGCCCTCTGTGGCTAATCAAAAATATATCCTAACCTTCATAGACCATTTTTCCAAATATACATTTGTCATGCCCATAACCAATAAAAATCAGGTAACAAACGAATTTAAAAATATTATAATGTCCATGAAAAATAAATTTCCGGAACACCCCATAGGGACAATAAGATGCGATAACGCAAAAGAGTATACAGATACAAAAATAATAAATTATTGTAGAGAAATAGGCATAACAATGGATTATGTGGTTCCATATTCTCCTGAATTGAATGGTGTTGCCGAAAGGCAAAATCAAACATTAATGAGGAGAGTAAGGGCCATGTTAATTGATGCTAATCTCGATATAAAATACTGGTCTTATGCTGTTGTAACAGCAGCTTATTTAATCAATAGATCCCCAACTAAAGCGAATGAAGGATACAAAACACCATACGAATTATTTTACGGAAGAAAACCAAATCTAAAAAATCTAAAAGTATTCGGTGCACTAACATACAGACATATACCCATGGAGGTAAGGAAACAAAATGCCACAAAAGCGAAATCCAAATCAAAAGACAAAATCGACCCAAAATTGGCGCATAGGGCTGAAAAGAGCATATTAATGGGCTACACGAACACAGGGTATTGTCTGGGAGATCCATATAATTCAAAATCACATATATCATGCGACGTTAAAGTAGATGAAACCCAAAATATAAAATCACTCTCAATCAATAAAAAACCTCTTACAATAAAATCAGCAGACTATGAGTATGATTTAGGAATAATAAATCCTGTAGTTATGAATGTCAGAATGAAATATAATAAGGCCTACATAGAAGATAATATACCAAAATCATTCTCAGAAATTGAAACTAATCCTTTTAGAGAAGAATGGATAAAGGCCATTAATGACGAATTTGGTTCTCTCGATGATTTGAAAGTATGGAAAGTGGTAGATTATGATCGCCAAAAATTAATAGATACGAGATGGATATTTACGATAAAATTTGACAAATTCGGGAACCCAAAACCTAAAGCCAGACTTGTGGCACGTGGCTTTAAGGATCGGACAGAATATGGCATTGCAGAAACACATGGACCTGTAGCATCCATAGGAACAATAAGGCTATTATTATCAATAGTAAATAAAGAAAAATTAATAATGATTCAATACGACGTAAAAACTGCCTACCTAAACTCACCCATTATAAAACCAATTTTTGTTAAAAGGCCAGAAGGAATTAATATAAATAAAAATCAAGTATTAGAACTTCAGAAATCAATTTACAGCCTAAAAACTTCTAGCAAATCGTGGTATGACTTATTGGACATTAAAGTAAAAGAAATGGGATTTGAAAAAACCAAAAGCGACAGATGCTTCTACATAATGAAAAATAAGGAAGAAAAAACATATTTCTTAAGTTATGTAGACGATATATTAATAGCATCAAATTCACAATCAGCCATTACGAGAATAAATGAAGAATTGCAAAAAGATTTTACCATTACGATAACAAATAATCCAAAATTTTTCGTAGGTCTAGAAATAATGAGAGACATTGAAAATAACACAATAACAATTTCCCAGTACAAACACATAGAAAAAATGATCAAAAAATTTGGAATCTCTGAACTCAAAAATACAAATACACCCATGGAAACAGGATTAAAAATTGATAAAATACAAAATGGCAGAGATGACACGGAGTATAGATCCATGATAGGGGGACTACTTTATTTGGCAAGATTGACAAGACCGGACATATTATTCCCAGTAAACTTCTTTTCACATTTTCAGAACAGTTCAAATGATACTTTAAAAAACTATGTAAAAAGGATATTCAGATACGTCAATACAACCAAAAATTATAATTTAAAATTTACATCAAAGGGGGATGGAATACAGGCATACATTGATGCATCCTACGCACCCCAAGTTGACGACAAAAATATAGAATTACACAATCTGGATAAAGGGAAGTCAATAACTGGATTTATGCTATTCGCCTATGGAGACTTGGTGGAGTGGAATTGCTGTAAACAGACTATTCACGCCTCATCAAGTACCGCGGCTGAAATAATTGCAGTTTTTGACACCCTTGATACTATAAAAGTGATGTAATATTTAAATTTCGAAATTTTTGGGGAAAAATTAATAGTAGATATTATGGAAGACAACATTTCAACACAAAAAATATGTTCCGGAGGAAGTCAAAGAAAGTCGAGAGCCCTTATGATCAAGTGTTACTCCATTTTGGAAGCTATTGAGGAGAAAATAATATTTTTTAGAACAGTCACCTCCGAAAATCAATTAGCAGATATATTAACGAAATCGCTGGATCGGTCAAAATTCGAGAATATAATTGTGAAAATTTTGAACGAAACCAACATATACACATAATATAATAATTAATTCATGTCAAAGTAAGAATATGTCCAAAAAGAATTTCGTCCTATTCCAAGTACAAGTTGAAAAACGTTCAAAAAATAAGTCATAACACGAAAATATTTGTTGAAAAATTAACCTTCAATCATTGTCAAAAATAATACTTAATAAGGCCATTTACCAGAAAATACCTGTAACAGATAAATGCTCGACATCTAGAATATTGTAACAAAGAAAAAATTAGGAAAATCGAGCAAGTAAAAACCCTACAAATCGTATAATAAAAACCCTATACAATTTCCAACAAGCGTGAGAGAAATACATGTAATATTCCCACACAAATTTTTATGAAAGGAAAACCTCCGACAATAAACACAATAGAGATAAAAACCCATTACATGACCGCAAATTAAGATAAATCGAAAACGTTGCCTTATCTGAGAACATATTAGACGCCACTTCAAATACAATACAACGTACGAAAGATAGTATACGATGCAACGAATATTATTCTACAATCTTTTTCATGTTTATTTTTAAGATAAAATACGCAACGTACGTTCTAATTCATTGAACCTTACAAATGGAAAAACCTTTTATCATATTTTTTTCTCTCGCCTTCTTTTATTTTTATTTATTCGTATATATGTTCGTGAATATTTTTTTGAATTTTTTTTTAGACTCGAATTATACGAGCGAAAAATTTATATATTACTCAAAATATTTTAATAATTATGCATGTTACCATTTTTTAATTTTTTATATTTTTATTTTTTTTAATTTACATCACATATATCATATAATATTTACGTACACGATAGTGTTCATTATTGCATGCATGTTACCATATTCTATATATTTATTTATTTTATACTATTTTGTTTTTACCAATTTTATTTTGAAGCACAGCGCAATAAATTTTTTTTAGAAAACCCAAGTTACCAAAAATAATAAACAAACAATATTAATATTTTTCGAAATTTTTATTATGCATATATTTTTTCTACTTGTATTTTTTTCGTGTATTTAATATTTTTTTATTTTTTTAAATAATAATTATTAATTCATTTTCAGGGAACACGATGAAGAAATTATTCGGTAAAATTTCAGGGGGGTGTTGATACGAAATCCCACCTCATCTCATTCTTCATCATCATCATATCATTCTATATATATATGTCATATGTACAGTCTAGTCACAAAAAGTTTCCCCTACTACTTTCGATCGCATATCGCTGTTGCTTCACCATTTACTTTTTCGTTTGTCAAATATATTGTTAGTTGCGAAATAAACGTCTTAAAAGTCAAAAGTCTCGAGTTCTTTCGATCCTCGTTCTGCATACCTCACATCAACCTCAATAAATATGGCGTTATAGATTCTTGAGATTCTCGATATCTTGTATCGATATTTACGTTGAATATATATCGATAGTTATATCGATAACTATCGATAGGTTCCACAACTGTATTATATATCTGAGAGTTCTTACTCTTGCTTATATGTTCTTTCTTATTTACTTTACGTAATACTCTTACGTAGATATCATTCTCACATTTGTCTATTTGATGAATTGACAAATTGTGTTGTGATTGTACTAATGTATAGTCAAGGATTGTGATTGATGTTTCATTTCGTTTCGCATTCCTGTTTGGGTCTGGCTCTTCTGCTCTAGTCAGTCAGAACTCTGAAGTCTGTGGGATCATTATTGCCGGATTGGGAATCATAGTTATTTTAATTTCAATTTTATTACGAATGCATGAAAAGCAAAGTTATCTCATTGTTCTTATTTATCAAAAATACTGTATTTAAGTGCCAATCTATTGAACTTTAAAGTGGTATTTCAATTAAGTAAAGTCGTATTTTTCCAAGTGACGTGATGTTGAAAACTACGAAAAGACCTATAAACACTTCTCACAACTATGGAATAAAACGGAGAAAATTGAGGGACACATCTGTATACACTATTCAGAAGTACCTGGCTTCTGGTAAAGGTGAGGTGATTCAGGCTTTGTACATGGTGTTCGATTCTGAATCATTTTCATTCGAGACTCTTCAAAAGAATGAGCAACCTTGTAAGTTTATAACGTTTCTGAATTTAGAAGGTTTTACATTCATCGGATATGGTAATACAAAGATATCGTCTCGAAGCAGCGCTTCTCGAACAGCACTTCTTCATTTACTTGATAATTTAGAGCTTAATTCTGAACGAATGGATTCCAAGCCAGAAACAGATGTTCCTGTCGTCATTGAAAATTGTCTCGTTTCAGATGATCTGTCGGATATGATCGCTTCATTGGTTCTGAGTAAATACGATGAATTAAGAAATGCGAATAATAAAAATCTACCATGGTTCAAGATGATATCTGGTATTGTAATGATTCGCGATAATGACTACAGAAATGGGAAAGTTTTGGTTCTATCCACAGGCTCCAAGTGTATCGAGTCCAAAAATATTCAAACTAATGGCTGTGTTATTTTGGATTCCCATGCAGAAATTCTTTCTCGTAGAGCTTTCCAATACTTTCTGTACACTCAAATAGAATTGAGCGAAAATCGATCAGAGTCTATTTTGCGTCACAATGGCAAGAAATATGAAATAGATAAAAATATATCGTTGTATTTGTTCATTAGCTCAGCCCCTTGTGGTGATTGTCGTATATTCGCGGTTTCGAAGAAAGATAATTTTATTGATAGACATCCTAACAGATTGTGTAGGGGTTTACTACGAATGAAACTCGATGGAGGTAATAGTACGGTGCCCGTTACTAATTATGAAACGGATCCCAGGTTAACGATAATGTCCTGCTCTGATAAACTGTTGAAAATGAATGTATTAGGTCTGCAAGGGTCACTTTTGAGTAATTTTGTCGAGCCCGTTTACATTACTGGTGTGATAATTGGTGATTCATTTCAGCAGTCACACGTAAGTCGAGCTCTACATGATAGGATTGAGAAAAATGATTTTCAGGAACCTTTCCACTTGAATAAAATTACTATTGGTTGTGTTTCCAAACCAATTCAGTTAATTTCAAAACCCCCTAAATCTAGTGTAAATTGGATTTGCGAAAATTCAGTTGAAATTACGAACTCATCAAATGGTAAAACAGTCGATGGAAGTCCATCACGCCTTTGCAAATATAATTTTTTAGATAAATTTCTAAAAATTCAGATGGTTGGAAAAAAAGAAAATGACTTGAGACAGACTTACGAGTATTTTAAAAGCATATCCTCAGATTACCGACGCACGAAACAAATTTTTTATAATTTGTTAGAAGCAAAAAATTTTGGAAAATGGGTAAGTAAAAATCGTGTTTTCAATAAATTTTCATTATTGCCTGGATTGTGAGACCGATTCTTATTATTTGCAATTTAAGTTGAAGTAAATCCGTTTGGATCTGAAAATTTCGTAATGTTATATTTAAATATCTTGGATACGATGGTTGTTGAATTATTTTCATTGTGTTGATCTCTTAAGGATAATACGTAGCGAATTTTATCAAGTTGGTCTGTGATATTACATGTAATTAATAATAAAGTTGATTTCGATGTTTAATTTCTTATTTAATTGAATTTTGTTTGATACAATTCATATATTCTAAATGTTTTATCAACACTGAGGGTTAGCCGTAGCCATCAGAAATACTACATAAACCAACCTCACAAGATCTTCAAAGAAAATCATGAACAATCTTGAATCGAACAAAACTTTTAATAATAATCTATACAATTTACGCATTCGACAAAAAAAATTACATAATGTTTCATGGGCCAAAAATAAATAAACATTACTCATCACGAAGAAAATTCATCATATTGACATGTCATGTAGTTGCAGTTTCAACTCGGAGTATCGTTTCTGTAACTGCCCTTCTCGTTCCATTTGTCTACGAACGTCGTCCTCTAAAGCCTATATAAAATGTCAAATCCGTGAAACATTAATCCCAGAAAAATTTTAGAGTTCTCGAAGTCGACTAAATAGAATTTTCGTCAACTTAACGTACTTCAATTCGACGAGGTATGGCCAGTTCCTCCTGTTTCTGTAAATGCTTGAACGTCGACAATTCGATAGTGGCTTTTTCGATCTCATTCTGAATCTCATTGTACTGTTTTGTTAACTGTTGAGCTTTCGACTGTGAGGATAATTAAACAAATTTATCGAATGAATTAAAAATATTTTTTTAGGCAACTTATAAAATTATTAATCTTTTAAATTAATTATACGGTTGAAAATTAACAAACTAGGAAACACAAATATACAGGTAAATAAATACTGAAAACACCAAACCTGATAACCGCCAAGAATAATTTTCAGACGTTTTTCAAGTTTTGCCGCCTTCTTCGCCTCACGAGCCATATGGTTTCGATTCTGTTCCAATTCTTTTTCCAGTGATTCCAAACGTTCTTTTTTGCTAGCTAAACTGGCACGTGTATAACGGCCTTGACTAGGTAGGAATAATACCTACACGAGATGGAACATGAAAGATTTATATTTATTCTTCATTCTGACACTTGACATACGCTAATTTGGGAAAATGTCTCATGTTTTTGTCCAAATTTCTAAAGAGATTATTAACTCGATGGGGCAGAAAATAAAGCTATAAATATAGAGCCAGATACAGTCGTTTTTTGTAACTTTTTGTAAAAGTAAGTTGGAGTGGACTGCATTTTACGAAAAATAGAAATTATAAGTTAAAATGGATGGTTGTTTCCGAGAAAATAGGTTCCAATAAATTTTCAAAGAAGGATTTCTCGTTCCGACGTTAATTTTTTTTTTTATATTGAAAATCTGCAGATACTCCTTTAGTTCTAACCAAAAAGTCCCGAATTATTTTGAATCTATCAATGGATAGATAATTTCCGAATCAATTTTATTTTTTCCGCGGAACTTGAAACAATGATAGAGTTTGTTAGGAAATAATTACCAACTATACAAAGTGTCCTATAAAGTACGCTATCCAGAATAATAAAATTAACAAATTTGAATTTTTTAAATTTTACGAATGAAAATCATAGAAATTGAGAAAGGAGATGAATCTACATCTTGTTTGGCTATTGGGTCTCAAAAGTTATATTATTCAGGCATAACTCCTCGAAATAATCGCAGGTTTAGAGCGTTCAATACGCAGATGTTCTAGCTGGTAAGAACTAGCATTTACAGTCCTTTCCTTTTAAAACAGTAGGCCAAATATTTCAATTTTAAGGGTTAATTTTTAAATCACAACCATTGAAGTAGTTTTTGAAGAGATATTTAGTATGGATGAATCTAAACATGTTCCATAAAATATTCGCAAAACCAATTTTGAACGATGAATACCGAAAGTTACGAAGCCTAAAGAATGTTTGTCGAAACAAATTTCCAATTACACAAATTTTTATTTAACATAACGGCCTTTTCCAACCACAAATATATCTCATTATCGAGACGATTAAACTGAAATGTTTCCTCATACTTATCCCTAACTATGTAACGAATTTTGCACCCCCAACATAACCACAACGCTTTAAAATGGATCTGCGTATTATATGGGATACTCTGCAAATCCCTTGTACGACGTACTTGCTCTAAACATTCCGTCCAGACTTGAGAGTACACATCCAGCGATATTTCACCGTGGCTCATGCCTTGTTTAACGAAGTCCATCTCTTTTTTTAAAAGTTCTTTCGCCTGTAAAATATAAACATCGGCAATTTAAAAAAAAAAACCTCACCCAATAACAAGTAACATGATGCATGTTTCATACGTTTTCAATATCCTCATCGACGAGAATCCGATACGGATGTTTATCCAAATAATTTTTATGCTGAGCAGCGGACAATTTATCGTTGGGAATAGGATTATGAAAAGCATCGTAATGTAACATTGTAATCATCTCTTCTTTGATTAGTTCTTCTGCCTAAAATTAAATAAATATAACTTGCAATCACAAAATCAGCGTAATCGGTTCGGAAGCATAAAACTATATAACCATATTCTTGTGAAAATTTTAAAAGTTCAAAGTATGATCTGATTGTTGCAAAGGTCAGGAATTTGACCTTGCATCCGAAAAATTACTGATTCGAAACCATCCGCCGCCAACTTTAACGTGAGTAAATCCTACTCAAGTAACCCTCTCTCGATAACTGGAGCAGTGTAGTTCCGTGGTGTGGCTGATAACTCCGGTGTATAAATTAAATAATTAATTTAAAGAAATGCATTGAATTTTAGATATTGAACTATGCTGAGGCCAAAATTGAGAAAGGGAAAAAGAGAAGATATTAAAAGTTGGAATTTAAGAAAATACAAAGAAATAAATTAAAATGAAAATTATATTCAATTTTATTTTATTCAAAGATTTCGTTCGATTCGTTCGGATGATTGAATCCGAAAAAAAATTGAAAATTTCAATTACGCCACTCAATTATGGACCATCGGCGTAGTTCAGGAGAGTGCTTAGCCCCCTAAGAATTTTTCAAAAAAAAAAATGAAGTCAACAGCCTTGCGTTAAAAATTATGACCAATACTCTGCTGAAATGATGAAAAGGATGAATGTAGGCACCTATATATAAACATACATTATCGCACCATAATTTTTCAACTGGCAAACTTATTTGTTAATAACAAGCAGAAACAGTCCATATTCACAAATGAACTTTCCCAACCCATCATTATGATTTGGGACCGCTTAAAGAAAAATATGAAAAACAAGAGATAAGATTGCCTATAAGTAGCTTACACATATATGTTTTTTCCTATGTCTACATAGATTCAAAATACACATCTAACTGTTAATGGTTTTGCGGCAGAGTTGGAAATGTGAACATTCGAACATTTTGAGGCGTATCCTTTCAGAGTGACTTACCATAATCCTGTTTTTTTTTGTTTTTTTTTTAGTTTTTCTTTATGAAAATTTGCCTACAACGGTTTCACAATTATTACCTACATCGAGTACAGATGGGATAATTTGGGGGTGGTTAAGGATGGAAATAGACGAGGTGAGATTATTATATTAAAAAATTGTAACATCTTAACCTGGGGCTCTAGGCTCCTTTCGGAAAAATTTCCTAGCTACGGCTATGATATAGACATGTATAACATTCATATCACAAGTCATTTTAAGTCATTCACATGAACAACAATAAATTTTGTAGGTAAGTTATTAGTCTTTCGACTTGAAAAGGTATTCTAAGGGTTATCAACATAAAATGAAATCGGAAATTACACAGGTAAATCAACGATTCAAGTTAGCGTTTGATCATTCTGTTCACACCTGTAACCGCCAAAATCTTGATTTTGTTGATGAGAAAGGATACTGAAACTGTTTTTGCTTTTTCAAGGCATTCATCAATCTTATAAAATAAAAATGGCTATTACAAAATGAACGTCGAGTTAAAGATTTTGCACATAGTTCGTGTCTGTACTTAGTAATTACGAAAAGTTCTGTAGAATTTTACTAAACAGGGATACAGCAAATATTAACACATAGCCTATCTAAGATGAACTCAAAACCAAACTTCGGCGTTGAATTACATCACAGAGTTCATAACGCCAAGTCACTAAAAATTTTCGAGAAAACACAGCACATCATTACAGAAAAGTTAAAATTACAGATAAAACGTGCAAAACTTGTAAAAAAATTGAAAGACTCCATAGAAATCATGAAAATTTTCGGAGCCTCGAATGTAACAAATTAGATATATATGACAGCATTTTAAATTGAGAATATAAGTATTCCTTTACCCGCTGTAAATCCGACATATTTGAATCAGATTTGCTTGGCCGAAGAGCGATCGTAATATCAGTAGGTCTAGGTAGATTACGTTGTACAACTTGCGATCGCCTTTTGAACTCTAATTCCTCTGTAATAATTAAAGATGGAACATTATAACAAATGACAAAATGAAATCATTTCGGAATGTTCCACTAAAAATTACTGACGGTTTCTTTTTTCTTCTTCCACTTTTTTTCGGTCAATTTCGGCTTGATCTGGTTCTATTGGTTCCATAATTACTTCCACTGGCTTCTCAACTGTCAAAACCTGCTGAATGTCCTGTATGAAGAAAAAATATGGGATAACTCTTGTGAAAATTTTTTACGTCGCATTCAGATTTGCTCTAGGAAAACAACACAGTGGGTAAAAAGGAAGAAGTTTATATGGACATTTCATAATACATGGAAAAAAAAAATGTTACAACACGACAACACGTGGATAGAAAAACATGCGTTTAAAAGTGATCATGTCTCCGAACCTGATCGCTAATTTGAGGTTCTGGCAAAACTAGTTTCGTCAATTTCTTCGCTGGCTCTTGATTTGATAACATAGCAACTGGCATCTGACTTTCTTTTTTTTCCTTCATCTTTTGTCGATCTTTCTGTCTTTCTCTCTACAATCCATAAAAAGGAAATAAATTTGTATGCTTAGCAAAAAAAAAAAAAAAATAATAATTAATAGAAATCTATGTGGCCAGCAAAATTACTCACTTCTTCTTTCTCCGAGCGTAATTCACCATCTAAATTTTGCTGTCTTAAACGCTTAAAATCTGGTGCAAAGGGATCAACCGTTTCTTCAGACGTGTCATAAAAACCAGGTTGCGGTTTTTTTTCAAACGGAATTTCTCTATTATAATCGATACCACGTTTACGACGATTGCGATTCAAGGTTTGAATTCCAGCTGCACGCAATTCTCTACGTTTCTGTTGAAAACAATTAAATTGATTAAAACAACGAAATAATAAACAAGGGTCAAAAATGAGAAATTCATTTCACCTGCAGTGCAGCTAACCGTCTTGCTTCTTCCAACTGTTTTTCACGAGCTTTTCGTTTCGCTTTCTTTCCTTGAGTATTCGCCAATCTCGCCCGTGCCTCAGATAACATTTCTAGCTCTAAAACCATAGTCAAAAATTATAACACAACAAATCAAATGTGTTAATTAAGCATAATAAATGATTCATGGGAATTATACACAAACCATCTTCATCCATGTCTTTGGGATCTGGCCGAGCAGGTTTTGTTTCAGGGTTAGGGTCAATTTCTCCGGGCTTAAGTTTCCGCGGATCATCACATGTGTCACCTTCCTCTTTCTTTTGCGCCTGATCTCTGTAACATAAATCAGTTATGAGCCAAGGGAACGTTTTCTTGACCACGTAAACTCGATGTCATGTTCACTAACAATAATGTCTCGTAACGTTCCAAACATTGTGCTGCTGTTCTGCCAATAATAGTGGAAATGGTTCTCCATTGCGTAGGCATTAATTTTGCCATATGAAGCAGTTTTTCGTCTTCTTCGCGACTCCATTCGGTTTTCTTTATGCTGGGATCTAACCACTCAAACCAACGAGCTTTGCATTGTTTGGCTGACTTACGATGCAAAAGAGATGCAATACGAGACCACTGGTTTTTGCCATATTTCATGACAGCCGCTTTAAGGATCTCATCCTAAAAATAGGAGGTGATATTACAGAACAACGAAAATGGTTAGGTCAACTTCACATTAAGTTATTTCGCTGAACTAGAATTCTTACCTCGGTGTTTCTCCAAACACCTCCTTTAATCATAACACGACCCATGACGTCGGTAAATAATTAAATAAATAAAAATATAAACACTCAAGGAAAATGAAAAGGTGAAAACTTATCTACGCTAAGATGAAGCAACGGGTATTAAAAAAGTATAATGAAGAGTGAAGACTATCAAAATGATCTACGCAATATTTTATAATAACACTTATTTTACATGGAGGTGTGGTGACTGGTGAAAACTATATAAATATTTGTAGAAAGAAGAAACATATATATAATGTTATAGTGATTGAGAGTATTTAGCGAGCACCAAGCAAATACTTTCAAAAATTTCAATCCTGGTTAATTTTAATTAAATGAAAACAAAGAAATGAAGAATTTTCCACGACTGAAAATTTCTCGAATATTAAATTAATTATGTTGGAAGTAAATGGTAATTCCAATTCATTATTCAAGCATCTTCAATAAAAATGATAAGAGTATAAGTAGGTTAGAGATGTGTCGGTTGACCAAGACTTTGACTATATACATACTGGACTGCTAATACTGATAAAAAGCTGTGTTCAAAACAAACAGGCGTATCTTTGTTCAAAATGTTAGTTCATTATAAAATTTATTAATACTTATTGTCTTTTCCTTTGACTAGATCTCTTCTTACCACAATTATTGCTTTTAATTACGAATTAAATTGGTAATGTTGTAGTTTTATAAAACTCAGAAGTTCAAAAATTTCAGTTAAATCAATTTAAAATTTGATTTATTGATGCATAGCTCTTATTGGTGGATATGCCTAAATTTATGCCAACAATTTTTTCAATCTTTAAATTCGCATTTTCTTTAATTACACCTTCTAATTTTTCAATTTTCAATATGAATAACCTAGAACATTTTCCGAATAGTTGGGAACATTTTGTTGGGATACGATTCCCTCACTACCTCACGAACACACAACTGTACATTAATCAACACTGCGTGTAATCAATAACATTTATTCTCTTTACATGTGGCGACACTGATCGCCAGCATAATATTTTTTGTCCGCCACTGCTCGACGGAGAATGTTCTCCGCTCGTCAGTCGTTGTACTAAAGTCGTAAATAAACCTTTTTTATTGATAAATGTCCGTGCTTCATTTTCGTTGGATGAAAAGATCGAAACTCACCTCAACATGGTAGCCAGAGCTGCGGACCAACGGAAATAAGTACGAAAAAGCAAAGTGCGTTTATAATAATCGTGAAGTTAATTGAAAAAGTGAAAATTTAAGTGTCATGAAAAAGTAAAAGTTCGTTTTGTGTAAAACCTCCGCGCAAAGTGGATGGAAAGTTAAAAATTCGAAAGTATAAAGTTCGTGTCCAGTGATCGAAAGAAGCATCCTGGAAGAACAGAAAAGCGGTGAATCAAATGTATAAAAGGTAAAAAATAAAATTGATGAAAACGTCAGTGAAATCGTGGGCACCAAGCAAAACGTCGAAGTCAAAAGTTTGGCGCAAGCAGATCAGGTACGAGAGGACCCTGTGGTTTGGAAAACCGGCTTGCAGAGTCAAAAACGGCTGGCAACTGTTCGTGCTGTGTTCCGGAGAAGAAGTTTAAATCAAAAGAATTAGAAAATCTGAAAGCTGCAGAGTCAGTAGTCGAAGTCAACATCGAAGCAGAGGACCCAGGAAGCAGAAAATTACGAAAACCGAGTAAAGATAAGTAAAAATTTAGAATAATTAATTAATAATCGGTGTGATTTTTGCCCTAAAATTGGTTATAAAAGTTCAAAAATTCGTTAAAGTAAAGTAAAAAGTTCGAAATATTTTCCTGTTGACTCTCAACCAAAATTAGAGGAAAGTCGAAACTTGAAAGATTCATTGGTAACCTTTCAGGCTTTATCTCGTTGGTCGAAATTGGTCGAAATAGGAAAATATTTAGTGAAAAAGACACACTTCGAACAACAATAGAAAATTATTAAACATCTTTAGTGTTGAGTGACAGTTTATTCCTGTCAGAAATTTGTATAAAGCTTTTCAATTCGACAATAGATAACAAATTATTTTCCTTTCAGCTTCAACTTATTGTATTTTTGTTGAATAATTTTGTATTGGAAATTAATCTACGTTTTAACCTGTTCAGCAGAATTACTTTTCGATCCGGAACTAGACTAAAAGACTTAGAATATTTCGAATCAAAAACACTTTGGCGGTAAAAGTAAAAAGAATCTTCGAATCAAAGACGGATTGAAAACAACGGCGGAGAGATCGACTCATCGTCAGCGGCAGATAGCGTGAGATTTATTTAGAAAATGTATATTAATTATTAAGATTTATAAAATAATATTTTGACTTTGCATTCCCGATCGAGCGGTTGAGACCGTGTTTGCATAATCGTGCGGCTAAGACCGTGTTACCCCCTAGTATTAAGCTCTCGTGTTTCTGAGGTAGGGAAAATAAGCCCCGAACATAATAATTGAACAAGATGTCACGTTTTGACTCAAAAAAGGTCTTCGATGGAAGAAATTATGACGCTTGGAGGACCATGATGGTCTCCACACTTTACGCGGAAGGCTTGTACCCGATAATGCATGATACTGAAACGGAAGTACTCTTTTTGGGATTAGATTTGAATAATTTTTTAAACCCCGAGTCTAGTAACGCCAACCCTGCAACCCGAATGACATATTTCCGAAATCAGGAAAAGGGAAAGGCTCTCATATACCAAGGCTTGAACAACGAATTAATAGAAAGGGTAAAAGATCTGAAAACTATAAACCAAATTTTGAAAGTACTTGACGAGAGATATAAAAGCTGCACTCAAGTCACGTACATCAACGCCAAACAGACATTCCAAAGATTAAAATTTCATAGCGATGGGAACATGAGAAGTTACTTGGATGTTTTCTCGAGGGCAGCCCAAAAAATAAGGGATTGCGGGAAGAATCTGGACAGACAGGAAGAGATAGAACAACTTCTAATCTCGTTAAACATGGACTAGGATATGACAAGGCTGGAGTTTAATACATTAAGTCAGGATCAGAAAACTATTGAGACACTCCATGCCATGTTAATCGAAAGGTCGGACAGGCTGTACGACGAAAAAAAGCATAAATATAATAATAATAAATTTAGAAACTCCACAAATAATAATAAAAACCAAAGATTTCAGTATGGAGGAAACTACAACAGGTATAATTATTCTAATAGAAGTCAAAATTTAGAACAGGGAAACGTAAAATATAATAATAATCAACAGAAAGAAACACCAAATAATAATAATAGTTACGAAAATAAAAAATATGAAAACAGTCAAAATCATAACACTTTGCCAAGTTCAAATACGATAGTCTGTTTTAAGTGCCATGGCAAAGGGCACATAGCCAAAGTATGTCCGTCAAATAAAGAGGGTGCAATACCCCAAAATAAATTGGATGGTCCTGCACAGAATACAAGATACGGACGAAATAACACCAATAATAATAATAACAAAAATAAAAAAGAAAATGACGTTCAATGGTCAATGATGATCAGATATAGAAATCAGGAATCTAATAATAATAATAAATTAATAAATTTAATAACGTCAAATGACACAAAAAAAGAGTCAGATGTAAATTACGTTCCATTGACCAAAAGAATAATGCTAGACGGTGGAGCAGTTGCTCATGTTATATCAGACCTGTCGAAACTGTCCAACCCAACAATGCTCGAAAAACCAATTGAACTGGAATGTGCCATCCAAGATACTCTTTTAATAGCAACCCATATAGGGACCATGTTCATTAGAGTAGAAAACTCCGAAAGAGAACAAAAAGTAATAAGGCTAAAAAATGTACACTATGTCCCATCATTAAACGTAGACCTGATGTCAGGAATAAAAATAACAGAAAATAGGGCACTGGGAATAGACCAAAATTTCTCGGCGGCACATATATATGTCAGAGGAACAAACGAAGTACTCTTCTCAGCCCCAAAAATAAAGGGGGTATACATGGTCAAATACGAGATAGTGCCGGAATCCACAGTCAACCTAATAGAGAATGAAGATGAAATAAATAGAGTATGTCCTTATAAAAATGAATCGAATAAATTGGCATGTATGCCCAACATAAATTCCCAAGACGAATGGATGGAATATGAAATAGAAGAGGAGATAGTTGAGGAAAGTCAGGAGGAAAGTGAGAACAACAGGGAAAATGAAACTAATAATGTCGAGAACAATAATATAATAGTAAGTCAAAATAACAATAAAACGAATGATCAAACCCAAAATAGGGAAATAAACGAGGAGAAAGTAGAAACGGAAGAAAACATAAACACAATTAATAATAATAACGCAGTAGACTATGAAACTGCAAATAATAATCAAGAATCGACCGAATATAAAGGGGATTCAAAAATAGAAAAAAATATGATATGGCACAGAAGATTGGGACACCTTTCGGGAAAAAACTTAAAATTTTTAACCAAAGTATCGAGAGGTATTCCCAATGGAATAACATTCCGAGATGATGAGTTCAGTTTGTGCGAGATATGCGTAAAGGCAAATTCAAAAAGACTAGGGCACAATAGTGTAAGATCTCGTCCTGATAGGAAATTGGAACTCATTTCATCGGATACGATGGGCCCATTTTCACCGGGTATATATGGTGAGAAGTATGTACTGATATTTGTAGACCACGCCACGAAATACACCTTCGTCTCCACCATAGAGAAAAAATCAATGGTGTGTGAGGAATTTAAAAAATTATACATGAAACTCAAAACAAAATTTCCGGATTATCCCATTGCCACACTAAGATGTGACAATGCAAAAGAATATTTAGATTCTCATATGAAAACATTTTGCGAGGAAAACGGCGTAAGTCTCGAGCCTGTGGTTCCGTACTCACCAGAGCTAAATGCAATGGCTGAGAGACAGAACCAAACAATAATGGCTAGAACGAGAGCCATGCTGTTTGACTCCGAATTGGATTTTAAATTTTGGTCACTGGCAGTTCTAACGGCGGTATATGTCATAAATAGGAGCCCAACCAGGGCAAATAAAGAAAATAAAACCCCTTTCGAAATGCTTTACGGCACAAAGCCGGATCTATCAAACATGAGAGTTTTCGGGTCTCTGGCCTATAGACATATTCCCATGGAAGTTCGCCAACAACAAGCCACAAAAAATAAAAAGAAGAAAACAAATCCTGAACATCCAAAACTCACACAAAGGGCAGACAAGGGGGTATTTGTGGGATATACAAGTAGTGGTTACTGCATAAGAGACCCAATAAATGACAAATCACATGTAACTTGTGATGTCAGATTCGATGAAATGAGGAACATAATAAACATTGATAGAACCAATAATAATAATATAACAGAAAAACCCCTAATATTAAACGTATGTAAACAAAGAGACAGGTATTATATAGAGGACCACATCCCTCAAAAATGGGAGGATGTGGAAAACAACCAATTTAAAACGGATTGGCAAAAAGCTATCACAGACGAGATGAGATCAATGTCTGATATGGGTGTATGGGAGGTCGTTCCCAAGGAAAAAAATGTGAGATTGGTAGATACCAAGTGGTGCTTTACCACAAAACCCGATAACCAAGGCATCCATAGGCCAAAAGCTAGATTGGTTGCAAGGGGTTTTAAGGACCTAACTCATTACTCCTTAACCGAAACGTACGCCCCGGTGATACAGTATTGGCTAATAAGATGGACATTATCCGTCACAAATAAATACAATCTAAATGTCACACAATTTGACATAAAAACGGCCTTTCTTAATTCCGAAATAAAGTACCCTATATATATATCTAATCCAAAAGGGTGCCAACTAGGGGAAAATAACTGCTTAAGACTGATTAAGTCAATATATGGACTAAAGACGTCTTCTAAAAGCTGGTACGACTTATTAAATTCGACAATAATACAAGCTGGATTTCTTCAATCGAAAATAGACAGATGTCTATACACAAAACAAAACAAAAATGGTGCAATGGCACTTCTAATAGTATACGTGGATGACATGTTGTTGGCTAGCAACCACGACGAGTGGACACGGAACTTAATAGATGCCTTTAATAAAAATTTTACATTGAAAATAGAAACGAATCCAACCTTTTTTGTCGGGTTTGAAATAAGTCGAGATATCCCGAGGAAACAAATAACCTTAACACAACATAGGTATATAGATAAAATTTTACGCAAATTTGGTATGACGGAGTGTAATCCGACAACCACACCTATGGAAACAGGCCTCAAAATAAGTAAGCCAACTAATGGTACAGACGACACCGAATATAGGGCAATGATAGGGAATTTGCTATATGTAGCGAGACTGACCCGCCCAGACATTGCGTTCGCCGTCAATTATTTGTCACGTTTTCAAAAATCCTCTAACAGTGAAACAAAAAATTATGTCCGCCGCATTATTAGGTACCTGAAAACAACAAGAGAATTTTCTCTTGTGTTCCACTCTGACCAAACAAAAATTAAAGCATTTGTCGATGCGTCGTATGCACCTGATGTAGACGATTCACCCATAAGCATAGAAAACCTGGAGAAAGGGTGCTCCACTACAGGCTATATGATTTTCGCAAACGGAGACTTGTTAAATTGGGCCGTTCACCGGCAAAACTTAGTTGCAACCTCGTCAACTGCAGCTGAACTAATTGCGTTGAATGACGCACTTGACGACATATACGTGATCTGGAGACTCACTGAGAGCGTTTTTTCTGTAACCGACTCAGTGCAGGTGTACGAGGATAACATATCCGCATCACGCATTGCATCTGGGGGAGGCCAGAAACGCTCCAGGTCTTTAGCGATCAAGTGTTACGCAGTTTTGGAAGCATTCCAAAATAAGTTAATTACGTTCAACGATATTAGGTCGTCCGATCAAGTTGCAGATATCTTAACGAAGGCACTTGATCGGAAAACGTACCAAAATATTGTCACGAAGATACTCCGAACAAGTCAACCTTTCGGCCAATAGTCTTAATTGACTCAACCCGCAAAATTTTTTGTTTTTGGTTTTGGACTGCGGATGGGCGTCGGTCTTTTAGCGCCTATCGTAAACCGAGCGGTCCATATGTCGTTTCACCACTCACTTCACAATTTTTCAATAGGTTCCCCGTCGCTGCTCTGCCTCTCTTATTGGCATCAGCATTCCCTAATATATACCATTGATTCCAACAATAGCAAATTTATATGAAAATACACAATTAATTATAAGGATATATACATATATACATAATAATATTATCTCCATACAGCTGACGATGAGGAGACATTGATCTCTCCGACGTGTTTTTTTTATATATAAACGTTAAGTCGAAAAATCACACAATATCTATAAGATGTGACATTAGAACATAAGGTTCAACATATACCTCATGTTAATATTTACATGATTTATTTAAGATATGAACGCATAAACATTTATTAGACAATAACATACTAGTCAACGACACACAAATTTTTTAATAATTCGAATTTCCTTTTACCATTTTAATAGCAACTTTATGTGACAATTACATGTAATAATTTTGACTGCTTTTGCTTATTTATTTTTTAGATTTTTTGTTTGATACATGCAATATGTAACACCTATTCGTTTAAATGTTCGTTCGTCCGTTTTGAATCGCAGGGGGGTGTTGGGATACGATTCCCTCACTACCTCACGAACACACAACTGTACATTAATCAACACTGCGTGTAATCAATAACATTTATTCTCTTTACATGTGGCGACACTGATCGCCAGCATAATATTTTTTGTCCGCCACTGCTCGACGGAGAATGTTCTCCGCTCGTCAGTCGTTGTACTAAAGTCGTAAATAAACCTTTTTTATTGATAAATGTCCGTGCTTCATTTTCGTTGGATGAAAAGATCGAAACTCACCTCAACACATTTTGAGCCTACCAGTAAACTAACATTTTGAACGGGGATACGGGTGTCTGACTCAACTTCACCGGTTGTTCATTAGACTCTGTGTTATTCTTATCAGTATTAGCAGTCCAGTATGTATATAGTCAAAGGACCGAGAACTAATTCATTTGAACTAATCTTTTGAAAGACCTAAATGAACGAGACCGAAAGATGAGGATGAACTAGTTCATTTTGAACTAAAAGATATTATCAAATCAAAGTTATATTGTATAGACCTACAAGCTAGTTCACTCTAATACGTCACAGCATTGTTGTTAATCACTGGATGAGTGGAATTTCTTATCAATCAACAAAAAACGAAACAAAATAGTAAGCGTTTTTGGGGAATGAAAGCGCTTTCTATCTTTGACTATATACATACTGGACTGCTAATACTGATAAGAATAACACAGAGTCTAATGAACAACCGGTGAAGTTGAGTCAGACACCCGTATCCCCGTTCAAAATGTTAGTTTACTGGTAGGCTCAAAATGTTCCCAACCATTTGAAAAATGTTCTAGGTTATTCATATTTGAAAATTGAAAAATTAGAAGGTGTAATTAAAGAAAATGCGAATTTAAAGATTGAAAAAATTGTTGGCATAAATTTAGGCATATCCATTAATAAGAGCTATGCATCAATAAATCAAATTTTAAATTGATTTAACAGAAATTTTTGAACTTCTGAGTTTTATAAAACTTTAACATTACCAATTTAATTCGTAATTAAAAGCAATAATTGTGGTAAGAAAATACCTAGTCAAAGGAAAAGACAATAAGTATTAATAAATTTGATAATGAACTAACATTTTGAACAAAGATACGCCTGTTTGTTTTGAACACAGCTTTTTATCAGTATTAGCAGTCCAGTATGTATATAGTCAAAGCTTTCTATGTCTGAAAGTAACTACATATAGAAAATGTATACGAATTGCTCTCCATATGAAATAATACATACTCAAAGGTTTGATTCATGCAGCTCATTTCGTTCATTTTGAACTAGTTCACTGAACTAGTTCATTCAAAAGACCGAGACTTGTTGAACTAAATCCCCCAAATGAACTAAAATGCACATCTCTAAAGTAGGTGCGAAACCTTACAAGCGTCTAGGGACACCGTAGGGTAAATTTTTTTCAGGTAGTTTCCTTTATATTTAATACCGACACCAATTACGAACAACTGAGTTCAGATTAAATATAGTTCTGCTTGATTAAATCGTGAAATAAACTTGAAAACACATTCTAAATCAAACTTAATTTATTAAAAGATAAACGAAACATAATATCATAGGAACGCCATATTGATTACAAGATTGAATGAGCGTCATCTCTTGACCAGAAAACAGAAAGAAGAAAAAGACACAGATAAAAACGACGAGAACTTGACTGTGGGATATCTTGATTGCAGTAGTACCAACTACTGACATCTAACACCCCCTTCCTGGCGAGTGTCGAGCCGTTTTTATTGGAATTTCTTGAGTTATCACAGACTTGAAGAATCACAGCAGCTTGAGAATCACAGGAACTTGAATTTACTTAATCTTAACAAAACAAAAACGAGTATGACGCTCCAAAAACAAAACAAACTTAATTCTTAAATTTTGGTCATAATACTAAACAGAAAAATTGAGCAAATAAAATCACACAATTAATTGACCAGAGAAACAAGGAAAAACGTCAAAATTAAACAAACAAATGAGTATCATAATATTAATACTAGGTAACGAGTCACCTGCAAACAAAATAATATTAGTATTTTCAAATAAAAATGATACTTAAAAATAATAAGTCTTCCTGAAAATAAAGAACACATGATTAACCAGGAACAAAAACAAACATAAAATTATAAAAGTATCTGAAAGGAAAAATACAATTACTAATATTATTCTTGATCGAGAAATTGAATTCATCTTGATGGAATACATCTGGAACAATAAACAGATATATTAGTATTTCATCACATTAAATAGATGAGTTCATCAGACTGCTTGACATCAACTTGGTCTTGATAATAAAAGAAAGACTTGATTTCATAAAAATGTCGACTCTTGAGAAAAATTGATTTACTTGAACTAAACTTGTCATTATTTCTTGAGGTTAGAGTCAATATTATAACATAATTTTGAGTCTGGATATCGATCGATGAATTATATTCAGCAAACCAGGAAAATACGAAACTCGTACCCAATTTGGAATTATCCGAACTTGAGTAATTATTTTCTTGATTCTTGAACTTGAAACTTGATTTACTTGACCGTTAATATTTTTCAAAAATTTATACAACTTACAAATTTTGAGAAAATTTCTTCTATTTATGAATAACAGAAGTTTAACGAATTTTCATTTATGAATAACGAAAATTTTATTAGCTTGACTTGACTTGACTTGAACAATAGAGATGGTAACTTGATAAATTAAAGTTTTCGGATATACTTGAGTGACTCTCTTGACTTACCATCTTAATTGCTTAACAGTTTTTCACGTAAGAACTCATGTTGCTGAGCCGTAAGAGGTTTTGTTAAAATATCAGCAACTTGATTATTTGTTGATACATGAATAATTTTGAGTAAGTTATCACGAACATACTCTTTTACCTTGAGATATCGACGTTCGATATGTTTAAGTTTACCATGATTATAGAAGATAGATAATAAGTTACAGGTAGACTGATTATCTTCATACACGGTAACTTGAGTTTTAAACTGAGGAAAAGTTTCTTCAGTTAACCTACTACAATAGAGCATATGACTTGAAGCAACAGCAACGGCTACAAACTCGGCCTCAGTAGTTGACTCAGCAATTACATCTTGTTTTCTGCTGCCCCAAGCAATTGTATTACCAAACTGTTTAATACAATAGCCAGTAGTGGATTTTCTTGATTTATCTGCTGCGAAGTCAGCATCAACATACGCAACAATATCTTCATCAGGACTTGAGTAGGTTAAACCTAAAGTCGGAGTGTGTTTTAGATAACGAACTACATGACTTACTAAAGTACGATGTAACTCCGTAGGTTTTTCTTGAAATCTAGCTAAGAAACTTACCGCAAAAGAAATATCTGGGCGAGTAGTATTAGCTAAATATAAAAGTGACCCAATAGCCGTCCTATACGAATTATGAGGAGGTAGGGGTGTTTCTTGAATTTTTGGAAAATTGGCGAAAGAGTTCATTGGAACTAAACGTTCACCACAATTTTCTAACTTGAATTCGTGAATTAGGGTTTTGATATAGTCCTCTTGATGTAAACGAAGATTACCAGTGTTATTGTCAATTTCAATTTGAAAACCAACATAACGACTTGGGGAACCTAAGTTCTTGACTTCAAAATTTTCTTGGATACTCTTGATAGCATCTTGAACAACTTGATTGCTAGAGCCCATAATTAAAATGTCATCAACATAAGCTAACATTATGACAAAATTATTACCACTTGATCTCATGAAAATGCAGCCTTGACGTAATAATGGTTCAAAACCCTTACTCTTGAGAATTCTTGAAAATTTTACATACCATGACCTAGGTGCAGTAGCTAACCCATACACAGCTTTATTTAACTTGAGTGCAGTAAAGTTTGTTGTCGAGATCAATACCCTGAGGTATTGAGGTATATTTATCTCGATCAATCTCACTATTGAGAAAAGCAGTCTTGATATCTAGCTGTGTAATTCTTAACTTGAGTTTGCAAGCTAAAGAAAAGAACCAACGAATAGTGGTTGCAGTTGCAGTAGGTGAGTAGGTATCTTGAGTTGAATATTTTTCTTGATCAACAGCACCAACTATTACAAGGCGAGCTTTAAAAGCTCCATCAGGTTTAATGGTAAAAATCCACTTTTACGGAAGTAGTTGATGACCCTTGGTATTTGATTTTGGGACAATACGCCAAACCTTGTAACAATTTAGAGACTTGATCTCTTGAGTTATTGCTTCCTTCCATTTAGGCCAGTCAGGTGATTTTAATGCCTCTTTATACGATTGTGGTGCATTAGGAGAAGAAACCTCTGTTTCATCTCTTTTATTATTCGCATCAGAGATACGAAGAATTTGCACAGAGCCATCAATCACTTTGACTTTCTTGAGAAAGATCCCAGTTATAATCAATTTCGATTATCTCATCTTGGGAATTATCTTCACCAACTTGAACTTGAACAACAGGAGGAGCAATATCTTGATTGGGACTTGGACTTGAATTAACTTGATTCTCTACCAAACTATCATTACAAGCAACGTTAGTAGATAGAGAATTATCTTGATTTTCAACTTGAGTTAAATTTTCATCAGGAAAATTTAATTCTTGATTACTAAATTCTTGAATAGTTTCTTGACGTTCATTAATAGCATCCCTAAATGTTTTACTTTCGTCGAATTTGACATTACACGAAACACTAGTCTTTTTAGTAGCAGGATTATATACAATATAACCTGTTTTAGTATACCCTACTAAATATTGTTTAGTACTAACTACATCAAATTTTCGACCAGTAGGTTGATTTTCTTGAAGTACATAAGCCAGACAGCCAAAAACGTGAATACTTGATAAATCAGGCTTATTACCATAAAACATTTCATAGGGAGTCTTGAAATTTAGTGCTCTGTGTGGTGACCTATTATATAAATATTCGGTAGCATCAGCAGCTAAGCCCCAAAATGAAGTAGGAAATCCACTCTCTTGAATTAATGAACGAATCTTGACCTCAATAGTTCGATTAGCCCTCTCAGCAGTACCATTATGTTCACTAGTATAAGGACCAGAGGTTTCTCTCTCAATTCCTAATTCTTCGATTAGCTGATCCATGGCCTGATTAACAAATTCAGAACCATTATCACAACGTAAAGTTTTACATTGACCTTCTTGAGGGAATTGAGCCTTAATTCTCTTGACATACATCTTGAAGAACCTAGTCACTTCATACTTTTTCTTGAGAGCAAAAATACTAATATAACGAGTATAATCGTCTAAAAATACTAGTAAATAAATATTTTTCTTGGCAAAGGTAGGGGGAGAGATTGGGCCAATCACATCAGCGTGAGTTAATTCACCTGGTCTTGAAGCTCGTTCACGATCTTTATCGAAACATTTACGAGTCATTTTTGTTTGGTTACAAACTTGACAATCTTGAAATGTGTCCGGACAGATTATGTCCGGGACACCAATAGCAACAGAACGAAGACGATATAAATTTGGAGAGGAAATATGTCCCATCCTACGATGCCAAATATTCCCTTCATTCACCAATTTTGTTCTTTGTTCGTCACTTATCATTTTCTTAACTTTTCGATTTTTCCTTTTACCAGTTTTCGTACGATAAACTGGTACAGAATTCGAATTATTCTTAACATTACTTGAATTTTCTTGACTTGATACCCCCTTCGAATCCTGCACAATTTTACCAGAATTTGCGGAATCGACATTACTTGATTTATTTTGTTGACTTTTACTTAACTCCATTTTATCAAACTCATTGATCCAGGAGTCATCAACATCAGAACCATCAGTAGCAACATTAGACCCATTACAATCAGACTTATTGTTACTAGACGATTTACTTGATTTGGGGGACTTGACTTGACTTTTATTACCAGACCACTTTGATCAGCAATTTCTGACAAACTCGGATCATTAGTGTATTCAGATAATAAAATTGATTTACCTTTAAATATTCTTGATAAAGCCTTTTTGTAGTTCTTGATATTTTTGTTCATACTTGAAGGGACAAATTGATATCTATCTTGACTTGAGATTATCTTGATAAGGGGTTTATTTAACCCGACCTCTTCTTGCCTGTGAAATGTAACTTGATTAGACTCGAAGAGTAACTTGATATTATTGTCTTTAACAAAATGGTTAACACTAACAAGCCCATTTGCAAGACCGGGAACTACTAAGACTTCTCTTAAAACAAAGGTAAATATTCTTGACGACGATTCGTGATTTAAGGTAAATAATATTATACCCTCACCCGTAGCCTTTAATATACTATCTTTACCAGCTTGTCCCAAAGTTTTATCTTTCGGGAAAGCTCGATAGTTTAAAACCTGGTGAATGTGAGCTACAGCATTATTTGTTGCCCCACTATCAATCACGAAAACATCGGTATCTTGATTACGTAAATCTTGATTTAAAGAATCTTGATTATTAATTACATTTAAATTAATTAAATGTAACTCACTTGATATACTGTTCGGATCCGGTTGCGGCGCAGGACAGTTGCGAGCTTCATGACCAGGTTTTTGACACCGGTAACAAACCTTTTTGTTACCGTTGAAGCATTTGTCCGCGGTGTGCCCATTCCAGCCGCAATCCTTACAGCGTACTTTCTTCTCTTGAGTTTCTTTCTTGATATCTTGATTTTGTTTCGCGGGGACCGTTGTAGGTATCTTGATACTTGACTTATTGCTTGATTCGTCGATGGGCTTAATATTACTTGAGGAAAAACTTGAAGTAGGAGCAGGTGATTTACCTGACTGAGGTGTAGAGGGAGTCGACGCTGCTTTTCGTGCATACTCTTGACGTTTCGGAGCACTCTCTGTGGGTTTAGCAGACGTCGACTTCTTCCTCTCTACGTAATCCAAGAGGGATGTACGTAGCATCTCCTCAGACAGGTCTTCACCTGCTCGTGCACATAAGGTGTCGATGACCGCCTCGAACGAAGGATTTAATTTTTGTATTAACTTGATCAACCAAAAGGAGGGTGGAAAAACTTGACCGAATTCCACCAAACTTCGTCGAGTGGCATCGAATTTAGACAAAAACAAAATTAATTCGGTATTGTCTACGTACTTGAGTTCATCAAGACGATTCATGACAGCAATCATGTCGTGAATCGTCTTGCTACCGTACTGCCTCTTGAGCTCTTGATAAATTTCACACGCTGATTCGAGGTGAAAAATTAGCGTCTTGATCGGTTGCGCTACGTTCATTCGAATCAGGTTTTGAACTTGAGCATCGACTCCTCGGCGAATATTCTCAGGTAGACTGAGATGTTCAGCTCGAGGAAATGCGATCCACTCGATCGCATTTGCCGCCGCCAAGTCGTTCTTGATATCCCTCTCCCACATCTTGAAATTTTGCTTACCCTTAAGCTTTTCATTATTCCCATAAGTGCGTAACGGAATCAATGGGACCATTTGGAATTGGCCCATCGTCGGGTAACATTGATACTGAAACGAATTATTCGTCGGAGTATAGATGTTACCCGATTGTGTCTGATTCGAGTCACGTACAAATGAGCTTGAGTCTTGAAATGCCGCAGGGTAACTTGACACTTGAGATGTAGGCATGAAGCCTACTCTTGATTCTTGAAAATTTGGTACTTGACCAAAACTTGACTCTTGACCGACGTTAGTTAGTCCGGGAGGGGGAGCGAACTGACTTTTCGGCGACATTTTCGAAAAATCAAGCGCCGCGAGTGCATTCGAAGCAGAATCTACGATCATGCTATCGCTATTTGACGACGACTTAAAATCTGAAATTACACTTGATAAATTTTTATTAATATTTACTTGACTTGATAATGCGGACCTGGCAGACGGTGAAATTCTTGAAGTTGATATCTCCACTTGATTCGACGAACTACTTGACGGACTTGAATACGATGAAGACGAAATTTCTTGATTTAGCATACGTAGTGGTATGACATTATCTTGATTCGGCTCGATGGAAGGTGACGACAATTGGTTTGGTTGAACCTTCTTGACTATTTTTCCCGTATCCGAAAAGGTAACGGTGATTGTCGGTTCAGTCAACGTACTCGACGTAGTCTTAATCTCACCAGCCATATCTGTTAGTTCTTGAACGAGCGGTAGATCTTGGATTTGTACAATTTCGTCTATTGTATCGGTTGTCACTGTGTTTACTACCGGATTAAAGGACACCCTCTTGATTTTCGAAGCCTGTTTCTTCTTCGTGACAGGAAGAGCAGGAACTTGAGAACGGCCTTTGCGTGTTTTCGGAGCCATAAAATAAACGCAACGAACACGGCAAACACAACCCGCTAATTTCTTGAGGCGCGAACTTGAATAATTACGCGATTTTAATTTACGTACTTGAAATTTTTCGTAACATAAAATACGAACGTGATTCTTGATGATAACAAAGGCGCGAACACGCGAACACACTTGAACTCTGCTATCACTTTATATTTAATACCGACACCAATTACGAACAACTGAGTTCAGATTAAATATAGTTCTGCTTGATTAAATCGTGAAATAAACTTGAAAACACATTCTAAATCAAACTTAATTTATTAAAAGATAAACGAAACATAATATCATAGGAACGCCATATTGATTACAAGATTGAATGAGCGTCATCTCTTGACCAGAAAACAGAAAGAAGAAAAAGACACAGATAAAAACGACGAGAACTTGACTGTGGGATATCTTGATTGCAGTAGTACCAACTACTGACATCTAACAGTTTCGGAATTGGTCGGAACACTAGGATTTTTGTTTGTTTTGTTTGTTAGTTTATTGATAATAATGATAGTTGGAAAATGGGTTACCTAATTGTTTAATTTTTGATTTTTTTAAATATGAATTCCAAATCACAATTCATCTGCGACCTATGTCAAACTTCTTTTGGTGAAAAACATCATGTACTCAGGCACATTGAAAACATTCATTCCATTAGTAGGCCTACCAGTGTAAAAAAAATTCAAGAACATCGAAGTAAAATCCAATGTTTTCTATGCTGTTTTTCCTGCAATACTTCCTGTGCATACGATCGTCATTTAGAAAATAAGTAATGTTCTTTTCTGTTTTGTTTTCTTTGCATTCATGTTAAATTGAATAAATAATGTTGATACGAAATCCCACCTCATCTCATTCTTCATCAACATCATCACATCAATCTATATATATATGTCACATGTACACTATCATCACGAAATGCTTCCCCTACTATTCTCGAACCGATAACGCTGTTGCTTCGCCATTACGTATTTTACTTGAAATTATATTTTTAGTCTACTAATAAATTCTATCGTGAAAACTTCTCTCTTACTCTTTTTCATTCCTCGTATTTACCGCCTCACATCAAATAAAGTTGACTCCGATTTTTTTTTTTAATATTTTCAAAGGATAAATGAAGTTTTTCTGGTGGTTTATTCGAACATGTTCTCATGAATACTACACTTCGTTCTTCTTTACAGTGTCATTCAGTGTTTTTTATTCACAACTTAAAAATTTTTCAGATTCTTGCTTTAAAAAAATATATTAAAAAAAAATACAGCCTCTATAAATAAATAGTTTCTTTTACAAAAATTCTAAATAATTTCAAATTTCAATAAAAACAAAATAACTTTGAAAACTAAGTCAAACAAAATGTTCCGAACGATTCCGAAACCACCCAAAAAAATTTACCCTACGGTGTCCGTAGACGCTTGTCGAAACCTTTGACTATATAGCTTTATATAGTCAAAGAACTGTACACTTTGAGAATATATATATGATGGAGACGACACATGAGTAGTTTCGGTGTCCTACCTATAGAAAGCACTTCTACAAACACGTGTACTTTCAACTAAATATCTGATTGGAGGAAAATCTTGCAATAAATGCATTTGTTTATAAACACTGGCGTACAAAATACCTCACTTTTACACCAATTTTTGATTGTGATTAGTTGAGACCTTCGACCATATATTTAATGGACTGCGCATACTGATAAAATATTGAAGGCAACCAAATGAAATGTACATTTCATTCAAAAATTTAATCCCTTATCAAACTACACTTTTCATAATATTAAAAAATCAGAATTCCCAAATTGAACATATTTTTAACCAAGTTTTCTTCTTTAAAATAAATTTAGTTATGACTAAAATACTTTGGAAGATCAACAGTCATAAATCCTGGTTTATATATTAACAGTTTGTGAATATAAATTGTTAAATTGTCATTTTATTCCTCGGAGGAAATGTATGATTATCCTCTTTTCTCACACATTACGCAAAAATTTTAATATGATCTCTCATCTGTCGTGTATTTCATTAAAAAGTATCACAAACATAAATTTCTTAGGATTTACTGGAGTTTTTTGAAGATAACATGACTATCTGGATTAATAACTTTTATGTTTTACTGACTGGAAAGTATGTTGCTCTTGTCTCTGCAAGTGTGAGTATTGGGTTTCGTTATTCTTCCTCTATCATTAGAAGATTTTATGTTAGTTTTTCTGTTTACCCAAACAGGATGATGAAGTTGGTGTTATTGAACAACTGTGTTCCCAAATTTACAAAAATCTAGTTATGTTCACTCAGAGGTATGATGAAGAATTCGTCCCTCACTCACCTCGATTTGTTGATGACATCTGGAATTTCTATTCAACTATTTGCCTCGAAGATTGCCGTGATACTGTTATACAGATAAATCCTTTGGAGTAATTTAACTTCATGAATTTGTCAATGAATTTTCCTCAATTTGTTTGCATTTAATGGCATTTATTCGTCGACGAATTAAGGCCGTTAAATGCACCCAAATCCCCTTTAATTCATGTGTGTTTATAAATATTAATTTGCTGACAAATCGAATAGAATTCGTCATTGAATTCTATTCGATTTGTTTGCATTTATCGGCATTAATTCGTTGGCGAATCAAAGGGAATTTGTCGACAAATCAAGGCCATTAAATTCACCCAAATCTCCTTTAATTCATGTGTACTTATAAATGTTAATTCGTCGACAAATCGATGGGAATTTGTCTTAATTCGTCGACGAATTCCCTTTGATTTGTCGACGAATTAATGCCATTAATACGAGAAAGAACACATCATGAAGTCAGAAGCAAACAAAATGTTCCTTCTGCGAGACACTCGCCTCAACCAAAATTTGATATCGTAAGTTGTACCGATTTTAGCCTCGATCGATTTTTTTATGTTTGTTTCTGCAATGTTTATTGTTTTCAGCTGGACAGGAGTGCTTTAATTTTTTTGTCGACCGTTGCTGATAGAAAACCATATTAACCTTTGTTATCCGATCCAGCAGTACTGAATAGTATTTGTGAAAAAGTAATATTCCCAAATATACAGTTTCAAAGTAAATATATTTTTTCAATAGTTCGTTGGTTGACTTTAAGTTCAGAATGATTAATCGAAAGTTTTGTATAGCATTGAATAAAGAACTATTTGAAGACAACCCTGACGAATATATTCGCCGAGACATTGAAGGATCAGATGTTGACATGCGAAGAAGAGCAGCTTGTGATCTCGTTAAAATGTTGCCTCGGTATTTTGAGCAGGAAATGAAACAAATATTTGTTTCTTACTTAAAAGAATTCATCATTGTCACCAAGGCTTATTTTAGCATACACATTTTGTACAGCTTGAACCTTGAAGTATGTGATGGCAATTTGAAAAGAGAGTGTGCAGTTGTCATGTTTCTTCTACCTCAAATGAAACAAAATATAATAATTCCTTTGCTCACAATTTGTTTTACTTATTTTCTAAGTGCGCTATTACTGGTTGATATTTTAAAAATTCTCCTACTGAAAGAAAATCCCAAAAAAGGATAGGCTAATAGTAAAATGGATTTTCTTTAATTTTCATATATTTCCTATCCAACCTATTAAAAGTAGGCATACGTATAATATTACTAGGATAATAGTAAGTAAAGTATTCAAGACTATAACAAAATACGTGAAGCATATTGGTGTAAAGGTCCTGATAACATGAAAAGAAATCAATGGAAAATAAAGAGTAATCTATGTATTTTTTACCTATCAGGTTTTCCTATTATTTAAAATAAATTTATTTCTTCAACTAGGACAAATAGTTTTTAGGTAATTAGTTTAAAGATGATTAAAAATAATGCTTTTTGTGGCATGGTGACGGATATTCTTGTCAACTGTTGACACTTTTTTGCACAAAGCCCTAATTCTGACTTTGAAATACAATTGTATTATTAATTCTGTTAAGTGAGAATCTGGTAACTCGACATTACCAGCCTCCTCTAATTCGCAAATTAATTTGTTAACAAGCAACGGAATTTTTGACGGACAAAGAAAATTTGATTCTCTTGCCTGTACTTTTTTCTCTGCTTCTTCACATATAACTGTGATCATTCTTGAAGGGATTTTCAATCTACCACGACTTTTTAGTTTGATCAAGTCCGAGCTGTTTGATGGATCTTTTAAACGTTGAACTGCCTCATTTGATGCCAGTTTTTTATTCTCTAACTTACAAATGATGAATCCAGCAATAAAGGCTACAATATCCTGGGAATAGCTATCCAGTTCTTCTTCCTTGATCGAGTCTTCATCAATAATATCGTCATCTGTACAACTGTTCAGAATGTCGTCAGTTAGCTGCTGTTGTGTTGCTCTGAAAAATAATGAATCAACAGATTTTGTAGATGTTGATTGTATATCTAAAATTTTGATGTCATATTCACAACAGTTTGCTCCTTATGGAACTCGTAATTCATGATGAACCAACAGCCTCTTGAAAATGGCTTTGAATTGCTGGCTGTTGGGGTTATTGTTACAGCCTCCATTTGAAAGTTTTCCGAACATACTTGTATGCTTTTGGTGAGTAAAAGTTTAATGTTAATTCAAATTTTTGCACATCTTTGTTGAAAAGAGCTTTCCTAGATGATTTTTCTCTAAAAGCTATGCTCAACATGCTTGGGGGTAGTTCAGTCTGAAAAAAATAATAAAACAAAGTCGAAACATATGATATATATAATTTTTAATTATGATAGGTGTAAGAAGATGAGGAAGAAATCAACAGATCGAGACGACTAAAAACATATGAAACGAACCTAAACTAAAAACGACATCGAACAGAGACTAGACACACACATTACAAACACATAAATAAAGACACAAGATTCACTAATTACGAACTTTTATTTCCACATTAAAAGTAGTGGCGTTATTAACAACATGAATATCAAAAAGCGACTAGAGGCGTATGATTACATAATATCACAGTCAGGTACAAAACACTAAAAATCACAGATCACAAAAATATATCGACAGTGTTGCCACCACAAATGATACGTGAGAATAATAGTCACGAGTATAATTTAATTTGCTATAATTCTCACAATAGGCTATGGTAGTTCAGTCTAAAAAAAATAATAAAATGAAGTCGAAAAATATAATATATATAATTTTTAATTATGATAAGCTATGGTAGTTCAGTCTAAAAAAAAAATAATAAAACAAAGTCGAAAAATATAATATATATAATTTTTAATTATGATAGGCTATGGTAGTTCAGTCTAAAAAAAATTAGAAAACAAAGTACATAATTATAATAAATGTAATTGTAAATTATAATTAGATATGGTTGTTCAGTCTAAAAAAAAATAATAAAACAAAGTCGAAAAATATAATATATATAATTTTTAATTATGATAGGCTGTGGTAGTTCAGTCTAAAAAAAATTATAAAACAAAGTAGATAAATATAATAAATGTAATTGTAAATTATGGTAGGCTATGGTAGTTCAGTCTAAAAAAAAATAATAAAACAAAGTAAATAAATATAATAAATGTAATTGTAAATTATTATTGGCTAAAACAATTATCCATCACATAAAGGAATTATCTGCATTAATAAATTTATTTTTTTATACTAACTAAAAATTTATCTGACAGAGTTGACGAAATTTTTTTTTTCTTCTCTAAATGATGGATAAGATCTTGCAATGTTACAACTTTTTCTTTCAGTCGACGAACTTGTTGTTGCAATGCTATAATTTTCTTTTTATACCCTTGAATTGTTGATTTGCCATACTGTAGGTCAAGTCTAGATCTACGTGGTGTAGAAACATCCGGTGTTCTTAGCTGCATAAAATATTTTCGATTTCTGATATAACATTGAAGTGAGGGGGTCATCTCCATATCATTACCTAAGATACACACAAAAACATGGTATATTAATAGTACAATAATGGTACATATGAATTAATTTGTTCAAAGAATGAAAATGGTGCCCTGTGAATGGACAATCAATCTTCAGGTGCTAATAGGTTGCTTGCCCAGGAGTAATCAGGTACAAGTAGAAAAAATTGCAAATCATCCAAAATTTTTACATCCATTTGTATTATTCAAGAAAAAAAAAAGTTAAATTCTAATCTACACCAAAAATTTGTAAAATTTTCAATTTTTTCCTTGTGTAGAGCTGCAAATGGTCACACAACCAACCCATGAGTATAATAATTCTTCATTCTCAAAATTCCCAAAATCCTTGCAGTTAGATATATCTATTCAAAAATACCAAAAATAAAAATAAAGCAATGAAAACTCACCACTATTTTGATTTTCTTGTCCTGATATAGTTTCTTGCAAAACAACTGATGAATTGTTCAATTCATTGTCAGTCTGGGCCTCTAATAAAACAGTCATTGGGAAATCTTCTGGATTTTCATTTTCATGTGCTGTAACAAAAATGTTACTTTAAAAAAATATTCCACTAAACTGGAAACATGTGTTAACTTATCAAATTCTCAAAAAACATGTAAATTAAAAAGAAAGTAAGTAAAAGAAGCAATGAAAATTACTACTATTTTGATTTTCCTGATCTGATATGGTCTCTTGCAAAACAACTGATGAATTGTTGATTTCAGTTACAATTTGCCCATTTAATAGAAAATTTATTGGACAATCTTCAGGATTTCTATTTTCATGTGCTGCAACAAAAATGGTATCAGTTTAAAAAGAAATATTGTACTGAACTAAAAAGTTTTGTTAATTTATAAAAATTATCAAAGATTACATGTTTCTTCCTGAATTTCAATATAATCCCTTAAAGAGGTACAATTTTTTTCACAAATTTCATCTTTTCGATGTGTATTACTTCCTTTATGTAGGCTTTTCTTATTCAATAAACATCTTGCTTCATGCTTTGTACGATATGATTTTGTTTTAAAAGCCTTTTAACAGTATACACAGTTCTAAAGAGTAAGCAAAAACAGAAAGATGAAAAGTATAATCTATTTATATTTAAACTCATTGAAATGCTCACGAATATTCAAATTTATTATTATAATTTTATTATTTTGGAAGGTGTCACTTATGAAATATGGTTACTTCATTAATAATTTCATTTATCTGCAAATTCTCTTAGATTTGTCGCCGTTAAATTTATCAGGATTCAGCGACGAATCAAAGAGAATTCATCTACAAATTCTCTTCGATTCGTCACTGTTAAATTAGTCAGGATTCAGCGACGAATCGAAGAGAATTCATTTACAAATTTTCTTCGATTGGTCGCTGATAAATTAATGAGAATTCAGCCACAAATCGAAGAGAATTCACCTACAAATTTTCTTCGATTCGTCGCCGATAAATTAATGAGGATTCAGCGACAAATCAAAGAGAATTCACCTACAAATTTTCTTCGATTCGTCGCCGATAAATTAAGGAGGATTCAGCGACAAATCGAAGAAAATTCACCTACGAATTTTTTTTGATTCGTCCCCGATAAATTAAAGTGGATTCAGCGACAAATTGAAGAGAATTCCCCTACAAATTTTCATCGATTTGTCGTCAATAAATTAATGAGGATTCAGCGACAAATTAAAGAGAATTCACCTATGAATTTTCTTCGATTCGTCGCCGATAAATTAATGCGGATTCAGCGACGAATCAAAGAGAATTCGCCTACAAATTTTCTTCGATTCGTCGCCGATAAATTAAGGAGGATTCAGCGACAAATCGTAGAGAATTCACCTACAAATTTTCTTCGATTCGTCATCAATAAATTAATGAGGATTCAGCGACGAATCAAAGAGAATTCACCTATGAATTTTCTTCGATTCGTCGCCGATAAATTAATGAGGATTCAGCGATGAATCAAAGAGAATTCATCTACGAATTCTCTTCGATTCATCACCGTTCATTTAATCAGGATTCAGTGACAAATTGAAAAGAATTTGTAATACAATAATTACATTAATTACTGAAGAGAATGAATCTTTAGAGATTGCAGCAATGCACGATGGGTCAACTAGTATATTATATTAAGCTGCGTGTATTTTTGTTGGCAGCTGATGTTTTAAAAAATACAAGTTGCCAACTATGACTTACGTATAATTGACGTTGATGATTGCTTGAATTCTCTTGTTGATTTGAATGCACTTTTTTAAAATGATTTGCACGGTCTGATCTGGTGGAGAATACAGCTGGACAAAAGGGACATTGTACCGCTTTATGACCCTGAAAATAATTGAATATATTTCAAGGAAATTAATGAGCTAAGTAAGAGTTCTCAATTCAATATTGAACTTACCTCAGAGATATTATGAAGTTGTTTAGTATGACGCTGGAATATTGAATATGACGAAAATTCTCTACCACAATCCTGGCATTTCTGTTTAGTAAACAAGTCAAGTCACGAATTCAAACACCTTTAATCCTTGAATTGTAATGGCAAAAAAATTGATATGCTAGAAACTTACTATTAGAAAACCAGATGTTTGAAGAACATCAGCATGAATTTTATTCACGTGATAAAACAGCCCTGATGAACCAGAAAACTTATTATCACAGTAACTGCACTGATATATCTATAAGTATTGAACCAAAAAAATTAAAATGCACAACTTACTAATATCAAAAATATTCTGTCAGCAGGTAATGGATTCAATCAGGAATTACAATATTAATGTCAACTATTGGTAGTTAATAATACTTCCAAGATTAACTTTTCGTGAAGAATCATCTTCCCTACAGTTCTTTGAGATTGTAACATGTTTGATCATCCCTTGTCGAGTTTTCATTGTTTTGGAACAATTTGCACATTTTTGAGAAAAGAATAAGAAGTGCATTTTGTAGTATTGAATAAGCTATTTAAGTTGAAAAATAATTTACAAAAATCATGAAATTAACTTACAAAGCTATTCATTATTTTACTCCACCAAAAACTAAAATGAAAATATTAAAAAGGAATAATAATGACGCTATTTAATTTTAAAAACACTTTCATTTTGTAAAATGAAGTGCAAAATTATTTAATCAATTGACCTATAATATTGGATAAATCCTGAAAAAACAATATTTTTGAATGAAATGTACGCCTTCATGGTGTCTCTTGGTGTCTCCATATAAGCCAATGTTAATTTTATCAGTATGCGCAGTCCATTATATATATGGTCGAAGGTTGAGACTTGTGGTGTTCAGTTTGGGGTACTTCGTACGTCAGCATACGGCATCTGTAGTCTGGACACTCAACCACATGTTAAAATTGTTCTGGGTCGTCTCCATCATATATTAATATATATCCTCAAAGATTGTGTAATTTTTTTTTTTTTTTCTTAAATTATTTATATATTTATAATTTTAAATTTTATAATTTATTAGTTGGAAAGGTTAAAATAAGAAATTAATTATTTCTTTATTAGTTTATTAGTTCATTGCTTTGTCCTATCCATGTAAGTAAATTCCATAATCTGTGAAATTAGTTTGAGTTCAAAAATCAGTTGCTTAAACTTGACCGCACTTACCAACTTGGCCAATTCAATAATCGCACATAGGTGGACTGTCTTGCTTCGGATAATTTTGTTATTTTATTATTATTCTATGTTTCCTAGTTGTGCATTATTGATCTATTACGTTAATTATTGATTTATTGTCTTTGCCTTTCTTCAAGAAACCTGATAACCCTTCTTGTTTTTCATTCTTTTCTCATTAAAGGTGCAAAGGCTAAACCTCTTGCAGTTTTGAATTAAAACAGCTTGTTTATTTATGCTTTCCAAATTCTAATAATCTGAATCCGAGGATGCAAGTGATCTGGCGATATGCTGAACTGCTTAATTGATTTTGCTCTGAAACTGATTACTGCATTATGAATGTATTTTACTGCCAGTGTGTCAGGTTAGTGTTACGGATTAGATATTAAACTGAAATTTCTTGATGTCACATGTTAGTCTTGCTGTTGCTAGCACCAACTAATGCGAACATTTTGGTACAGTTACAGTTAAGTGACCAGTTACGAATTCGATAGTTTAATCAAAAAATTCGTTGACATTCTTTCCCTCAGTATGGAAGTTGATACAGTTTCCGACGAAATATTAAACATTGATTCGTTCAAATGCGAGTTAAACACTCTTTCCAGAGCGGATGGATCCAGCGTCCTATGTCAAAGTGAGCTGTAGTCAAACTTTTCTGTGCTTTATTTGGTCATTACTGCCTCACTCAACCTCTTAACCATCTGGCGATTTCAGATAACACTGTTATGGCCACTGCCGTGTACGGTCCGGTAGAAGTGAAACATCACAAAATGCTTATTGATAAAGCTCGTGTTGAAATAATGTACAAACCCAAATGTGGAGTATCACGTATGTTTAAACTGGTATTTTTGTTTTTCGAGAGTGATTTTGCTGATTCTCGAAAATATGTTCTAACAAATGTGACGCATGTCGATCAATTATTTTTAATTAATATTTTAGAAATCAACGATAGACTGCAGGAAACAATAATTGGTGAAATTTGTGAAGCTGCTATCTTGACGTCGTTCTACCCCCGCACCGCAATATACATGATAGTTCAAGAACTTCAAGACTGCGGCGCTGTTAGTACAAGTTGGATTTGTTTCAGTTTAGTTCCTTTTACAATATTGCGTTTGTAATTTGATATATGATTATTTTTAATTTTTCAGACGCTAGCCTGTAGCATCAATTCTGCGTGTCTAGCGCTGATTCATGCGGGATTGGCTATGAATTTCCTTTTCGCCGCTGTGACAAGTAAGGTGTATTCCAGTCAGAGTCCAAACATTCGTTTTGAGGTTTGTATTCTACGAGAGCTTCAATACTGATTGTTTTCTTAGGATCCGTGTTCTGCGAAGTCATTATTTTTACTATTTTTTTCATCATTTAATTTTTGTTTATCTTCATGGCGACATCACGTTTTGTAGGAAATTCGTCATCCCTCCATAAACGATATGAATGATTCAGTATAATGAACTGATAAACATTCTATAACTTATCGCATCTTTGCGCATTTTTGATTTTTAATTTCAAGATTTGTATTTGTAATTTGTAATTGTGGAAAACTACAAATTATGTTGGGATTATAGGGACGAATGGGCATAGAATATTGATAAGAAGTTAGAACAATTTTAGTAAATTACATTGTTTTGGAAAGATTCGAGAAATAGATAAATTTATACCGATTTATATCATCGACTTACTGCTGCGAAACAAAAATTTGATTTGAGTATTTTTGGGGCTAAAACCACTAAAATTCTGAAAACTTGGGAATTCCAAATTATCGAGAGGGATTGCGAGAGAACCATTGATTGTGATGAGCTGAAATTTTGCAAAGACGTTGAAGTATGTTAGATTAAGATTCTATGAAAATTTGGCTGAAATCATACGTTTGATTTTCGACGTATTGTTGAAATTCTGTTAACATTGGGTGAAATAAATTCAACTTATTTGCTGAATTTCAGCAATATTTCAAAAACCATACGAACGATTTTATCCAAATTTTCACACAATTCTCAACTAATATACTTCGATGTCTCTACTAAATTTTAGCTCTCTACCACTAACACTTCTTTTACAATTTTTCTTGATAACTGATCAAATATGGAAAGAATAGGTATAGTTAGTTTTGTACTCCCAATAGTCTTGAGAACTGTGGGTAATTTTTTTCTTCGTATATACCCCGTTATTTTCAAGGCTAATGCTTTGAATTTACGACAAGGATATTCATTTATACATTTTAAAATTTTTAATGTCTCGTTCAAAATTACGGAATGTTGAATTTCTTGAATTTAATGAAGTTGATGGAGCAATAAGTATCTTTCAGTTATCCAATAATAAGTTAAATTCTTTTAGATCAATCAGAGTTATCCAGAACTCGGAAGTCAGTACCATTAGTTTCATTTCAAAGCTGAAATTTTTCGGAGACATTAAATTAAAATTTTGTACAATTCAGGTAAAATCCTCAACAGTCAACATTGCCGTTAATGTGAAACGACAATCGACAAAAAAAACACGAAAATAATGACGTTAAAGACCACGGGTCCTAAAAAAACGCTTAAAATTGAAGCTCTCGTCAAATACTTTACATTTTGCTCAATGTATTTGACGAAATTTTTACACTTTTTATTAATTTGTAGGAAAAAAAAAGTAAATCAGAAATTACGTTCGTATTCGAAAACACGTCAGACAGAATACTCACCGTCGATTCCTACGGTAAAATCACCGAAGCTGAGTATCAAGAGTGTTTGAAGAAATGCCGCAATTCATCAAAAGTTATTTTTAAATTTTATAAAAATATGATCAATAAGTACGCTTTGAAGATGTAAAGAAATTTCATTGTTTTGCTGATTCACTTCAATTTCAAATGCTATCAAATTTCAGTTGTCAAAGTAATTCTAAATCTGAATTATTGAATAATTAGCCACAATTTGTTTTAAATTATTTTGAATGTTGCGAGAAATCGATTGGAATAGTTTTCAAACTGATGTAATTTGAATCTGTATTAAAAACAAAACTGGGATTGTACGTTAAGTTTTTTTCATTGTGAAATTTTGTAATTTGACTTTTTGTTTTATTTGCCTTATTGTTAATAAATTGTTCCTTTGTTTTCAGTTGATTTTTGCGGTTAATTTTATAAAGTATGTAAAACGATGAAATTGTATTTACTATTTGCCTTTCGGAGCTTCTTAAAATGAAGTACCTAATATATTCGTCAAATCATTGTAGTTTTTAAAAATTTTTGCTCTTCAACGTTTGACTTCTAGAGACCATTAGATTTTTTGTTTGTTTTTCCTAAAACTAATGCAAGTGAACTTCAAGCCGATAAGTTTTTGCCTATAAATTTGAAAAATCGTCCAAAAGATATTTCTTAAGTGATACTGCCAAATTGCACGGTCTTCGTGATTTTAAACTATCTAAAATTCGATCATTGTGTTGCTCATGTAGAGCTGTCATGTTTCTTTGTTCTGTTTTTTTTTTTTCATCTCCAAATAGCGTAATACTTCAGTGAATTTTTTCATTACGTGTTAATTTTTAACTTCATGCTTAGTTGCGACTTGCCCGCAGTCGGTAGTATTCATAATTTATTTTAAACTCAGAAAAAATTATCGTTTTCATAGAATGAAGTTAAACCTGTTTTATTTTCTGAGAACAATTCAAAATAAAGCTTTATTTATAATTTTTTATTTGAATTTAAATTCTGAATTTTTTTTGAATAGTCGAACTGACAATCTCCTAACCAACGAGCTTAATTATTAATTTCTATGCTCGTTGCTCTTAACTTCTTTTCGGTTACTGGGAAAGTTAAATGATTTATATGACACATTTCGTATAAAAAATTGTTATCAGTTTAATGTTTCAAAAATAAGGATTTATGTTCTCAATTTAATACGTATGATTTTAATTGCATGTACTTTAAAGATCCAGTGAATACAATGTATATCCTACGATGAACGTCTTCTCGAGAGGTGACCAAAAATGAAATAATCATGAAGCTAGTTTGTAAAAAATAATGGATTAGGAAAACTGGTGAAACGGTTGAGAAGAAACATTATGGTACATCTTAAGTTTGCCGAAGAAACTTATTAATTTTCTTGAAATATTACAAAAGGACGTCATGTTTGAAGTTTGTCTATTGTTTGGTTGAACACATGAAATTATAATTGTAATTTTTAAATTGGTTTGTGGCTCAGTGGATAAGTATGTGTACTAGCATGTTGTTGGTTCAAATCCGACTTATTCTTATGAATTTTTTTATTTTATTTATTTTTATTTTCTTATATTGCTTTTCAGCCCTTACTTAACAAGTACTTTGAAAAAAAAAGAAACAGGCGTGCTTTGCTGTAATGATAATTCCGTATCATTCATAATATCTCTCTCTTATATATATATTTCACATATATATCAATCACCTAAAACAATTCTCATTATACTGACGTCATGTAAACAAGTCTTTACTTGCCTTTACTGACTCAGTTGTTCTACATTCAATGTTTATAAACAAACATAAATACACTTTTCATAACAACTCTTTTCTATGAAACTATTCTGCAGATATTGCAAATACCCAAAATCACCATTTATGTCATTTCCTTAAACTCCTATTGAACAATATCTAAACTTGTATTGTCATAAC